>CM062819.1:285459389-285982321 GCA_031772625.1 Pinus tabuliformis | reverse complement strand
GGGTCCAACGATGGAGATGTGATGTGAAACCACTTAAGATTAGCCACAGGTTTCGACAGATGGTGGACAAACATACACATTCACCTAACTCTTTATTTCCCTCGGCCTAGAAGGGGCCAAGGCCAGGCCCAAAAGGGCTTTGATACCAATTTAAAATTGAATAATGCACATTAAACTTATATTGATCAGATTACATATATATATGAAGTGTTGTTTCAAGATAGGTAAACTAACTTGGACACACAATCACTTCGTTGAGAGAATATCTCAACTACACACCAATCTAAGAAACATTTAGATCTTAACAACTCCTAAGGAATAGGAACAACTCCTTTACATAGAAAGAGACACAACTTAGACAAGAATGAATTATATTTCCAAGTTTGTGAAGCACTTTCTCTCATTTTGAGGGTGGTACCCAATGTAAACATAACTCAAGGTTTTGGCAATAACATACTCATCAAAAACTTAACATGTCACTTGCAGAAATTAAACTTGAGTGGGGAGGACAACACTCCCTTCCACAACCACCCAAGCTAGAGTCTGTTGGCAATGAATTTTTAATCTATTTGCTTTACTGATATTTTGATAAGTGAAAGCGTAAATGAGAGTCATTTAATAAGTGATTTAGGCAAGCGGATCCGTTATCATAGATAAAATGTTTCCCAATATGTGAAATCTAGAACTTCCGCCTTCAAAAGAGAAGCGTTCTCGTGATTAACCGTTTTTATAAAGAGTCCTGAATTTTTGGTTTGTAGAAATAAATATTAGAATATCGTTGAAACTATTTTGTCTTACTGTGGCAAGTTTGGTAAATTTATTGAATTGATCCAGGTGGATGTTGGTGGCCACCCACCTATCCCATTTGGGCACCCACAACTGTCTTTTTCAGTCTTTTCAGTTTCCTAAATTGCAGCACAGTTTACTATTTTTAGCAGTTTTCGGGTCCTGAACTTCCAGAGCCATTTTGAGGCCCTAAACGACGTTTTTTTGGGAATCTGGGGTAGTACTCGGATAGATCTTTCTAACGAGCTATCGTATGCGTCAAACGGAGATCGTATGCCAAAGTTACGACCCCCGGAAATTGATGTACCAATTTACCCAAACGGGGCCCACAATTTGGCGTTTCATCTTCTAGGGTCAGATTTCGGAATGTTAAGGGTTTTACATTGTTTCTCAATAAAAAATAGGCCTTCGAGCCTCATTGGAACACAGTTCGGAACAGTTCAGAGGCATGTAGCCGCCACATCTCTTCTCAGAGATAAGCTACCATCGCCCTAGTTGGTTTCTTTCCATTTCTGTTTGTAAGCATATTTCAGTATTTTACAGTAATGAAATGAAGTATTATTTCCGCTGCATCTTTGTGTATATGGTTATCTCTGTAATTTGTTGTGTTCCTGTTTAAATCCGGATCAGTGGTATCAGAGCGGTCTGCTTTTTCTCTGTTTTTCTTTGTATGCCCCCAACAAGGTCGAGATATAAGGAGTTAGGTCTTGAACTGGTTGAACCCTTGCAAGACCAGCCTCGCAAATCCCGACGGCCTCTCATGGTGAATGAGAAGAAAGACGAGGGGGCAGGAGATCCCATCAAAATCTTGCTCGAAGAAGCCCTCGAGCGACAACGGAACGCGATGATGGACAACTTTGCGCAGATCCTTCAGCGGCTACCCAGAGGCGACGCATCGGCTTCCAACAACGACTCTGGAAACGCCACACCATTTAAGGTACAAGTTAATTTTGAGATCCCCATCTTCGAGGGTCAAATAGACGCAGATGCCGTAGATAAATGGTTAAATCTACTAGATGGGTATTTTTCTGTTCACAAATTTTCAAGTCGGGAAAAGATTGTTTTCACTCTTCTCAAAGCAGCCCCCCACGTCAAGGACTGGTGGGAAACCTACTGCGAGCAGAAGGATGAAAGTACAGGCTCACTATTTTCAGCCACACCCACTTGGAATGACTTCCGGGATGCCATCAAGGAGCAGTACTACCTGTCGGAAGCTATGAGGACAAATACATCAAATGGACACACTGCGGCAGGGACGAGACCAAGAGGTGCCAGAGTTCACAAACATTTTTCATACCCTTCGCACACAGTTGGGTATCAAAGATTCTGAGCTGCATCTGGTACTCAAATACCGTGGCTGCCTACACAAATACATCCAGGAAGAGATGGTTTTCTTGAACATCTCCTCGCTCGGCACGGGTACGATACGCTGTCAAATCGAGCAAAAGTTCAAACGGAAGAAGGCGGACTTTGGATCTGCAAATCGAAGCTCAAAGGACAAAGCCAAGGCGGGGTGACCCAAGACAACCCGTCGAAGCCGCAAGAAAGAACAACACCATGAAGCCGAAGAAAGACACAGGGAAGTGGTGTGAGTTCCACAAAAGTCCCACTCATAACACAAGTGAGTGTCGGACCAAGCAGTCGCTGGTGGCTGAGTTGAAGGCTTCCGAATCAGATGCAGGTTCCGACCCTGAGCCAGAACCCGACAAGGGGAATGGCAAAGGGAAGTAGATCATTGATGCGGATCCCAGTGCCACTGTTGCCACCGCCAAGATCCAGAAAGATGAGCCCGAAAATCCAGAGGAAGGGGAGCGTCTTTTCCACTCACAGATGTGGGTGAAGGGTTTGCCGCTACAATTCATTGTCGACAGTGGCAGCTAAAAGAACCTTGTTTCAGCAGAGGTTGTGAAGCGGTTGGGCCTACTGACTACACCACACCCACAGCTGTACAGTATCGGGTGGCTACATGAAGAACGAGATCTCAAAGTTCGCCAGCAGTGCCGCCTTCCCTACAACATCAAGCCCTTCACAGACGAGGTATTGTGTGATGTTACACCTCTGGATGTTTGTGATGTATTATTAGGCCAACCATACTTGTGGAGGCGACATGCTATGTATGAGTCAAGGCCTCGTGCTGTCATTATTTCTTTAAATAATTCATTATACAGGATACCGGAGGTAGCCCCACCTACCGCCACATCTTTGATCATTGCTAAGAAACGCAACAAGCTCATCTCCCAAACCAGGAAATTCATCTGTCTGGCTCACTCCTAAAGTAAGGGGAAGATCGTTGCTACATCCATGACCCCTGCAAAGGGTTCCTCCACGCAGCAGCAGCAGCAAAGGAATACGGTCATGATAGAACACAGGAACAACTTCTCCTCACCCACAGGGGTACCACACAAGTTTCAGGTGGGCGACAAAGTTTGGTTACATCTGCAGAAAGAACGCCTTACAAGAGCCCATCAGAAGCTCCGACCACTCCGACATGGTCCTTACACCAGTACCAAGGCTACGGGCAACAATGCTTTGAAGCACAACATTCCTCCATTCCTTCGCTTGCACCAAGTGTTCAATATGGACCATCGTCGACCATGCTTCCCACCATTTCTGGTCACATCAGAGATTACAGAACAACTCACCAGAGACCCAGCTCAGCAGAAGCTTCCTCATCTCAGCGAGCAACTCAACGCAATGGGGACCATTGCTTCCTAAGGGGGGAGGAATGATCCAGGTGGATGTTGGTGGCCATCCACCTATCCCATTTGGACACCCACAACTGTCTTTTTCAGTCTTTTCAATTTCCTAAATTGCAGCACAGTTTACTATTTTTAGCAATTTTTCGGGTCCTGAACTTCCGGAGCCATTTTGAGGCCCTAGTACTCGGATAGATCTTTCTAACGAGCTATCGTACGCGTCAAATGGAGATCGTATGCCAAAGTTACGACCCCGGGAAATTGATGTACCAATTTACCCAAACGGGGCCCACAATTTGGCGTTTCATCTTCTAGGGTTAGATTTCAGAATGTTAAGGGTTTTACATTGTTTCTCAATAAAAAATAGGCCTTCGAGCCTCATTGGAACACAGTTCGGAACAGTTCAGAGGCATGTAGCCGCCACATCTCTTCTCAGAGATAAGCTACCATCGCCCTAGCTGGTTTCTTTCCATTTCTGTTTGTAAGCATATTTCAGTATTTTACAGTAATGAAATGAAGTATTATTTCCGCTGCATCTTTGTGTATATGGTTATCTCTGTAATTTGTTGTGTTCCTTTTTAAATCCAGATCAGGAATTTTATTCTGTTGATAGGTCATTAAGGATGTTGAGCGTGCGATTGTTTCATCTCCTTTGGGCTTGAATCCAACACCTGAAGGACAACGCCTCGTTGTGCCTATCCCAGCGTAAGTATTGCCTTTTGCTTGTTTGGACTCTAATGGGTAGCTGTCTCTTTCAGAAATTTATTTGTCTGGCAGAGCTGGGTACATTTACACTGGTTATTTCTATATCTGTGCATTTTGGTTCTTTTTATGTAGTAAATGTGCATCTGACATTTGTTCAATTTGGCTGATGTGATTGGCTTCGGTTATTTCCTATTGCATCCTATCCTCAGATTAAGAAAGGAGCATATTCAGGTTAGACGAAAAATGATTCTGTCATGAATATTAGTGGACCTCGACATTGATATGGATGAATTATGGAAGAAAGTTATTATTACGTATTTGTCGTTAGCTCACTAAATCTGATCACCTTGTCAACAGGCAATGTCTAAGCTGGTTTCAAAGGCGTCTGAAGATGTCAAACAGAGTATAAGAGGAGCAAGGCAAAAGGTAGCAAGGAGAATCATTGGCCGCCATTTTTTGATTTTAAATTTTACATGATTATGCTCGGTTGTAAGTCGTAACCATAGTAAATTGCCCGACTTTAGATGCGATCGAACTTCATATTCAACAGGCATTAGACTCAATCAAGAAGGCTGGATCTAGCATGTCCAAAGATGATGTCAAGAGGCTAGAGAAGGAAGTATGTTCAAGTTTTCTTGTGTTTTAAAAGTTTTCTTATTATTTCAAAAGTAAATCCAAAGTTAATTCGACGTTGACCTATTTTGGTATCTCTGGATATTAATATAATCTCAATTCATTTCATTTCTTTCTTATTATATAATAGATATTTCAATGTGCTAGGATTTTTTTCCTGATGTTTAGAAGCTTTATTTTCCTTAGAGATGGATGATCTGACAAAGAAATTCGTGAAAACTGCTGAAGATATGTGTAAAGCAAAGGAAAAGGAAATAACGGGAAAGTAAATTGAAGACAATTGGCAAGTCTTTCATGTGGTTAGTTATGTCGTTTCGCTACAGAATTACTGTTGGCAATCAATTTTGGGTAAAAATGCAGTAGACCATTTTTCTTAATATCGGCAGAAATTTGTCTAATGTGACTCTATATGGAGAGTTAAATTTTTTTCACAAGGCATAAATAGGATTAGCTTTTCGTAAATCTTAGGGGCTCTGCTAAAATGGAGCTTTTCATACTTTCCAAGGCATAAATAAAGGCAAACCACAATTGGCCTGGAACACGTTTGTTACATGATTAAGGAAGATTATTATAGAGAATAGAGGTCAGATACGTTGCAGATTGAAGTTTTGTGTTGATTTTCCCGAGCGGTTGTCTGTCTTTATGCATTAAACAATACATGTACTGGATAATGATTCTGTGTAGACCTTTTTTTCCCTTAATATTGTATTTATGACCAAGATAATAACACATGCAACCAATCGTATTCCGAACATCAATCAATTGTGCATGCAGCTAATTATATTCAGCCAATCGTGTATGCATTGGAGAGTTTCCCAACTAACAGTTGTCCGAGCATGGAGCCGATTGTTCTTGCAAGTAATAGTTTCTGAAAATACAACCAATTGTATTTTTGAGCATGACCACGGTGTATTAAATAATTTGCATAATATGAATTGTGGCCCACGAGCTCGTAGCCTTTTAATTGAAGTTAAAATTTATTACGAGCTATTCAAAACAAATATTTGGGTAGCTTTCAGCCATTCTGACATTACATTGGGCAGAGTCGCAGAGAGGCTTCTATCCGCCAGCATTCAGCAAAGTCGCATTTTGTTTTGTCTCTTATTTTCAAAGGAACATTTCCACGGGAAACCACAAACACTTGCTCATATTCTGTTAGATAGACTTCTATGCAGGCACAATTCAGTTAAGTTGTATTTTTTTAATCTTTTCTCAAGGGAACATTTCCAGAGGGAACTCCCAGGCTCTTGCTCAAATTCTGTGAATGGTACTCACTGTAAATACTTCTGGTGACAACATGTATACTTTAGCTCAAGGAATTGGATTCAGGTGGATTTGAACTGGTGACATCCTTGACTAACGTGATTTTAGCACAAGAAGTCAAACCACTTAAACTAATCCTTGAAGCTAAAGTAAAGTTGCAGGTGTTACCTCAAAAATTATCTTTTTATTTCGCAGTCTAAAGTTGATCATTACCATGAGTACTGTTGTTCCGTGCTTATAATAGAGGAATAATGTAATAAGAGCAGAAGTGTGTAATGTGGCACTCGTGAAGTGGTTGGCATAATTGGCATCAGTGTACATATTTATTAAGTGCATGTGGTGTTGGTATTCAGAGTGTGTGCAAGCTTTCGAGACAGTGGAAAAATGACCAAAATATATTATACACAGTTTTTACATGGTAAAAACCTTGACGATTGTCAAGGAAACATCCACACCTGGACGGTTGTCAAGGAAACATCCACAAGTTAGGCAAGGATTTTTTTATTATTAGGGGAAAATTTACAATCGGGCTTACAGTCTCTTTAATCTCACAGGCTTTATAAAAATTAAGTAGGCTTTGTTACATTGCTTGTAACTATATCTTGGTTCCCTAAAACAACACTGTAACATTGTTAGAGTAACTGTAACAAAAAAATTACTCAAGTAAATTCACTTTTTACATTTTATTTTAATTGTTGTCATGCTATAACAATCTCTACCTTGACAACAATTTTCTTGATACCTTGACCTTGCCAAAGTCCTTTCTTCACCTCTTCTTAACCCAGGAGAAGCCAAACACCAACATAACTTGTCTAACAACATTGGTTTTGTCAACATGTTTGCACAATTTTTTTGAATGTAGGCCTTTTTAAGATCTACTCCACCTCCATCAATGAGCTGTCTTACACAAGATATTTTATATCAATACGCTT
Organism: Pinus tabuliformis; assembly: GCA_031772625.1. Classification (NCBI taxonomy): domain Eukaryota; kingdom Viridiplantae; phylum Streptophyta; class Pinopsida; order Pinales; family Pinaceae; genus Pinus; species Pinus tabuliformis. The sequence goes on along the minus strand of CM062819.1, from coordinate 285,975,306 downwards.
AGTTTTACTATGATAAGTTGGATTTGTAGCCAGCTGTATAACACTTTGACTATTGTCTAATACAGTTACACTGTTCACTTAAAAGACCCTTCAACCAAATTGCCTCTTTGCAAGCATGTGAGACAACAATATACTCTGCCTTTGTGGTGGATGAAACAACTATTTCTTGTAGCTTCGACATCTAACTAATAGCCCCCTTGCAAGAGTAAAAACATATCCTGAAGTAGACCTATTGTCCAAATCACTTGCAAAATATGTATCAACATAGCCACAAACATAATCATTGTTGAATTTTCTACAAGATGCATAGTAGAAGCCAATCTTTTGATTTGATAATTACTACCTAATAATCTTCATACAATTTATCTTATGCCACTGATATTATTGATCAATTATACATAGCAAATTTCAACAGTGATGCAATGAAATTAGTAAGATCATAAAGATACAACTATGCACAATATAGACAACAGATTTATCTTGAGACATCCAAACTTGGGAGAAAATCTAACAACTTTTCTTCTAGGAGAAATTATTCTTCAGCAAGGTTTAAAATGTTGAAATTTGGTCAGCGTCGGGATGAATTTCCTCAAAGAGAAGCCCTACTGCCTCAAGAAAGGGCGGGGCCTTGATGTTTCTGATTGTCATCTCTTGTATGCATTGGTTAGTGGTATCACTACTCTTCTACAAACAACATCACTCTAAGATATACACAATGACACAATATTATACTATATTGCAGTGGAAACATATGTTAGTAATGGTTCACATTATATGGTTCTTCAAGTTCTCACAACACTTAGGATCAATCCTTATGATATGACTGGTATATACAATGTATGATATAAGCGCTAATGAATAATAGATTTAAATATATGATGTAGTGTCCCGGTATGACTGCAAACTCAACAATGACCTTGTTGAGACAATGAAATGATAACAACTTCCTTGGACTTGATTGATGATTATTTGATATCAGTGAAGACAGTGACCTTGTTGAGACAATGAAATGATAACAACTTCTTTGGACTTGATTGATTAGTCAGTTCACAAATGAAGTTGTGAACTGACTTAGGCAGACAAAAATGTTTAATGAAAAAGTCTCATTGTACTTTGTATCTCAGTTGAACAATTGATGAATATCCAATAGATGAAGAATTTGAATGTGTTTTCCCCCTTGTGGGGTTTTGCTTTAGTTTTTGACCTAACTCCTGGTGTCCCTATTGTGAATGCTTTTATTTTGTTGTTCCTTTATGTTCCACTGCATTACTGATGTTATTGTTCTTTTTACATAATTGCTAATGATCTAATGATGTTATGGGGTGAATAAAATATGTAATTGGTGAAAAAATTGTAAATGCAATTATCTAAAGTAAAGAACAATCTAGCCCTAAGGAAAATTAACATGGTATCAACGTTGGGATAAATAAAAGTTATTGAAGATCACCCCTATGAAGATACCCATGGCTCAAAGAGAATGGAAGAGATGAGGATGATAGAGACCTAAAAATAATGGCAGAAGTGTCCTCGCACACAATTTTATTAACCAGAAAAGAAATTACATAATGATTTTGCAAGTGTTTACACACACACTCCAACGCTCTTGCAAGCATGAGAATGAACTATATATACGCTTAATTTCCTAACCTATTCTAGTTATGGGCTACTTATTAAATTAACAAGTGTCTATTTACAATAAATGCAATTCTAACCAATCTACTAACTCTACTCCTAAATTGGAGCCTAAGATACGACATTATTCTAGATGTCATATCTTTTACAACAAAATTCTATTTCCAAGTGTCTCTAATATTTAATTAAATATTCTAAATAAATAAATATTCTATCCTAACTTTGTGAACTATGAATTTTGTATTTTGGATCATCTAACATTCCCCCTATGATCCAAAGATACATTACAACAGATACCAAGTTCATCTCTGAACTTAGTAAATTTGATCATGCAAAGTGGTTTTGTGAAAATATTGGAGACCTGATCTTCTGAAGGACAATAAGCTGGCTTGATGATGTCCTTGGCAATGAGCGATCTAATGTTATGATACTTGGTGTCCACATGTTTTGTTGGGAATGAAAAACTGGATTCTTGGCAAGCTTTATGGCTGACTGGTTGTCGATGAATAATGATGTAGCTTCTGCTTGAGGAATGCCCAAGTCCTGCAAAACTCCGCGTAACCAAACAATTTCACATGTTGCTTCCAATGCTAATATGTATTCTGCTTTGGTTGAAGTAGCTTCTGCTTGAGGAATGCCCAAATCCTGCAAAACTCTGCGCAACCAAACAATTTCACATGTTGCTTCCAATGTTGATATGTATTCTGCTTTGGTTGAAGAAGTGGCCACTGTAGTTTGTTTCTTGCAACTCCAAGATACTACAGTTGACCCCATGTTCATTAAATAGCCGGAGGTTGATGCTCGATCATCAACATTTCCAGCAAAGTCGACATCTGAAAATCCGCGAAGTACAAAGTTTTTAGTCTTTTTGTAAAGAAGACCAAAATCTTTTGTTCCTTGGATATATCATAGAACCCTTTTGGCTACATTCCAGTGGTTGTCTCGTGGTTCCTGCATAAAGCGTGAAAGAATACTAACTGCATAAGATAGATCTGGTCGAGTCGTTGTCAGATAAATCAGGCTGCCAATCAACTATCTATAAGTAGTGTTGTCCACCTTTCCCCCCCTTCAAATTTTGAAAGTTTCAAGTTTTGTTCCATGGGGGTAAGAATGGGCTTGCAATCCTGCATTCCGAAGCGCTGAAGAACTTCTGCTGCATACTTACTCTGAGAAATGAAAATATGATGTGGACGTTGGAATACTTCAACTCCAAGATAGTAGTGAAGTAGTCCCAAGTCTGTCATCTTAAAACCTGCATGTAACTCCTTTTTCACCTGTACAATATGATCATCATTGTTTCCAGTAATGATCAAATCATCTACATACATAACAAGAATCACTAGATTTTGACCCTGTTGACGTACATACAAAGTATCATCAGATTCACTTCGTTGAAAGCCAACTTTCCGAAGGTATTCATCCATTTTGGCATACCAAGCTCGTGGAGCTTGTTTTAACCCATATAAAGCCTTAATTAGTTTACATACTTTATGTTCGTGCCCTTTAATTTCAAAACCTGATGGTTGTGTCATATATACATCTTCCTGTAAATCTTCGTTGAGGAAAGCACTCTTTACATCCATCTAGTGCACTTTCCATCCTTTTTGTGCTGCTAATGCGAGTGTTAAGCGGATGATGTTCCATATTGCTGTAAGAGAAAACATCTCCTCATAATCATTGCCTTCTTGCTGCGCAAAACTCTTAGCCACAAGTCTAGCTTTATACTTGTCGATTTCTCCATTTTGGTTGTACTTAATTTTGCAAACCCATTTGCATCCGATGGGTTTAACATTTTGAGGACAATCAACAAATTTCCAAGTGTTGTTGTCTTGAACTGCCTTATATTCTTCAATCATAGCTTGTTGCCATTCTTTATATTTTATTGCCTCTTTGTACGTGGAGGGTTCAGTAACATCATTCGTAATCAAGGCAAAATTTCCTTCATTCTTGGTGGACCCCCTTGTTCCTATTTTATTTTTCTCATTGGGTCTTACATCTTTCAAAAGTTGAACAACCCATTTTGGCAATTGAGGTTCACTTATTTGAGATTCTAAAAAGTCACCATTATTATAAAGAGGATTAATGTAAACAGAGGTACGTTGATCAACTGCAGATTCTGGGGGCGGAGAATCATTGTCAGAAGAACTACTGCTACTAGGAGATTCTGATGAACTGCTAGAAGACCCAGACTGTGTTGGTGAAGTAGATGGACTGGATGAATCATCTTCAGAGGAAGGAAAATCAAGTTCATACCAATTTTGTGAATTTGGTTGACTTTGAATGTTTCCTTTCCTTTTATCTCCTTTTGTTTCCAATTTTTGAAGAAGATGTTCTATTTCTTCAGCACTCTTACTCTCAGTTTCATAAAAAATTACATCTCTGCTGACAATAAATTTCCCATTTGACAGAAGCCTGTACCCTTTCTTCTCATCCGAATATCCAATCATTGTGCATTTCAAACTTCGTGAGTCAAGCTTAGTTCATTTTTCTTTTGGAATTAAGGCATAACACACGGAACCAAAAACTCTAAGGTGTTTAACTTTAGGTGTGAAACGAAACCATGCTTCAGGAGGTGTGATTCCATCCAAAGAAACAGTGGGAGACCTGTTCCTTAAGTAAGCAGCTATATGGATTGCTTCTGCCCAATAAATAGGACTTAACTTTTTAAAAGTTAACATAGATCTCGCCATTCCTAACAAAGTGCGATTCATTCTTTCTACTACTCCATTTTGCTGTGGAGTGTAGACATTTGTGAGATATCGTTTGATCCCATTGTCTCTGCAATAACTTTGAAATTCATTTGAAGTGAATTCTCCTCCATTATCAGTTCTAAGAGTGCCAATCTTTTCTTTCACTTCATTTTCAACAAGTTGACGAAAAGTTTTAAACTTTTCAAATGCCTTTGACTTATGCTTCAAGAAGTAAACCCATGTCATTCTGCTGAAATCATCAATAAAGAGTAAGAAATATGTGCAACCTCCTAGAGAAGCTTGCAAGGGTCCACAAATGTCAATGTGTACTAATTGCAAATGCCTGTTTTCTTGCCGTGAACTTGTCAGGAAAGTTTCTTGACTTTGTTTTCCATAAATGCAAGCTTCACATCTTGCATTTTCTTTCTTGAAGGTAGGAAGTCCCTTAACCATTCTTTGTTTTTGCAGTTGAGAGAGACTGTCAAAGTTTAGATGTCCATATCTCACATGTCATAATCTGATAGGTGAAATGTTTGTGCTGGTTGCCCCTACAAAGTCAGAATTCCTTGGAATAACTGTTCCTTTCATTCGTAACAGTGTTCCATCTTCATATCCTATCATCATTGTTTTCATGTTCTGGTTGATTGAATTAATTTTAACTAGGCCATCCTCCAAAACCACTTGATGTCCAGCTTGTCGGATCGAGACTAAAGACAACAAATTCTTTTTAAAGGTGGGTACATACCATACATTTGAAATCAATCTTTCTCCAATGTCAGGAAGATAAACTTTAACAACACCTTTTCCATAAGGAGTAGGTTTTGTATCATTCTTTGCTTTTGCAGTTGAGAGAGACTGTCAAAGTTTAGATGTCCATATCTCACATGTCATAATCTGATAGGTGAAATGTTTGTGCTGGTTGCCCCTACAAAGTCAGAATTCCTTGGAATAACTGTTCCTTTCATTCGTAACAGTGTTCCATCTTCATATCCTATCATCATTGTTTTCATGTTCTGGTTGATTGAATTAATTTTAACTAGGCTATCCTCCAAAACCACTTGATGTCCAGCTTGTCGGATCGAGACTAAAGACAACAAATTCTTTTTAAAGGTGGGTACATACCATACATTTGAAATCAATCTTTCTCCAATGTCAAGAAGATAAACTTTAACAACACCTTTTCCATAAGGAGTAGGTTTTGTATCATTAGCAAGAAAGATTGAACTAAGGTGGCATGGTTGGAAGTTCCAAAAGAAGTCTTGTTGAAAAGTCACGTGTGGAGTTGCTCCTATATCTAAAATCCATGCATTTTCATAATTGCTTTGAAAAAAAGTGGAAACTAATGCTGTTGATTCTGATCTTTGACTTGATGTGAAGACATATTCCGAACCATCATGATCTTGATCAATGGCAATGTGAGCTATGTTTTGATGGAACTTTGGAATCTTATCAATGGAAGTTCTACAATCTTTTGCAAAATGGCCCATTTTGTTACATCTTCTGCAGACAATTTGATTCAGGTCTCTACCTCTTCCTTGATACTGTCCTCTGCCTTGATTTCGACCTCTTCCTTGACTATTTCCTCTATCTTGAAAGTTGCCTTTGTTTTGAAAGTTTCCTCTGCCTTCACTATTTCCTCTTCCTTGAAAGTTTCCTCTATTTTGGCTTCTTCCACGACCTTGTCCACTATGTGCTGCTGGATGTTGATTGAAATTTCCTCTTCCTCTAGAATTGTCAGTTGATGATTTACTTGTGCTGACCTCTGTGAAGAAGACATCTTCCCCTTGTTTCTTCTTCCTAAAAGTTTTGTCGTGTTGAGCCAACATCTAACTTAGCTCATCAAACTTTAATTTATCTATCTTTCTAGTCACTTGTAGAGTTTCCAAAAAATGAGTGTAAGAAGAAGGCAATCCAACAATTAGAATTGTGGTCATGACACTGTCATCTACTGTTAGAAATTCGGCCTTTACTATTTCTTGCTTAATATTTTTAAGCCTGGAGATATACTCAAGGACATCTCCTTCAGTTAGTTTTTGTTGAAGCAACTTAAGTTGTAGATCAACCTTTTTTAATTTAGGTTGTGTATCAAATAGATCTTTGAAAGTACACAAAGCAGACCACACATCTGAGGCATTTTTGATATGAATATACATCTCATCATTAACTGAAGACTTTATAAGAGCTCACTAGTGCCTTGACATTTTTAACTTCCAATTTTGCAAGTGAATTTACATTTGTAGGTTTATTAGGCTTAATGTCTCCATCACATATGTCTTGCCATAATTCATTATATATTAAAGTGCTTTCAATGAGATGTTTCCATGTCTTGTATGATTTTACCCCTTCAAGCTTATCAGAATCAGAGAACAGATTAATTAACTTGGACATTTTATGTTTGAAGCTTTGCACCAAAAAGAATCAAGCACAAGAAAGATGAGCAACACGTCACATGAAACACCCGACGCAAAAAACAATTTATCGGGGCTTGGCCTTGATCCTCGTATAGTCGTTGAAGGAGAAAAATGACTGAGCTTTGCACTTGGCTCTAGTCAAATTCTCTTAAGAATTTTACAATGAAATCTTTCAAAATTTGACTTATTTACAATCCCTTGCAAAGTTTTATGAAAAAATGTACTCTAACCTCCCCGCAAAGTAAAAAATTACTTTGAGTTACAATGTCACGCTTATCTCTCCAAATAAAAAATCACAGATAAAATCTCCTTATTACTCAAAAAATTACAAAATTTACTGCCCCAAACATTTACAAATAACCCCTCACACCTTATTATTCCAAAAAAAATTATAATTTAAAAGTACATCTTATTACTCCACAAATTTACAAACAATAAATTCCCAAAATTCAAAAACTCACCATATCTCTCCAAAGTAAAATATTCTTTATCTCTCCAATAAAAATTTACAAAATAAAAAAAAAAATTCCTTATCTCTCCAGCAAACGCTTCCTCACTCTTCTATTCAACTTTAAACTTACTTGAAAAAAATCTTTAAGAAGCTCGAATTTTTCCTTACACTTGCTGACACTGTCCTCCACGCTGGCTACTGGCTGGCTCACGCTAGCTTCTTGCTGACTGGCTTACACTGGTTTCTTGCTGGCTGGCTCACGCTGGTTTCTTGTTGGCTCACCCTGTTAGCTTAGCAATCGGTCGTAGGCCCTGAATTCAGCCTCGAAGACACCAGTGTGGGCTCCACAAGCTTGCAGGTGAGGAGTGGACGGTATAGTAGAGCACGGCTGACAAGATGGCAACCTTACCAGGGCAGCTGTTATGGGAGATCGTGAAGAAGAACAACTGTTTCCTTGTGAGACAGAACGACAACAACAACGCCAAGGTTCAATTTAGCAGAGAGCCTAACAATCTTTACAACTTGCACTCATACAAGTTTTCAGGTTTGGCGAATGACAAGACCGTTTCTATTACACCTGTTGGCGAAGATCTGGCAGTTGTGCTTGCAACAACAAAGACAAAGAAGCTGAACAAGCCTCTGGATTCTGTCCATGGATCAGTTCTGAAGAAAGAGCTCTGAAAAATGGCCAAGGTTGTCATAAACTAGGTTGACGAGAACTATTATCGATGTGACTTGGGAGAATTCGCTACACAACTTGGAGTACGAGCCACGGTTCGTCCGCGGTCCCATGGGAGACACAAAGACAACCATAGTGCACGTCGATCACCTCAGTATTCACCATATCACGAAAGTCTCCATACACTAGGCATAATATACTTCTGGGGACGCTGAGGAACAACAATAGGCTTGTGTGTTGGGAAAGCTTCACATCAGCTGCATTATTGAAGCTCCGATACCACAATAATGGCAGAAGCGTCCTCAGACACAATTCTATTAATTAGAAAAGAAATTACATAATAATTTTGCAAGAGTTTACACACACACTCCAACACTCTTGCAATGAGGAGAATAAACTATATATTAGCTTAATTTCCTAACCTATTCTAGTTATGGACTACTTATTAAATCAACAAGTGTCCATTTACAATAAATGCAATTTTAACCAATCTATTAACTCTACTCTTAAATTGGAGCCTAAGATACGACATTATTCTAGATGTCATATCTTTTACAACAATATTCTATTTCTAAGAGTCTCCAATATTTAATTAAATATTCTAAATAAATAAATATTCTATCATAACTTTGTGAACTATGAATTTTGCATTTTGGATCATCTAACAAAAAAGAATGCTAGGGTTTGAAGGAAACCTTAGGAAACCTGTGTCCTTTCAATAGAGGTTAGGGTTTGAGAGAAAACCCTTGGAGCAACCTTGGATATGGTAAATACTTATTAAACCCTTGGGTGAAACTCCCTAATATAAGATAATCTTTGAGAAGCCCATCGAAGCTCGGGTTTGGGAGAAACCCTAGGAGTGGCCTTGATATGGAGAGGGGCTAGGTATGATTCAAAACTTTCCATAATGTGATCAACAAAACGTCTTTTAGTTATTAAAGTAGCCCATGATAAATTCAAAGAAACCCTAGGATAAGGGTATGCTGCAAATTTAATGGTCATCGTATACATTGATGGTTGGTCTTGGCTATCGATAAAATGAAATAAAAGATACATGTAGCACTCAAGAAGATGCATTTCTTTTGCCGATAACATATGATTGATGGACAATATTGACTCATGGAGGCCATATCCAAAGGGAGCTAATAACTTCCTTCAAACCTCATTAAAGATGAGTATTTTCAAGGCTTGTGTTATGACATTGCTCTTGTTGATTATTGTTTATTCCTCTTGCACAAATATTTGAATACCTCTTTTACTAACGTCTTGGATAAGGAAATTTGATCCTTCTTAAAGACCATTATGATGTGAAGCATTGCAGGAAGAATTAGCACTCAGAGTGAGTTGAAAGCCTTCTACAATCTATAATAAAGATAAGTACTTTCGAGACGTATGTCATTTCTTTGTGTCATTGTTCTTGTGAAATTTATTCTTTTCGATCTTCTTGCATGAATATTTTATTTCTTTCACTAATTCCTTGGATGAAGATGGGAGATCTTTCTTGAGGATCATCTAATTGTAGAACATTGTAGGAAGAATCAACCCCAATAAAGAGCTAGCGCTGCAAAGTAAAGGAACCTTTCTCATGTTTAAAAAAGAAAGATAGTCCTGCCTCATTACCAAGGCACCTTCATTATGTTTATTTATTTTGTTATTAATGCTCTTGCTCTTGTCCTGGGATCAATGGGTATTTCAAACAATGTAAACTTTGAAACATGAACTATAAACTGAAAACGAGAATTCTAGCCAAAATATCTCAAAAAAACATGAAAAACATTGCTAAAAAAGAAAATTGTTGATGCTCGAATAACACTTTTTTTAGGGTAAATTTTCAACATGTTTTAAAAATGGCAGTGAAAACCAATTTTTTGTGCAAAAAACACCTTCAAAACGAAAAGTGTTGATGCTGGAATAACACATTTTTTTTCAAAGGTAAATTTTGTGCGAAACACACCCTCAAAACGAAAAGTGTTGATGCTGGAATAAAACAATTTTTTTTCAAGGGCAAATTTTCAAAATTTTGAAATAATGGCGTAAAAGATTTTATCATGGCTCCGAAAAACATTAAATTTTCAAAAGAATAATGAAAACATAAAATTAAAAATAAAAAATTAAAATTAAAATGATGAAAAAACGCAAAACGCAAAACAAAACAAAAAAAATTTAAAAAATAACAAAAAGTAAATAAAGACGTATATTAAAAAAAAAAATCAAACATAAAAAAATTCAATCATAAAATTGTTAAAAAAAAAAATTAACCTATTAAAAATAAGAATTAAAAAACTAAAAAGAAATTAAAAAATATATTTTAACCAAAGTCTTTTGGTAGAAATCGCGAGAGAATTTTTTCGCTGACGCATTTCGAACCAACAAGTGTGGTTCATTATAAGACTAGATGAAGAGGCAAACCATGACAAATGCTTAAATAAAGAGACATAATTTCAAATAACGCTATATTTGAACAATAATGTTTCAATTATAATATTAATTTATTAATATATTAAAAACAAATATTATTAAGTAACCACTATATTAAATCGCTAGTTTTTGAAAAAAATATATTTAAACAATGATATTATTTTATTAATTTATTAAAAATATTAATAGGTAACGGCTATATTAAACGGCTAGTTTTTGAAAAATAATATTTAAATTATTTTATTAAAACCAAATAGTACTAGTTTTTGAAAAATAATATAATAATGATATTAATTTATTAAAATATTAATATGTAACCACTATATTAAACGACTAGTTTTTGAAAAATAATATTTAAATTAATTTATTAAAACCAAATATTACTAGTTTTTTAAAAATAATATTTAAACTGTGATATTAGTTTATTAATTTATTAAAAACAAATATTAATAAGTAACTGCTATATTAAACAACTAGTTTTTGAGAAATAATATTTAAAATAAATAAATAAATAATCAAAGTCAAATTTTAAAAGAGGGGAGTAAAAAATAAAATAACTAATGGAAATAAAATAAAATAAATTAAAAATAATTAATGGAAAAATAAATAAAATAAAACAAAAATATACACAAGTCAAAATAAATAAATAAATAAAAATAAAAATAAAAATAAATAAATAAAAACAGAAATACACACACTCACATATATATCCAAAGAAAAAATAATCAATAAATACAAGGGGGTCAACAATAAAATATGGGGCTCAGGCCGTTAAACAAATAACAAAAATACTAAAAGGAGTTAAGAACAAATAGGGTGATAAAATACATAAAAAACACGAAGTATCAAGAAAATAAACTCTAATGAAGAATAAATCAACGACAAATACTATGAAAAGGATGCCAATACCTACATAGATAAACAAAAAAACAAAATAAATCCTAAAAAGGAGCCTAAAAAACTAGGAGGACAAGACAGGGACCCAACTTCTACTAATATTTCAACTGTCATCTCTATTCAAATTATTGGTTCTTTTTTCAATTTCTAGGTCCTCCCTCAATTTACGATGATGGAAATGACTAACTTTAGCAACGACTTGGACCTCCTCAATGCATATGTGATGCTTAGATTTATCTGCATGCTCCGCCAAAGCAAAGGAACGAGTTCTGCCATGCTTGATGTCAACATCATGCTCACGAATCTTTTGATTAATTGAGTGACCGGTCTCACCAATGTAGGGAGTCCCACAAGAGTATGGGATAACGTAAACAACCTTCATATTTTTGGGGTCCACTGGGTCTTTTACAGATCTAAGGGAGCTCCAGATGGTATTTAAAGGCCGAAAGGTTGAAGCCACCTTATGCTTCCTTAGGATCCTTGCAATCTTGTCAGTGGTCCCTTGGATAATAGGAAGATGAACACCAGAAAGTCGATCCTTGATATTTTTCTTAGCACTTGGATCTTTTTTCTGCTCTTAGGAAAGCCTTAATACATTGGTGTCTACTATACCCATTATTAAAGAAAACACTTAGGAGATGTGATTTCTCTTCCTTGAGATGATTCTCATCAGAAACTCTTAAAGCTCTAGTTGCTAAGGTGTTGAGAACGCCAAGCTTTTGAGATGGGAAATGATGAGAATTAGCATGAAGAAGATATTGTTACGTATGAGTTTTCTTATGATATACCTGATGAGAGAAAGAGCCATCATCATTCCTTGAGAGGAGTAGTCTTCTCTTCCTTGACGTCCTCCTCTCAAGGAATGATGATGGCTCTTTCTTTCATCAGGTATATCGTAAGAAAAATCATACGAACAATATATTCATGCTAATTCTCATCATTTCCTAGTTCAAAATATTGGTGTTCTCGACACCTTAGCGACTAGAGCTTTAAGAGTTTCTGATGAAAATCATCTCAAGGAAGAAAAAGCACATCTCCTAAGTGTTTTCTTTAATAATGGGTATAGTAGACACCAATGTACTAAGGCTTTGCTCAGAGCTGAAAAAGGTCCTAATGCTAAGAAAGATACCAAGGATCGATTTTCTGGTGTTCATCTTCCTTTCATCCAAGGGATCACTGACAAGATTGCAAGGATCCTAAGGAAGCATGAGGTGGCTTCAACCTTTTGGCCTTTAAGTACCATCCGGAGCTCCCTTAGATTTGTAAAAGACCCAGTGGACCCCAAGAATATGAAGGGTGTTTACGTTATCCCATGCTCTTGTGGGACTCCCTACATTGGTGAGACTGGTCGCTCGATTAATCAAAGGATTTGTGAGCTTGTTGTTGACATCAAGCATGGCAGGACCCGCTCCTCTGCTTTGGCGGAGCATGCAGATAAATCTAAGCTTCACAACTGCATTGAGGAGGCTCAAGTCGTTGCTAAGTTTAGTCATTTCCATCATCGTAAATTGAGGGAGGCCCTAGAAATTGAAAAAACACCCAATAATTTGAATAGAGACAATGGTTGGAATATAGTAGAAGTTGGGTCTCTATCTTGTCTTCCTAGTTTTTTAGGCTTCTTTTTGGGATTTATTTTGTTTGTTTGTTTATCTATGTAGGTATTGGCATCATTTTTATAGTATTTGTTGTTGATTTATTTTTCATTAGAGTTTATTTTCTTGATCCTTCGTGTTTTTTTATGTATTTTATCATCCTATTCGTTCTTAACACTTAGTAATTTTGTTATTTGTTTAATGGGCCTGAACCCCATATTTTATTGTTGACCCCATTGTATTTATTGACTATTTTTTCTTTGGATATATATATATATATATGTTTTTGTTTTTATTTATTTATTTTTATTTTTACTTTTATTTAGTTATTTACATATATTTATTTTGACTTGTGTATATTTTTATTTATTTTTCCATTAATTATGTTTAATTTATTTTATTTTATTTCCATTAGTTATTTTATTTATCAAATGATCTTGTCTCAATTAAGGTTTTCACTCATTTTTATAATTTTTGACTCCCCTCCTTTAAAGTTTGGCTTTGATTATTTATTTATTTATTTATTTTAAATATTATTTCTCAAAAATTAGTTGTTTAATATGACAACTACTTATTAATATTTTTTTTTTAATAAATTAATAAACTAATATCACAGTTTAAATATTATTTTTCAAAAACTAGTAATATTTTGTTTTAATAAATTAATTTAAACATTATTTTTCAAAAACTAGCCATTTAATATAATCGTTACATATTAATATTTTAATAAATTAATAAACTAATATCATTATTTAAATATTATTTTTCAAGAACCAGTGATATTTGGTTTTAATAAAATAATTTAAATATTAATTTTAAAAAAACTAGCCATTTAATATAGTCATTACCTATTAATATTTTTAATAAATTAATGAAATAATATTATTATTTAAATATTTTTTTCAAAAACTAGCCCTTTAATATAACAGTTACTTAATAATATTTGTTTTTAATATATTAATAAATTAATGTTATAATTTAAACATTATTGTTCAAATATAGCCGTTACTTGATATTATGTCTCGACATTGCTCTCTATTTAAGTCTTTGCCATAGTCTGCCTCTTCATCTGGTTCTGATGATGAACCACACTTGTTGGTTAGAAACGCGTCAGCTAAAAAATTCTCTCATGTGATTTCTATCAAAAGACTTTGTTTAATTCATTATGGATCACAGAAGCTTGAATACAGAAATTAAAAAATATAAACAAATAAATAATAAGAAAGACATTTAAAATAATAATAATAATAATAATATGAAAAAAAAGGGAAAAAGCTATAAAATTAATTAAGTGAAAATAGAAAAATTAACAAAAACTTTAAAAAATGAAAATTAAAAACAAACAAGATTTAAAAGAAGAAAGACTAAAGAAAGGATCCTGCTTGCTTGACGTTAGGAGGGCAAGGAAGAAGAGAAGGAAGATGATTCAGCTACTCAGAAAGAAGCTAAGAAGGCTTCTTACTCCCTCATTCATTCAGCTAATAAGAAAGATAAGAGGGAAAGGAAGGTAAGAAGGTTTTACTCCACTACTCATTAACTCAAGGTAGGAGAGGTAGTAAGGAATGGCTTATAGGAAGGAATAGGAATGGCTGGAACTAAATCCGGAAAGAAGGGGAAAAGAAGTGAACTCGTCTTCAACAGAATCAGAGTCTTCATCATCCTCAACCCTTTCTAAGCAATCGTAGAAGCACTCGCGGAAAAGTCGAATCTCAAGGGAACTTCCAAAGTCACATAATAAATAAAAAAAAGCCAAAAAACAATTTATATATATATATATTCAAATTAAAAAAAAAAAAGAAAAGAAAAGAAAAAAAAAAAAAAAAACACCATATAAATTAATATATATATATATATATATATATATATATATATAAGACATTTATAATTTTTATAAAACCATATATTTTTTATTTAAAAAAAATAAATTTAAATTAAAAATATATATTTTTTGATTTAAAAAAAAAAACCATTTCAAAACCATTTAATTTTTTTTAATTATTATTTAAAACAAAAAAACAAATTATAAACCTTTTTTTAAATATTTTTTTTAACATAAATTTTTTAATTAAAAAAAAATTAGGATCCGCAGAGGGCGTGCCGTGACTCTATTTTTTTTTTAAATAAAAAAACATTTATGTTTAATTTTTATTTTATTTTTTCCAAAAGTTTATTTATAGGTATAATTTGTTTTTTTCTTTTAAGTAGTTAAAAAGAAAATTAAATGTTTCATATAAAAATAATTATATTAAGAAAATAAAAATAAAATGTTTGTCTAGTAATAAAAATAAAAAATATGCACAATTTTCTTTCAATAAAAAAAAATTATTTAAAAAAAATTTAAATGCTTATATATATATATATATATATTTCTTTTTATTTTTTAAATAAAAGATATAGGATTATTTTAAAATCAAAAATACATATTTGTTATTAAATTTTAATATTTTCCTTATGGGTTTTTTTGTTTTGTTTTTTTTATATATATATATATATATATATATATGGTTTTTTTTAGTTTTTTTTTTTTTTTATAAATGTTTTTAATCTTAATTCTAGTAGTATTTTAATTTTCTTTTGTTATTTTTTTTTTTTTTTTTTTTTCTTTTTTAGTCTAGGTTTTTTTTAATGTTTTTTAAAAATTTTCTATTTTTACTTACTTAATTTTATAGTTTTTTAAAATTTATTTATTTATTTTTATTTCCAGATTCTTTTATGATTTACCAGATATTTTTTTAAAAACATTTTTTAATGTTTTTTTTGTTCTCTTTTTTTTTTAAGTAATCAACATTTAAAAAAAAGAAAAATAAAAAAACTTGAAAATTCGTTACGTAATTATGATTAAAAAAAAATAAAATTGGACATAATAAATTTTAAAGTGTGAAAAACAAGCCTTCTAAAAAAAGTTGATGTTGCATCAACAAGTTTCAAAATCAACATGAAAATCATTAACATTTAGAAACAAATATTTATATTTGATACATGAGAAAAATTTGAAGTGTCAAAAATATGATTGGAAAAAAAAGAAGTGTATTATGCATCACCAGTTTTCAAAATCGGGTCACTTTTTTGCTACCTCTACGAAACAGATAATCGTATCAGTTATTTAAAGTGTCAAAAATATGCTCCGAAAAAAAAGAAGTGTATTCTGCATCACCATTTTTCAAAATCGGGTCATTTTTTTGCTACCTCTACGAAATGGGTAATTGTACTAGTTCTTGTTTCAAAGTTTACATTGTTTTTAGAAATAAGTGAGGACCAAGTCCTCTATGTCGAGATCGAGAAGGATGCAGAGCCATCCCATGACTTGAATGACGTATGAAATGGACAAGAGCTCAAAACCTCTAAGGAAATATTGCAGTCTCCCTGGAGGATAACTATGATTGAAGAAGCTTCCTATTCAAAGGGAGTAGATTGAAGGCAACAATATGATATGCTGATAAGAGTGATATTTCCTTCATGAAAGGGTTATTCTTGATATCTGAGATGTAGTAGTGTCTGATGCTTCTACGTTATGGTTCAAATTGTGATATGCTTTCAAAGAAAGAAGGCTATGATGATATTTGAGCAAGCATATCAGATATATTTGAAGTGAGTTTCCTTGATGATGTATTTAAGGAAGAAGCATATTTGGAGGACTTTGAGGAACATGAATATAAGACTAATGATTGTGAATTGAAGAAGGCTCCACATGAATTCTAGCAAGTCCCTTGGGTTGGCTTGTATAATGATGGATATCTAATGCAACCTTTGATCTCTCTTCATGATTAAAGGTATACCTTTGATATTTGGTTTTATAAACTAACAAATTATTTTAGACATGATTAAGAGCAATTCAACATTCAGTTTCAAAGGGAGTTAACTCTTGATGATCCACTACTTGAAATTAGAAGTGTAACAGAAAGATGATAAGGACTTCCTTGTCAAGGAAAGCATGCTGTCAGAGATGGTTTACGCTAAAGCAGTTGAGAGAGCCTCCTCTTCAGATTCAGATTTTGATGGATCTCACGATGAGCCGACAACTAGATGGATCCTTGCTCAACAACATGTTCCTTGAGCCAGGGCCTGGACATGTATGTTGGGATGTAGCAAAGCTGATTTTGAGATACCTAGATGATGCAGTGATTCATGGACTAAGATACACTGCTAGATATTTGAGACTTTATGGGTACATTGATGTTCAGAATGTCGTTGACTGGAAGAGCACATATGAGTGTTGCCTTAGGTTTGGTTTGGATTCCTAGATGACTTCTTGGCATATAAATTCGTTGTTTTTGAGAGGTAGTGTGCATTATTGATAACATTGCTGGATGCAAGACAGTTTGGTTGAGAAAGATCTTTGGAGAGTTGTTTTAGAATATGCTGGGCATGACTATGATATGTTCAGGGTGTGATCAGAGTTTCTAAGAATCTCGTGTTTCATGATTGGTCCAAGCATTTTTGATATGGTGCAAAGAGAGCAATGAGTATTTGATGATGATTTGTTATGGAATTGAAGTGTGAGACTTCAGCTAATGAGGAGATATTTGGCTGAGCCTTGTTCTTGATCTTCAGAGAGCAGCTTGGACTAATGGATGTGACCCGCCTGGGTAAGGGTCCCGGGTTGATCGAGGACACTAAGCTATGCTCTTACCCCCTATCTGAGTTCTTAGGGAGAGGGATTGAGCCGAAAGGCCCCTGGGGTTGAGGGAACTCATGGACAATAGGTTTGTCTAATCCTTACCTCAAGATAAGTGTGTATCTCCCCTATTGTCATTCTAGGGTTGTGTTTGATCCTTACCAGAAATGGTAAGTGTGTAGCTCCCCCTACTGAGTATACCCCAGTATGCACCCTACCCACAAGTTGGGCTTGTCAGGATTGCCACCCATATGGCCAATGGGTGAAGAGACTTGGGCGTGTTTGATCCTTGCCTATGGCAAGTGTGTATCTCCCCCAATTTCCTTAGGTTTTGTTTGATCCTTTCCTTCTCGGTAAGTGTGTATCTCCTCCCAAGGTAGTGGATGTAGGTGTTCTACCACCGACTCTTGAGGGTTAACTTGGGAAGATCAACAAACAATAGGATAGTTGTGATCCTTACCTCAAGGTAAGTAGTATCTTGCCTATTTTCTGATAATATGAGAGTTGTGATCCATACCTCTTGGTAAGTTGTATCCTGCCTATTGTCATGGTATATAAAGTGGTAGCCGAAGCTCCCCCTATGATGATTCTTCTTTCTTAGATCGTGACATCATTTCTCAGCTGATGATCAAAGGAAACAAGTTAATTCGAGAAGTGATGAGATGGATGTCTTGTTGATGTCGCTGAGATGAAGGTCATGGGACTTGACTTGGAGACTAGTAAGGTTTGGAGGATCAGCCTCCCCTACCATTGATTATGGATTCTTCTTCTATAAGATGAGATGATATGGGATGATGATGTACCTGTTTGCCTTCTTATTGAGACCTTCCATTTGAGATGAGACTTATGATACAAATGGAAATTCCTCCCTAGCTGAGAGGGAGTGTTGAAATTTGGGTAGCTTTAGGATGCATTTATCTAAAGAGAAACCCTACTGCCCCAAGAAAACCCATCTCACCCCCAAGGAATAATTCAATTATCATACTTGGCACTCTTATAATTTAACATGGAGCAATCTTGGGCTTCCATTCATCAAGGCAATCTTTGATAAATATATTTAAATATTATTTTTGAGTGAAGTTAAATGTTTCCCTCCAAAATTCTCATGCCGACTCCTCAAATAGAGACAACCATTCGATTATTAGGAAGGCTATAAAAACACATGATTGATCCATCTCCAAAGTGCAATGGTTAACAAATATCTGAGGTTGCTTTTCATTGGAAGGAATTTCGATGGCAATAATATCCAGTGGTTCACATTTCTTAAGTCCATGGCACACATTTATTCCTTTGTGGTTCGTAGGTTATTCAGGAAGGCTTGCACTTATTTTTGTACATTCAATATGGCCCGCACTACTTCGGTATGGTTCACAGTTCATAGTTCATTTCAGTGCTGCCTATCGCATACTCATTGTGTGGCTCACTATCTTTGAAGCTCACATCAATTTCAATGTGACTTAGTTCATTTCTCTATGGTGACTCAAATTAATTTTCTTTGATGGCTCACGTCACTGTTTCAGAGTGGTCAATATTGCATCATATTACAGTTGCTCAATGGAAAGTCGTCATGGCATCACATATATATTATTGCATATGTCTATAGTGCATTGGCATCACATATATGGCATTGAATTTGTCTGTCTGTTCGTTTTATACATAGTGGCATCACATATGTGACATCATATTGTTTGAATGGGAATTTGCGTAACTGATATGTTATGAGGCTTTGCATTGTTTGTATGGGTATTGACATTAATGTTATAGATGAGCATCAACACCATTGTAATGTCTGTAATCGTATCATTGTAATGTCTGTAATGTTGGCTATGACTTTGCATCACTGTAATGTTTGTAATAGTTGCTCTGATCTCGCTCTTCAGTAGGGTCTCACTATTAATTAGTGACAAGGTCTCGATAATGACACATTGACAGGGGTAGGGTCTCGATGATTCTCAATGGCATCTATTGTATGCATTGGCTAGTGGTATCACTACTCTTGTACATACAAAATTGCTCTAAGATATACACAATGACACAATATTATACTATATTGTAGTGGCAACATATGTTAGTAATGGTTCACATTATATGGTTCTTCAAGTTCTCATAACACTTAGGATCAAGTCTTATGATATCACTGGTATATACAATGTATGACATAAACCCTAATGAATATTAGATTTCAATATATGATATAGTGTCTTGGTATGACTGCAAACTCAACAGTGACCTTGTTGAGACAGTGAAATGATAGCAACTTCTGATGCAGGAGCATTCGACTCAAAAATATAATTGTATTTTAGTAGACATAAGGGGTCTTGTGTTTTAATGAAGTTGGTTTCCTAAGTATTAAATTAATGTAATTTTAATGTTTTGTGAGAGATATTAAGAATAAGATTTAATTAAATATTGTGAGGCATATTTGTAAATGTTCTCGAATGTTGGAGAACGTGAGAGAATTAGGATAGTTGAAAGATTGAGAGATTTGGAAATTAATTGTAAAAGCTTAGATTAGGAATTAGTTTCATGATTTTGAGGAACTAGAGAGGATCCTTAGGGATAAAGAAAATATTTTAGGATTTTGTTGAGAAGGTTATGGATCTAAACCAAGAATTGGTTATAGAATCTTTTTGTATAAATGTAAGCCTAAAAGGCATAGAAAGAGTTAGCTAGTTAGATAGTTAGGGGTTACTAGTTAGTGGGTTTGATTGTAAGTCTACGGGCAAATAGGAAAACAGAGGCCACTGATTAGAAAATCAGGCCAGAGAGAGAGATTCATTATGTAATCATTTGTTTATAAAGACAGAGAATTCAATTCCGAGTTGTGTGGTGTGCATTGATTGATGGGATTATGAATTGTGTGAATTAGAGTTTCTACATAATATATGTATGCAGGTGAAATTAAAGCAGAAGTAGAGAAGTAAGTTCAGGAGGAAGTTGTGTTGCAAAATAACCAGAAATAAGAAACCCCGAAGAACACCTAAATCGCAGAAGAACAGAGAGAGGACAGTGCACAGAGGAGGAGAACAACAATTAGAAGTGATTGAACAAGTTCAGGAAGGATAGGTGCATAAAGGATAATTTGGGCAAGCCGGGTGAATAGACCAGAACACTGGAAAAGTCACATAAAGATGAAGTAAAAGGAAGGATGACGAAATGAAGTAATCGTGTACAGGAACCGTTGGATGAGTTAGATCAATGGATGTGGTTGTTTGCAATAGATGGATAAGATCTTATCGCACAAATAAAGTCAAGAAGTTGAGCGGCGAAGATTAAGCCATGTGTTAGTAGAAGGACGGGGCAGTTTTCGTAAGCGGGAAGCTGTTTCTCGCACGCCCTCAAAGTTGTAAGCGGTATTCCAAAAACGGACGCGATAAGGTTTTATTCAACGAGATTAAACCCTCGTTGAATTTCGGCCATCAGGACCGTCCGTTGGGTGATTGATCGAATGGATATCACTTGAAAACAAGCGTGGACCTTAATTTAGGAATCAGACACGATGAGGTTTTATACAACGAATTTAAAAGCTCGTTGAGTTCCGATAATTGTGACCATTCATTCGATGATTAATCAGACGCTAATCGCACAAGAAAGTGCACGCAATTTAGCATTTCAGGCGGACTCGATGAGTTATTCAAAGAAGTTTAAACTTCTTTGAGTTTTGGCGAGGGAATGGGTTAAAGTTGGAGATTGCGCGATAGTCACTGATCTGAAGGAGTGAAATTGACAGTGGAGGTTGAATGCGATAAGGAGAGCCTAGATAAATGTGCAAAGGTCCGTGGAATGGCGGAAAGGTAAGGTTTAAGTGGTTTATGTAATATTTCTATTATACAAGAGTTATAGTAGAAATATGCAAAATAATGTATTACGGGTTTAAGTTGAGTTTAATCAAAGTATAAAGACCATGGTATGGGGTATGGTTAATATGCGTGGGTGATAGAAATCAAAGTCAAATGGTTGATTAAAAGTTAGACTTTGGATAAGTTAAATCAAACGTTTCCGCTTAAGCATTTAACTAAGGAACATTAACCTTGGTTACAGAGGCTTTCACCAATGATATGGGTGATTAATCTTGGGACATGACAGATACATAATTGACATGCAATTTTATTTACATAATGTGGGACAGAGCAGCTTAGGCTGGCATCATTTGGTATCAGAGCAGAACAAAGAATTTCTGTGTGTAAATATTCTTTGAGGAATTTAGAACAGAGTTATGTTTTGAAGGTGTGTATACAGGTGAATGGTGATAAGAGGAAGCAAGAGGAGATTAGATTTTAAATCTGAAAAACATTAGGCACACAGAGATAAAGTGTAGAAGAATTTGCAGATGCAAAGAAATAAAGAGCAATCCATTCAAAGTGCAGGTGAATGGGAGAACAAGGTCATGCAGAGGTCTTGAAGGTGAGAAGATTTTAGCAACCTAGAGCAAGGAGTGCTCATATGGTTCCAGAGGAAAGAACCAGAGAGATGTCAAAAGACTGAGCTCAGAGGAGAGAAGCTTAGTGAAGCATGTGTAGCAAGAAGAAGACTTATTACTGTAGAAGTTTTGTTGCAGCTCACAGAAAGATCATAAAGGAAATTCCACAGAGGATGTGGGTAGAATTGCTAAGGAATGAAGAAAGTTGGTAAGAATTTCTGAGTGAAAGAAGAGGTGGTCAGAACCTAGTATTTCATTGTGATTGAAATACAAACGGGCAGTTGTGTTCTTAAAAGGTGCAAATGAGTGAAACCTAGAAGGAGCAAAGAGAAGTCCTCAAAGAGGTTCGAGAGATAGAGAACCAAGTGCTTGCCAAAAGACCAAGTAGAGAGGAGAGCTTGGTGAGGCAAGTGGCAGCAGGGAGGACTTTCTGTTGCAGAGGCTTTAATGTAGCTCATAGTAAGTGAGGAGCTCATGAAGATAGAGGAGGAAATGACTACTGATATTCATAGTAAAGGTTCTAGGGAAGACCACAATAGAATAAAGGTGAAGAAGGGGGATGCCAAGGCAAATGGCAAGACAATGAGTCAAGAGGAGCGTGACAAGGAGATTACAGAATTAAAATAAAACCTCAATGTATTAAGGATGATACTAGAGGAAAACCAAAGACAAGGTTGGGTCTTGAGGAAAAAGTCAGTGAAGTGGTCTAAGTTACAAAGAAGGCTATAACAGAAGCAAGTGGGGTGGCTGGTGGAAAAACTCAAAGACGTTGAGTTAAGAATGAAAGTTTCCATTTGTGAAGCAGAACAAGGTGAAGTTCTGAGTGAAGATGAAGACTGGAGATCTGTGAAAGATCTTATGAATCATTGTGAGAATTCAAGACAACAAGAAGTTTACTTTGCTGAGGAAGGAATTATTGATGATTTTCTGAACTGTTGGACAAATTCATATTAGCAGGAGGATGTAGAACTTTGTATATTTGAATCTAATATTTTTGATGTGATTACAAGTTTTGTAGAGGATGAGCAATCTTTTGAAGCTGTCAAAAGTATGGAAGAGTATATTTTAGAAGATGAAAACTCTGAAGTAAAGAAGGATGGAGAATGATTCTTGAATGAGAAAATGTTATGAAACCAGCTCACAAAAAGATAGAAAAGAGAGATCCATGCCTTAGAATTCAGCCTCTTCAAGGGGGCAACCTCCTTTACATTACATAAATGAACAATTCTTGGATGATACAAATGACAAAACCTCCTTTCTATATATAGGAGTCTAAGGAGTCACAATATAATCCAGCCGACCTAACAATAATAATATAAAGCCACAAAAATAACAATAGAGGGATTCTATGGGGCACAAAAATAACAATATGGAGGTAATAGGGACACAACAATATAAATAGGGGGTATAACTACAATAGTAATGGGGTAATCACTAGTATTATAGGGACCCAACATGCCCCTCTCCTTCAAAAAAGTGTTGTCCTCAACGCTTGAGCAGTTCTGGATACTTCTGCATAAAATTCTCATCCTCCCATGTGGAATCTTCAGCGGATAAGTTCTTCCACTTGATAAGATACTCTGAAATTGATCGATTTCGTAGCTGTCGAGTTCTTGTTTCTGTGATTGCTTCCGGTTCCAATATAATTTTTCCTTCCTCGTCAAGTTCTGGCAATATTGTTTGAATTGGGAGCTTGTCACCTATAACCTTCTTTAAACATGAAACATGGAAAACTGGGTGCAATCGAGAAGCTGCAGGAAGCTCCAATTTGTATGCCATAGTACCAATCTTTTCCAACACCTTGTACGGACCATAATACTTTGGTGATAATTTATTATCCTTCTTAGCTTGCTTTAGGGACATTTGCTTATATGGTTGTAGCCGTAGGAATACCCAATCACCTACATGAAAACTTCTTTCACTGCGATGTTGATCTGCCTGTTGTTTCATTCTATTTTGTGCCAACACGAGGTTATCCTTTAAGAGTTGGAGGACTTGTTGTTGATGTTCGATGTGATGTTCCATTGCCTGAACCTTAGAATTTTCTCTTAAATATGATGTGATGGATGGTGGTTGATACCCATAAAGTGCCATAAATGGGGTCATTTTTGTTGCTGTATGGAAGGAAGTGTTATACCACCATTCATCCAGAGGCAACCATTTGACCCATTGTGTCTGTTTATCAGATACAAAGCAACGAAGATATCCTTCCAAACATTTTTTTACTATCTCAGTTTGCCCATCAGATTGAGGATGATAAGATGAGCTATGAGCTAACTGAGTACCAAGACAAGAAAATAATTCTGTCCAAAAATTTCCAGTGAAAATGGTATCTCTGTCACTTACAATAATCTTTGGGTTTCCATGTAGCTTTTGAATTGTTTCCATAAATGCAGTAGAAACTGTACTGGCTTTAAATGGATGTGATAATGCACAAAAGTGTGCATACTTGGTAAGTCTGTCAACTACCACCATGATGACACTCTTTCCCTCAGACTTGGGTAAACCTGTGATAAAATACATTGAAACCTCCTCCCAACGTTGGCTTGGAATGGATAAAGGTTGTAATAGACCTGGTGTCTTAATTGTTTCAACTTTATTTTGCTGGCAAACCAAACATTCCGCCACAAACTTTTGAATATCTGATTTAAGGCCATCCCAAAAAAATGCCTTCTTAACCCTGTGGTAAGTTTTTAAAAATCCTGAGTGCCCTCCTAAGGGAGAAGTGTGCAATTCCATAAGAATCTTTTGTTTTAGCTGGGAATTCTTATAGAGGTATATCGATCTTTGTACCATAACGAATCATTTTGCCAGCTAAATGTATCAGAAGTGTTGGAATCTTGTTGTAGCTTTTGAATAAGTGCCCACACTTCTTCGTCATTCTTCCATTCCTCCCTTGCTTCGTTTATCCAATCTGGTTGGATAATAGAAATGGCACACAACAATGCTTCCACATCCTCATCCTTTCTTGAGAGTGCATCTGCCACCACATTTTGCTTCCCTTTTTTGTAGATGATTTCAAAGTCATAACCCAACATCTTTGTGACCCACTTTTGTTTCTCTTCAGAGGATAATCTTTGTTCTAAAAAGCATTTAAGGCTATCATGATCCGTTTTTACCTTGAAGTGTCTTCCCATTAGGTAGGGTCTCCATTTCTTAAGTGCATGGAGTATTGCCAACATTTCCTTCTCATAAATAGCTTTGCTTAAAAACTTTCCCTTGATTGGACGACTTTCAAAAGCAATGGGTCTTTCATCTTGCATTAGAATAGCACCAATTCCATTTCCTGAAGCATCACATTCCACAATAAAGGTTTTTGTGAAGTCCGGCGTAGCTAAGACCGGTGCTTGGCACATTGCCTCTTTAAGATGTTCAAAGGCCTTTGTTGCTTCCGAAGTCCATGAAAATGAATCTTTCTTCAATAATGTTGTTAGAGGTGCTTCTATTCTCCCATAATTCTTAACAAACTTGCGATAATACCCTGTCAACCCAAGAAATCCTCGCAGATGCTTTATGGATGTGGGGATTTTCCATTCCTTAATGGCTTTAATTTTGCTAGGGTCTACCTTAACTCCTTCATGAGATACAATATGACCCAAATATTCCACCTCCTGGACTCCAAAGAAACATTTGGATATTTTTGCATATAATTGTTTCTCCTCCAATAGTTGTAACACCCTGTCAACATGTTCAACATGATCCTTCCAAGACTTGCTGTAGATTAGTATATCATCAAAAAATACTAACACAAATTTTCTAAGGAATGGTTTGAAAATTGAATTCATCAAACCTTGAAATGTTGAAGGTGCATTGGTAAGGCCAAAAGGCATGACCAAAAATTCATAATGACCCTCATGAGTTCTAAATGCTGTTTTCGGAATGTCTTCAATCTTCATTCTAATTTGATGATATCCCGAACGAAGATCCAACTTGGTGAAGTAAATTGATCCATGCAATTCATCCAATAATTCATCAATAACAGGAATGGGGAACTTATCTTTAATAGTGAGCTTGTTGAGCTCCCTATAATCTGGACACATGCGCCATGATCCATCCTTCTTGTGCACCAATACTACTGGAGCTGAGAAAGAACTTTGACTCGGTTGAATTATACCAGCCTCTAGCATTTCTGCAACCATACGTTCAATTTCACTTTTTTGGACATATGGATATCTGTACGGCCTGATGTTTGGAGGAACACTTCCTGGAATCAGATGAATAGCATGATCATGATCACGCATAGGTGGGAGACCTTTGGGAGTCTCAAATACCTTGGAATGATTGTCCAAGACTTTTTGGAGATCTGGAGAAATAGACGATTCCAATGTGGAAACATCTAGCGAACATAATTGTGCAATTACACCTCTTTGCTCCTTTTTTAGAAGCTTTGTCATGCCATTAGAGCTGATTATCTTTCCTGGTTTCCCTGCAATACCCCTTAATTCAACTTCCTTTCCTTCCACAGAAAATTTCATGAAAAGTTCTTGAAAATTAAAAGCTATTGTACCCAAGGATTGTAGCCATTGGACTCCTAGTACAACATCATCACCTCCCATTGGAATGGAAAGCATTGGGCTAGTCAATACATATTCTCCCATGGATAGCTTGATATTATGGCACTTTCCAGAACAATTTATTGTTCCTCCATTTGCAATCATCACTTGACACTCTGGTACTGGATATAGGAAGCAATTCAATTCTTTTGCTACCCTATAATGAATAAAATTGTGGGTGCTTCCTGAATCAATCAACACTATTACCTTTTTCTTCTTGATTTGTCCTTCTATCTTGATGGTTTGAGGAGTGGTAATTCCCGCCAATGCATTACAAGATATGGTCGGATTTATTTGTTCTTCATCTGGTTTTTGTTCCTGGAATATATCCTCTTCTTTTGACCTTTCTTTCTCCTTTTTTTCTTCCTCTTCACAATCTATGTAGAATAATTTCTTCTCAGCACACTTATGACCTTTTGTGTATTTGCTATCACAATTGTAACAAAGCCCTTTTGCTCTTTTTTCTTCCAATTGTTGTGGTGTCAACCTTGTAGGTTGTGGAAGACTATGGGAAACAACACTTCCGTCTTTATAGTTGTGAATGGTATGCTTCCTAGTTGCCATAATTTTGCTTTCCATTTTTCTTGCTAACCTGAATGCCTTCTCTAATGAATCAGGTTCCCAAAGGCGCACATCATGTAGCAACTTCTTCAATTCTTCCATGTCTGTCTTCAAATCTATCTTCAAATTTGCCATTGAATCCTCTATCTTAGCTTCCATGCCCTTTATCTTAGATTCCACGCCATTTACCTTAGCTTCTGTTAGCTTTTGTGAGCGTGACATTTGTTGCACTTGTTCTTGTAATTTTGATATATCATGTAACATTTCTTCCTCTTCTTCATGAGTCATGCTAGAGCTTTCAGGTTCCTTACTAGGTGTTTGCATTTTCTTTCCTCGGGGCATCAGTTACCGATAATAATGCTTTACTATGCCCTTTGAATTCCGTTAAACCAAGCTTACACAAAAATTAAAAAAAAAACTACACACCTTTTTTCACTTTATAGAAGCCTGATATTGAATCTGATGTATCTCTGTAATTTCAAATCATCCAATTCTGAAATTACTACCTGTAGTAGCCTTCTGCGTTCTCTTTCCAATGCCACAAGTCTGAGCCAAATTGGATTCTCCAAGGAAGAGTTATGTGAAATCTCCCACAGTGACTTGCTTTTATACTGGTTCAGTAGAGTGAACTTGTACGACGTGCCACGTGTCCCTGTTTCAACCTTTGAATATGAAACACACATAAAAGAAACTACAGTCCGTCCTCTTTCTGTACCTTCTTACGAAATTTCAATCTGATCCCCAGAGAGAAAGTTATGACGATTTTCCCCAGGTCACCTGTTTTGAATGTAATTCAGGAGTCTGCAAAAATACCAACTTCCTCAGATCATATCTCCGTAAATATCGCGCAAAAAGCTCTGAAATTCGGACCCAAGGTTCAGCGCGATTTCTTCTCAAATGGGTTTTTTTTGCGACTTCTGAAACGTCACAGAAAAAAATTTATAGCGAAAATGTCACGATGACCTGTTTGGAGCAGCGAAACCCTAGAATCCAAAGCTCTGATACCAAATGTTATGAAACCAGCTCACAAAAAGATAGAGAAGAGAGATCCACACCTTAGAATTCAGCCTCTTCAAGGGGGAAACCTCATTTACATTACATAAATGAACAATTATTGGATGATACAAATGACAAAACCTCCTTTCTATATATAGGAGTCTAAGGAGTCACAATATAATCCAGCCGACCTAACAATAATAATATAAAGCCACAAAAATAACAATAGAGGGATTCTATGGGGCACATAAATAACAATATGGAGGTAATAGGGGCACAACAATACAAATAGGGGGTATAACTACAATAGTAATGGGGTAATCACTAGTATTATAGGGACCCAACAGAAAAGCAATGAATTATTGCAGCAGAAAGAATTTAGTCATGCATTGATGTTTGAAGTTGTTACAACATAGGAACAATTTCTTGTGAAAGAAGGAGATGAGATCAAGTGTGAAGAGCTGATATGTGAAGCAACAGTTGAGACTATTGAACCTTGTAATTTTCAAATTGATAAATTGTGTTTAAATTCAGGAATCATAAGTAATGATGAAGTACTTACGAAGTTTCATAGAGAAATTGAATTGTTGTAGTATTTGCTGGAAAATTCAGAGTATGACAGTGTGATTGCAGACGAAGTATTTCATTACAGTGGAAAGAGCAGAAAGACATCATTGAAGCAGATGGTGTGGAAGAAAGATTTGCCAAAGATCTTGAGAGTACTTTAGAGAATCCTTTGGAGGATTCTTTAGAGAGGTTGAATCAACGTATTGATGTGCTGATGCATACTGAAATGTTTCCAAAGGAAGAAGAGGCACTGAGACCTTATGTTTTTTATTTTAATAATTGTTTTGTGAGTGCAGGTTTTGTTGCACATGCTGGAGAAAATTTGGCACATATGAGCAGCCAAGTAAAGATGGAAGAGGAAGATTCTACGGAAAAGTTTAATCCATGGAACAAAGATATTATGTTGCTGGAAAGAATGCTGGAAAGTTAGGATTCAATGCAGAAAGAGATAATCATGAAAGAGGGTAAGGATGTCAGGGCGGTAGTAAGAGTAAGAATATGACAACTTCAAAGAGAAGATAATGAACAACAATTTAAAGAGTTAGTGGACAACAATAATAAACTGAAGCAAAGAGAAAGAGGTAGCAGTAAATGGCAAAGTATGGACCAACCGAAGGATACGCTGGAGGTGGAGATTGAAGAGTTATGGCAGTTGATGATGAAATAGTCCAGGTTGAGGAAAATGATAGCAGGAAGAGTGATCAATCAGAATGTGAAGTGATTGAAGAAAGAAAGATGAAACAGAAGACTACATACATACAACAACAACAAAGGTGCAGAGCGTTTAGACAGTTACAAACTAAAGTTTGGGACCTTGGAGGTTTTTCTATCAACATGTGAGGACACATGATCAGGAGATCATGAATGTTTTATACCTTGGGAGTCTGATGCAAGAGCATTCGGCTCAGAAATATCATTGTATTTTAGTAGACATAGGGGGTCTTGTGTTTTAAGGAAGTTGGTTTCTTAAGCATTAAATTAATGTTATTTTAATGTTTTTTGAGAGATATTAAGAATAGGATTTAATTAAGTATTGTGAGGCATATT
The DNA here is from genome assembly GCA_031772625.1 of Pinus tabuliformis. Taxonomy (NCBI): domain Eukaryota; kingdom Viridiplantae; phylum Streptophyta; class Pinopsida; order Pinales; family Pinaceae; genus Pinus; species Pinus tabuliformis. Next base: position 285,945,777 of record CM062819.1, on the reverse strand, counting down.
TTTAAATGTTCTCGAATGTTGGAGAACATTGGAGAATTAGGATAGTTGAGAGATTGAGACATTTGCGAATTAATTGTAAAAGCTTAGATTATGAATTGGTTTCATGATTTTGAGGAACTAGAGAGGATCCTTAGGGATAAAGAAGAGATTTTAGGATTTTGTTGAGAAGGTTATGGATCTAAACTAGGAATTGGTTATAGAATCCTTTTATATAAATGTAAGCCTAAAAGGCATAGAAAGAGTTAGCTAGTTAGATAGTTAGGGGTTACTAGTTAGTGGGTTTGATTGTAAGCCTATGGGAAAATAGGAAAACAGAAGCCACTGATTAGAAAATCAGGCCAGAGAGAGAGATTCATTATGTAATCATTTGTTTATAAAGACAGAGAATTCAATTCCGAGTTGTGTGGTGTGTATTGATTGATGGGATTATGGATTGTGTGTGAATTAGAGTTTTTGCATAATATATGTATGTAGGTGAAAATAAGGCAAAAGCAGAGAAGTAAGTTCAGGAGGAAGTTGTGTTGTAGAACAACCATAAACCCTGAAGAACACCTAAACCACAAAAGAACAGAGAGAGGACAATGCACAGAGGAGGAGAAAAATAATCGGAAGTGATTGAACAAGTTCAGGAAGGATAGGTGCATAAAGGATAATTTAGGCGAGTTGGGTGAATAGACTAGAACATTGGAAAAGTCACATAAAGATGAAGTAAAGGGAAGGACGAAGAAATGAAGTAATTGTGCACATGAACCGTTGGATCAGTCAGATCAACGGACGTGGTTGTTTGCGATAGATGGATAAGATCTTATCACACAAATAAAATCAATAAGTTGAGCGGCAAAGATTAAGCCACGTGTTAGCAGAAGGACAGAGCCGTTTTCGTAAGCAGGAAGCTGTTTCTCGCACGCCCTTGAAGTTGTAAGCGGTATTCCAAAAATAGACACGATAAGGTTTTATTCAGCAAGATTAAACCCTCGTTGAATTTTGGCCATCAAGGGGTGTCTGTTGGGTGATTGATCAAACGGATATCGCATGCAAACAAGCGCGAACCTTAATTCAGAAATCGGACGCGATGTCGTTTTATGCAACGGGTTTACAAGCTCGTTGAGTTTCGATAATCGTGATTGTTCATTCGGTGATTATTCAGATGGTAATCATGTGGGAAAGTACGTGCAGTTTAACATTTCAGGTGGACTCGATGAGTTATTCAAAGAAGTTTAAACTTCTTTGAGTTCCGGCGGGTGAATGGGTTAAAGTTGGAGATCGCGCAATAGTTGTTGATCTAAAGGAGTGAAATCGACGGTGGAGGTTGAACGCGATAAGGATAGCCTCGATAAATGTGCAAAGGTCCGTGGAATGGCAGAAAGGTGAGGTTCAAGTGGTTTATGTAATATTTCTATTATACGAGAGTTATAATAGAAATAAGAGGAATAATGTATTACGAGTTTAAGTGGAGTTTAACCAAAGTCTAAAGACCATGTGGGTCATAGAAATTAGAGTCAAAAGGTTAATTAAAGGTTAGACTTTGGATAAGTTAAATCAAGTGTTTCCGCTTAAGCATTTAACTAAGGAACATTAAACCTTGGTTACAGAGGCTTTCACCAATGATATTGGTGATTAATCTTGGGACATGACATATACATAAATGGCATGCAATTTTGTTTGCATAATGTGGGTCATATCAGCTTAGGCTGGCATCAACTTCCTTGGACTTGATTGATGATTATTTGATATTGGTGAAGACAGTGACCTTGTTGAGACAATGACCTGATAACAACTTCCTTGGACGTGATTGATGATTATTTGATATCAGCGAAAACAGTGACCTTGTTGAGACAGTGAAATGATAACAAATTCCTTGGACTTTATTGATTAGTCAGTTCACAAACGAAGTTGTGAATTAACTTAGGCAGCGAAATATGTTTAATGAAGAAGTCTCATTGTACTTTGTATCTCAGCTGAACAATTGATGAATATCTAATAGAAGAAGAATTTGGATGGGTTCCCCCCTTGGGGTTTTGCCTTGTTCTCTGACCTAACTCTTGGTGTCCCTATTGTGAATGCTTTTCTTCTGTTGTTCCTTTATGTTCCATTGCGTAATTGATGTTATTGTTCTTTCTACATAATTGCTAATGATGTAATGATGTTATGGGGTGAATTCAATATGTAAATGATGAAAAATTTGTAAATGCAATTATCTAAAACAAAGAAAAATCTAGCCCTAAGGAAAATTAACATAAAATTTCAAAAAGTGTCTAGAAATTTGTTCCAAAATCCAAGTCTAAACACTAGTCAAACCTAGTAAAAATTCCTGTCAATCAATGCTGGTCAAACTTCTCAAATAGTCAAATATGTTCAAACATTTTTCCTGTTCAACTTACCTCTTGTGGTCCACTTTAAACCAGTGGTTGAATCCTGTAGTAAACTCAAACGAGTAGTCAGCCCCTGCGGTCAAACTTGAAGTCAACTTGTCCTTTTATTAAGTCAAACTCAACCTCCTACATGACCAAACTCAGCTAGATATATTAGTCAAACAATATGTCAAACTCGGTCAAACAGTCTAGAAATAGCTTGGTCAGGCCTCTAAAAATCTCCTTTGACTTTGAACATGTGACTGGAATAGAAGAGAGAATGTGTGATGATTTCAAATTGGTTAAAGTGGAATGGAACGTCATGTGTTTTTTTTAATGTAGTTCACGAGCACTGAATGGTTGTTACATCCACGGGAAAATCCAAGTAAATCAACCTAAAGGGATCTACCCATCGGCCAAACTAGCAAGGCCTAACCCCAAGGACGTCTAGGAGATTTGACCCTATTACCTCCCGATAGGCGAGGTACTTAGCAACATGAACTTGACTAACTGAGCTATTCCTTGGGGCTAACACACTATGTATTTATATGGGTCAAATGGGTGAATTTTGACAAAGGGATACATGATACACCCTTTCATGGTGGGGGTGACTTGACCATTTTGAGCCTACATGATGCCCATAATTTTTTTATTTTTTTTATAATTTCCATAATTCTTCTAGGTTGACGTAGGAGGCCTCTTTGCATGCGAGAATACTTCCCAATGCTACACAAAAATCAACAATCATTACAACCATTAAAATTGATGCAATAATCATTGGTGCCTCTAATATACCAAAGTACCCATTTCACTGCATTCTAATGTTCTTTTCCTAGATTTGCCATGTACTTACAACACCAACTACATGTGAAATATTCAGTCTTGTACATACCATTGCATACATCAGACTTCCTACTGCATTAGCATAAAGTACATAAGAGATATAATATTTTTCTTCGTTACTACTAGAAGATAAAATTAAAGAACATTTAACATGGGAAGCTAAAGCGATATTTGCAAGTTTCAAATTATTCATCCTGAATTTAACAAGTATTTTCTCGACAATTTTTTTTTTTTTGGTCTTTCTCTTTGTATTTCAATGCCCAAGATTTGTTTTACTACTCCTAGATCCTTTATATCAAATGTTCTATCCATTTGAGCTTTCAACCTATTAATCTCATCCATGCTTTTACATGCAACAAGTGTATCATTGACATATAGCACTAATATAATGAATATGTCATTCAGATTTTTGAAGTACATGTAATGCTCATACTCACTTCTAGTATAGTTTTGGCTCATCATGAAGGAATCAAATTGCTTGTACCATTTCCTAGGTAACTTCTTTAGGCCATACAATGATTTCTTGAGTGTGCAAACTAATTTTCTTTTGTGATATTTCACAAAACCCTCTAGTTGTTCTAGGTATATCTCCCTATCCAAATCTCTATGTGGGCATGGTGTTTTCACATCTAATTTCTCTAACTTCAAATCAAGCAAAACAATCAGTGCCATTACAATACAAATAGACACAAGCTTAATAATTGGTGAAAGGATTTCATGGAAATCAATACCTTCCATTTGAGAGTAACCTTTTGCGACCAATCTAGCTTTATACCTTTCAACATTACCACCAATTCCCTTTTTCATTTTGTATCTTTAGAAAGTTCTACTAGGTCCCAATTTATGTTCTTCTACAAGGCTTGCATTTCTTCTTTCATTGCTACCTTCCATTTGGCATTATTAATATCATCTATTGATTTCTAATAACAAGAAGGTTCCTTGTCATCAGTGATCAAAGAAACAAATAAAGTAAAATCGGTATACCTTTTAGGAATATTTCTTTCTTGTGTAGATCTTCTCGATATTGGTTGTGCAATTTACACATTTTCTTGAATGTTTTTAGTGTCTATGTCTTCTTTTTCATCATAAGATTTTTCTTGCTTCCTTGTGTTTATCGATGGTTGGGTTTTTAGTTGAAAGTGTTGATTTAACAGTATATATTTATGCACCTGTTCTTGTTTAAAATCATCTTATACAATGTTTGACTTAAAGAGAGGAGATTCATGAAATATCATATCTCTGCTAATGATGATTTTGTGGGAATTAGGAGCCCCACAATAGATATCCCTTAGCAACATCATCATAACCAACACAAATATATTTCTTCGATCTAAGGTCTAGTTTAGAACATCAATTCTATGACCCATCCAAACCTCTTTAGAGATTTTACAATTTATTGTGTGACCGATGGTGATCGTTTACAAGTTAACAAACATTAGTGTCTACTTATTCCCACAACTCTTGTTCCAAATTGGCATTATTGAGCATGTTTCTTGCTCTTTCTAAAATAGCCTCGTTCATATGTTTTGCTACACCATTTTGTTGAGGAGTATATATGGTGGTTTTGTGCCTTACAATCCTAGCTTCTTTGCAATACTTTTCAAATTCTAAAGAAGTGAACTCACCTTTGTTATATGTTCCTAAACAATTTATTTTTTTACCAATTTTCTTTTCTACCATTACTCTACATTGTTTAAATGTATTAAACACATCAAATTTTCTTTTTAATAAACTTACACTTTTTTAAAGTAATCATTTACAAATGTTACAAAATATGACAATCCTCGAAAATAAATAGTATGGGATGACCCCCAAACATTAAAATGAGTTAATCAAGAATTCCTTTACTAACATGACTGCCTCCTTTAAATTTTTGTCGACATTGCTTTCCAAATATACAATGTTTGCATAAATTCAAATTCAAAGATTCCAAATTTGGAAGTAATTTGCGGTTCATCAATCCCTGTAGTCCTCTCTCGCTCATATGACCCAATGGCTAATGCCAACATTTCTTTGTTGCTATGAGTATTTCCATCTAGCTTGTAAAGGTTTCTTGTCTTAGTAGCCTTCATGACTACAAAAGCACCCTTGGACACTTTTAATGCTCCGCCTTGACCTATAAAGGTTTCATGTCTTAGTAGCCTTCATGACCACAAAAGCACCCCTGGACACTTTTCATGCTCCACCTTGACTTATAAACTTATGACCTCCAAAATTCAAAGCTCCCAAAGAAATTAAATTCTTCTTTAGTTCAAGCACATGTCTAACATTTGTTAATGTTCTTATAATACCATCAAACATTTTAATTTTGACACTTCCCACCCCAACAATCTTATAAGAAATGTTATTTCCCATAAGAACAATTCCACCATCAACTTTTTCATATGAAGAAAACCAATTTCTGTGTGGACACATATGATGAAAAATGTAAGAATATAACAACCAATCTTCATAGTATTGAAGAACATTACTAATAAGCAAAACTTTGTCACTCATACCTGAGTTTGATCCAATCATATTTGCGTTAGAGAAGTTTTGAGTTAAAAAATGGGCCTCAAAACAAAAATGTACAACAAAAATCAACTTTATAAGAACCAAAAGGATTCAATATGATGATGTCAATCATAGGGATAATTCACCATTTTTAGAGTAAAAGGGTAAATTAAAAAAAATACTTTTTCAATTTGTATTTTCAACTTATCTCCTTATAATTTTACTCAAATTTTGAGCAGGAGCACTCGTTGGATGTAAAATTTAATTTTGCCTCAAAGGAGTACCCATGTTGCATACTTTTGATGGACCCTACTACACCAAAAATGGTGAAGTACATGAAAAAAAGTGATTGCAATCATGCTTTTTCATGTATTACACATTTTTTGTGTAATAGAGTCCATCGAAAGTATGCAACATGGGTACTCTTTGGATGAAAAATTAAATTCCGCATCCAATGAGTGCTTGTTCTACTCAAAATTTGAGTAAAATAATAAGGAGATAAGTTGAAAATATGAGTTGAAAAGATAGTATTTATTTTTTCACTCAAAAACTTGATGAGTTGATGTAATCTTATTTATTATATTACTTTATAATATTCCTTAAGAGGCCCATTTTAGATCTCAAATTTCTCTGATGCCTCCTTTTTGGAGTGTTCCTTGGATTCTTGTCTCTTCCGATAATCCTTCTTGAAATGCCCAGTCTTGTTACAATACCAACATACGACTTTACTCTTTTTGCTTTAGACTTTCATTTGGATGTACCTCTCGAATTTTCTCCTCTTTCCTTGGATCAACACCTACTCGCCATTGCTTCTAGTGTGGAGGTTTGACTACTTGATTTCGTCCTGATCTCCTTATAGACAACAACACTCCAACAACAGAATCAAATTCAAGAGTTTCAATTGTGTTAAAACTAATGGAAGCTACTAAATGATCCCATGCTTGAAGTAATGAACATAATAATGCAACTGCCCTATCTTCACCATCAATTTTAACATCCATTCTATTCAACTGGAAAATAAGAGTATTAAACACATTCAAGTGATCTACAATTTTCACACCTTATTTCATTTTCAGACTGTATAGATGCCTCTTCAAGTAGATTTGATTCGTCAAGGACTTTGTCATTTAAAAGCCTTCTAACTTACTCCACAAACATGTTGTTGTTACTTCTCCAATGATGTTAAACAAGACATCATCAACAATACATAATCAAATTGTATTGAGGGCTCTGGCATCCAGGTCCGCCCACTCTACATTGGTCATTGCAGGTTTGTTCCTTTTGCCCCATAATGCCTTCTGCAAGCCTTGCCAACTAATAATTTCCTCATTTTAAGTTTCTACAATTCAACTTCAAATTTATTGTTAAAGTTTTAAGTTGTTTTTACCCTTAAATTTTTCAATTTCAAATTTAGCATTCACCATTATCTGCTACACAAACTCCTTCAAATAATTTTTTTTTAATATGTCAATTCAAAAATAAATAAATATTTTCACAATGTATTTCAAAATTCCATTCAAAAATACCTATTTTTCATAAACTCCATTTTTTAAAACCCTAGAAATGTTGTTTCAGGCTTGGTTTATATATATATATATCCCATGTTTTTTAATCATATGGTTTATTTTCTTACATTCTTCACAAAAAAATAGAGTTTATTTTCTTCAATTTTTTTTTTTGGCTCCAGTGGGTTTAGTCTTCACCTAAAAACAATTAAATAAACACCATAAAATTAAAAAAAAAAATAAAAAAATAAAAAAAATTGTACCTAATTTACTAAGTGCAGTTTTTCAATCAGTCTGGGCTTCAACTTGCTCGGGGTTAAATAATGTGATTTTTAGAGGTATTTTCCAATATGTAGTCAAATTAAGGGTATTGTTTAGTATGCCACAAACGCATGTGGTATGTCAGGGGTTCATTGAGTGAAAGTCTCGTGGATCCAGTGTTGTGTCTAGTTTGATTTCACAACTGCACAGTCATTGAGCCTCTCCCTTAACCTACCGCCCAGTTCCAACTCTGCTAATGGATCATCATGCATCATCTTAGATATGTGTTTATCAAATTGATGTCGTCTTGTCATGAGTGGATTGCAAATGCAGGAACTCTATCATTCTATGAAAAGATGATGGAGAAGGAGATGTAGAAGGAGGAAATGCTAGAAGACACATATGGAGCTGAAAAGATAAGATTATCATTAGACGAGAAGATGAAGGAACATAGGATTACAACAGAAGACCAAAGATCAAGACCGCATGAAGACTCCATCCAATTAAAAGCCCTTTCGTGGGTAGATATGAAGAACAAATCATATCTCTCGTGAAGATGAAGCATTGGATACTACTCTTATTGAAGACGGAAAGAAAGAAGCAACAAAATGACAACTTGGGCACTGCCACATAACCATGCAGTCCATGTTATCAGTGTCATGTCATGTCTGATCACGAGTCATCATATGCCACATCACAATTGTGGATTATGTAATTATCTATTCAAAATGTATTGTAAAGTGGAATTCTCAAGGACACATTCATAATATGAAGAGTCATGTAGAAGTCAAAAAGTCATAGGAATTCAAACAGTCATGAGGGTAGTCAAAGAGTCACAAGGAAGGTGAAGCATCACCTCATTGATTATATATACACCCTCATTGCATGAGAAAAGGAATTTTCACCTTAGCTCCTCTCGTAAGGCATTAGAGAGACCAGCTAATTCTTTTGAGGAGCAAGGAGTGGCTTCAATGCTCCATTATTGGAGCAAGTGTTGTTCATTGTATACATGTGTCTTGGAACCTTTACTTAATATCATAATCCTAATGGCCAACACGTTCTTCATGCATGGATTATGAATATTTGTAAGATTGTTCTGTGAATGTTTGTAATTCATGTTTTCTTTCATCTATGTTAAAATAGTTGAACTATTTCGGTTATTTTTGTACTTGTCATATTAATAATGTAATGTAATGGTTATTGTCGTTGTCGCATCCTTGTGGACTATTACGGTGGATATTAGATATATCTTTCTTGTTGTATTGGTTGCAATGATTGTCACATATTTGTGGACTATTCCACTGGATGTCGAATGGATTCTTCTTGTTTATGTGTGCCTCTACTAGAATGGTACTATTACTTCTCTCTTAGAGGCTCACTTCTCTTCCCCCTCCACAGTAAAAGAACTTTGACACACACATGACCAAACACTCACCGGGCACACCCCCTTGTTTTTCGAAGGCACATTTGCACTCCTCTCTCTTGTTGATTAGTTAGAGTCAAGGCAAATTTGTAAGAATAGATGGAAATTGGGCCAATACTTTGGATGGGGTTCATATTCCAAACAGTGTGAGGTCTAATTTGGACTTCACATCGGGGAGACCCCTTGGTTAACATATTTCCAGCACCGTCAACAGAAACCTTATCGAAGAAAATTGAGCCATCAAATGAATTTTTTTTGGTGTGAAACTTTTCCTCTTCAGTGTTGCACCACCTATCACTATTTTACCCACAAATATGTTTCCAACAGTGCAAGAGTCACCTCAATTGGAGTCTGTATGCAAAAGTTATGCCACTTGGAAGTTGACTTTCTTGTTTTGACGTCCATGATTCATGAGAATTCCACATCAGCCCCATCATTAATGGAAAAGAGGCTGGCCATGTGATCATGATGAAAATGACTATAGAAAAGTCAATATTTTAACTCTAGTTAAGAGTTGAAGGAGTCAAATTTAACCACGAGGAGGTTATTGGGATGTGTTATAACCAGGCAACTAGGAGGCAATGGGGTTACATTCTATTCGAGTGCATTTTTTCTATAGATGAGTAGAGTAGCCGAGATTGGATAGGGAGAGAGGAAACATAGAGAATTTTTTAACTGTAGCAGCCCATGGGCCACAAGTCTCATTTCTTTGCACTTACATCCATTTTGATTTAGAGAAAGAGAGCACAAAGCAACCTCACCTTCTAGTTGGGTTTTCTCTGGAAAGGGTTTCCCAGGTCATATCTTGTGTTTTATGGTTGTGATTGATTGTATTTTTTTCTATTCTCTATTTTTTGCAATTTTCCATATTACGCGCATAAAAACAATAACTTAATAAATCTAAAAGTTTAAGGAAAATAACCCTATTAGTATATATTTCAAATTTTCAGAGTAAATTTATCAAATATGTTGTGACAAATTATCTAGTGGAATATCTACGACAATTTATAGATCATTAATATGGAGTTTTGGGAATATCTTAGCAAAAAAAGATACATAAAAAATACGAGGGATACCAACTCATAGATGATGGCATTCTCATAACAAGAACTCAATGCATGTCCCTAACTCTTCTGAGTCAAGGAAGAGCTTCCAAAGTGAGATGCATAATGTGTTATACTTTGGTCATCAAAGTTACTAAAAACAATTATAATAGTACGGTAATAATATATCCAACTAGGGATGTAGAAGGATGTTTATAAAAACATCTCAAGGTGTATATAATATCAACAATTCAAAGAAAAATATAAGCATACATCTAGTTTGTCATGATATTTTCCACTTTTGGAATGGAGGTGAGAGTAGTGAACATGGACTTCATCATTAGAATATGAAAAATAATAAGACAACATGACTTTATCATGCTAGAGGTTAACAAATTGATAAAAGTTGTTGTTGAACCCAGTTGTATAAATGGAAAAAACATGTCTTTTTTGCATCAACATCAACTAGTCACCATAACCATAATAGTACATGGCTTTTCTCACCCATGCAACCATATGTTTTCTAATGCATAACTCATACATCTACTTATTATATTTTCAAGAGTGAGTGGACCCATCTTAATTACTATTATTGCCTCTCCAATAACAATTTTTAGTTTGGGTTAATTGTAACCTCTGGGAAGGCTAGGTTCAATCAATTAGTGAGGTGTACACTAGTTCCTCTAGTTTTTCAAAGTTTTATCATTGCTAAGTATGGCATGACATACCCTAAATTATCACGATAGTCATTGCATATAGTGGATGGACAAACTCTTTCTTTGCATACATTTTTACTTGATTTGGCCTCTCTTATGCATTTTAGTGTTACACATTTCATAGTTTCAAAAGGGCCTTTTTTTCCTATCTTTCATTAGGTTTATAGCTTTATGTGCAATTCTCATTGCAAGATTTCCAACAAGCCCAAGTTTGCTCAAACCCAACTTCATATGTTGAGTTATAGAGTGTACAAGGTCCACATGATTAGTAGGTTGGTTTTTTTTTTACGTAACTTCAAGGATTAAAAATGAATTTTACTAGTAGAAGAATTGTGTTTTTTTTACACTTGAATGGCTTAGATAAATATGTATCATCCCAATAATAGACTGCATGCCCCATTTTGGTATCTATAGGTGAAAACATGACTTTCACACTCTTAGATTTATCGAGATAGGTCGCCATGTGCTACATCCTCAAGGATAAAAATTCATTTTTTATTACCTTTGTATGGCAAATTATGTGTTCACATCATGTGATACTCTTTGAAATCTCTCGAATGGTATATCATATGTCCTATTTGAGTCATCAATATTAAAATGACAACTTTCACAAAATCAACTACTCAAGCACAATTCATTGTTTGGTTGTGGGATTTGCAAGTTCATATCCAAACTTGATTTCTATAATGGGAATATTCCATTCACTTGGCATGAATATTAACATCAAATGAATAAAATTATTGGTAAGTTATTAGTAGAGTAAGTCACATTACAAGACAAAGGGTGGTTATCCAAAGACATGTTCGATGAAGTTTCCAAAAGCTCCAATTTCTAGTACATAGAAGAGGTTCAATGGGACAAACTCAACCCTTGATCATTTACCCAACCAAAGATTGGCATGCCCCTTTATTCCTCCTAAAGGTATCACATGCCTCATGAACCCAGTACTCAATCTCAAATCCATGTCACAAATAATGCACATTTGTTTTGGTTCTCATTCACTACTATGTCCACTTGACTATCTCTATCTCGACCATGACCTTTCATGGCATGTCTCATTCTTATTCGTTCCATGTATTATTGAGGTTGTCATCCACCTTGTAATCCACCTCTTAGCCTCATCCACATGGCCACATTCCCATTTAATCTCCACCCTTAACAACTCATGTTAAACCTCCCCTCCTTGTTGCAACTCCATAACTCACTTGTCGTTAGGCCACCACCATTCGTGGAGGATTTCCCTTGTCCACCCACCCCTCGAATCTCCTTGAGCCACTGCTACTTGTGGCAATTGTTTCCTTTTCCACCCCCTCAGCACAACTCCTCATCTCCACTCCCGCTCCACCCCTTCAACCACAAAATCATCTAGCTTTGTCAAGTTATTTGATTGTCTAGATCAAGGTTGAATCATCTTGTTTCACTTGTGTATAGAATTCTATCAACTTGGCCCAAAAGGCACAAGCCAATCTTGTACAAAAGAGACCCTCTTTTCGACCACAAATATGAAAAGAATTTAAACATGAACAAAGTTCCACAATAATCCAAATTCCATACATAGTGGAACAATACCTCTAAAAATTTTGCCTGCTATAAATTGACTTCATATTAAAGTCAACTACAATTCTAAATGCAAATAAATATAACTCAAAAAAAATATTTTATTTTAATAACTAAAAAAATATTATAAAATTAAACCATTCCAATAAAAAAATCCCTTTATACTTTCCTTAATTAACTGAAATCCTTTTCTACATTCCAAAACCACTGCAAACATGTTCTAAAAGGAAAAAGTAGACATGGACTCAAGCTCATTTGTGAAGCTTATTTGTATCCATTCCACATGGTTGAGGAGCTTATGTAAGCCACTTTCTACACCATTTGAGAAGCCACGTTCCAGAGGAGCTTATGCACATGATGAAGGTTAGCTTTGATACTTGCTTTGTTTGGTTTCAAGGCTCTTATCTCTCAAGTTTGAATGCATGCACACATTGATCACATATAGGAAACCATAGACCCAACCACTTATGAGGTAGAGGGGCATAAGGCGGGACTTTCTATGTGGCTTGACATCATAAACAAGTACAACTAAGAAACATAAACCAAATCATGTGGTAGAGGGGCATAAGGTGAGACTTTGTATGTGGTGATTAATTAATTTTGACTTTGGAATAATGAACCTTAATGTAATTTTGTTTACCAAATACAAATGGCCAAATGGAGTATATTTGAATTTTCATTTACAATAAATGCATGGGGATGAATGTTTAAACATCACAGGTTGGTTTTTCCCTTGCCATTTCCTTTTCACATAAACCCTTGTTATGCTCGTGGGGAAAATCAAACTTCCATGCATGATACATTATACGCACTTCTATTCCATTTTTTACCCCAAGCAAGTTAAAAGTCATTTCCCCACTTGCTCTAAAAGATTAGCTTATAACCCTGTTTTTAAAAAATCATTTGGGAGGATGACTTTAATAATTATTCTAATTAAAAATGGATTCAATTAGCAAATCATATTTTTATTTTATTTTTTTACATCAAGTTTAAAGTTCAGGTTAACAATATGCCTATGTTACGAGTTTTATGGAATTTAGAAATAGAGTTTATTTTTAGTAAATTTAAAATGCAACTAAATTATATAAAACTTCATTTATTTTTTAAATTTTTATAATAAAATGTAATTAAATTATATAGAATTTTACTTGATTTATTTAATGTTTGAATTAAATTCTTTTATTAGTTTTTTATAAGTTTGTTTTTATGGTTATAATTAAAGTTATATGTTATGAGTTTTATGGAATTTAGAAATAAGAGCTATTTTTTGTAAATTTAAAATGCAACTAAATTATATAGATTTTTTTTAATAAAATGTAATTAAATTATATAGAACGCTCTTGCATTGCACATCATGGAAATATTCAACAACATCATTCAACAAGGATTCCTAAGAGAATGGACAACTAGCCTAGCAATACCCCTTTTTAAAAGTGGAGACATTAATAATCCATCCAATTATAGAACAATTACGATCAATCCTTTGTTTGCAAAGCTTTTCGGCAGCATGGTAGAAGGAAAAATTAGTAAGTGGGTAGAAGTAAAAGAAAATAGGGAAAGAGGACAAGCGGGTTTTAGGCCGAAACATTCTACAGGGGATCATGGTATCACGTTGAGACACATTGTCGAAAAGGTCTAGGAGGACAAAGAAGAAGTATTTTGCTACTTTGTTGACTTCAAAAAGCATTTGACACAGTCCCTGGGGATAAGTTGTGGCATAGAATGGAAGAACTTGAAATTCTTGTGCATTATAGAGCCGTTGTCCATAGACTTTATGAAGAAGTGAAAGTCAAAATTAGAACCTCGACAGGTATTTCAGAAAGCTTTAGAAGTGACATTGGAGTTAAGCAAGGTTGCCTTCTATCCCCTACTCTTTTTGGTCTATATATTGATAAATTGGAAGAGTGGCTAAATACGCAAGGTGGAGATGGTGTTTTCTTGGGCGAGTTTGTGATAAAGCTTCTTTTATATGATGATGATATTGTATTGATTTCTAAATCGACCCATGGCTTGCAAATGCACTTATATGCCCTTGAGCATTTTTGTAGAGCAGTAGGGATGCAAGTCAATACTAGCAAGACCAAAATAACGATTTTCTCTAATAAAAGGAAGCAGAGCCAACAAACTTTCTTCTTTGAAGAGAACATTCTTGAAGAAGTAAATGAGTACAAGTACCTTGGGATTGATTTCAACAACAAACTCAATTGGGAGGACTGCAGAAAGAAGAGAATTTTAGGAGGGTGGAAAGCATTATATGCTCTTCAAAACAGATGTAGAGAGGCAGAGTTATGGGAATGGAAAACGATTAAAGTGATTTTCAGAGTCCTAGTTTGTCCAGTGATGCTATATGGGTGTGAACTGTGGGCTAGTAGCACTCTTGTCTCAAAATGGAAACAAATTGAGAAAATCCAAAAACGCTTGATCATGAGCAAGTTCAAAATAAAAAGTTTAGTACCTTATGAGATAATGTTGAGTGAAACAGGAACAACTCCCATTGAAGCAATTGCTATGGTGCGGTTCATAAGATATCTAAAAAGAATTGAGTAAATCACAGTAGGTAGATGGCCTAATGTTATCTTCAATGAAGGCACGAGTGAAAGAAAGAAAACATGGATGAAACAAAACTACACATGGATGCAAAAATGGAATATCTACCTCAATGTATGTCCCACAAATAGCAAGGAGCTAAAGGATTTTGTTATGGAGAAGTTTCGTAAAAGGGTATGGGGAAAAGAGTTAGTAGAAAGAAGAAATATTACATTGAGGAATTCAACCCTACGTGTGATCTACAACAAAAAGAGTTCACTGGAGCTAACATTTCGTGGAGGGCAAAGGTTCTTATTGCTCAATTAAGGACCAACTCACATCAACTTCGGTGTGAAACAGAACGGTGGAAAAGGCCTAAAGAAGCTGGGGAAGAACGGGTGTGTACATTTTGCACGTCTAGGGTTGTGAAAAACATTTCATTTTGGAATGTGATGCATTCAAAAACATCAAGAAAGTTATGAGAACATGTTAGCATCAACTTCTTGGCATTGTCTTTTTAGCGAGGGGATTGTTGGAAGGTTGGACTAGCTCATCATCAATTTGAATCGGAAAAGGATTGAATTGCAAAAGCAAAAAACAGGGAACTAATGGTCTCATAGATTATTTTTAGTCTCGTGGACCTTAAAATATCATTTCATTTCATTTTTAACGTCTGAATTAATTTTTTTATTAGTTTTTTTGTAAGTTTGTTTTTATGATTCTAATTAAAGTTATATGTTATGAGTTTTATGGAATTTAGAAATAGGAGCTCATTTTTAGTAAATTTAAATGCAACTAAATTATATAGAACTTTATTTATTTTTTAAATTTTTATTATAAAATGTAATTAAATTATATAAAACTTAATTTGATTTATTTAATGTGTGAATTAAATTTTTTTATTAGTTTTCTATAAGTTTGTTTTTATGGTTATAATTAAATTTATATGTTATGAGTTTTATGGAATTTAGAAATAGTAGCTCATTTTTGATAAATTTAAAATGCAACTAAATTATATAAAATTTTATTTATTTTTTAAAATTTTACAATAAAATGCAATTAAATTATAATTGCATATAGAACTTTACTTGATTTATTTAATGTGTGAATTAAATTTTTCTATTAGTCTTTTATAAGTTTGTTTTTATAGTTATAATTAAAGTTATATGTTATGAATGTTGTGGAATTTAGAAATAAGAGCTCAGAGCTCATTTTTAGTAAATTTAAAATGCAACTAGATTATATAGAACTTTATTTATTTTTAATTTTTTTTTAATAAAATGTAATTAAATTATATAGAACTTTACTCGATTTATTTAAGGTGTGAAATACATATTTTTTTATTAGTTTTTGATAAGTTTGTTTTTATGGTTATAATTAAAGTTATATGTTATAAGTTTTATGGAATTTAGAAATATGAGTTCATTTTTCTTAAATTTAAAATGCAATTAAATTATATAGAATTTTATTTATTTTTTTAAATTTTTATAATAAAATGTAATTAAACTATATAGAACTTTACTTGATTTGTTTAATTTGTGAAATATTTGTTTTTCTTAGTTTTTTATAAGTTTGTTGTTATGGTTATAATTAAAGTTATATGTTATGAGTTTTATGGAATTTAGAAATAGAAGCCCATTTTTCGTAAATTTAAAATGCAACTAAATTATATAGAATTTTATTTATTTTCAAAAATTTTATTTTATTTTTAAATTTTTTGTAATAAAATGTAATTAAATTATATAGAATTTTACTTGATTTATTTAATGTGTGAATTAATTTTTTGTATTAGTTTTTTTTATAAGTTTATTTTTATGGTTATAATTAAAGTTATATATTTATAATAGTGTTAGATTTTGGTTTTACTTTTAATTACCATAAATATGTTTGAGATTCTTCATGGTTTATTTATTTTTAGGTTTTTTTAATTTATGGTTTAATTTTAACATTAATCTATCTATCTATCTATCTATCTATCTATCTATCTATCTATCTATCTATCTATATATATATATATATATATATATATATATATATATATGGATTTATCATTCAAACATCACACAGTCATATTGTTTTATTACTATTCATAGATAGTTTGTTTTCTTACTATTCATAGATAGTTTGTTTTCTTTAAGTTTTGCTTGTGTCAAATGTCAAAAAGAAATATGCAGAGTATTGCTCACAATTTTTATTTTTTTGTTCTTCTCTTAGACCATGTTGGTAACTATGTTTCTCATAAGTGATTCCATTATTATTTGGAACTAATTGTTGGTTTACTAACACTTATGGATAACTTGCAATTCTTATGAGAATGTGTAAAATTCATTGTTTACTCTAAAGGATTAGAGGATATATTTTCGCTAAATTTACAAGTTTAGTTTAATTTTATTCAACAAAACCACTTACTTAACCCCTTGCTAGGTGGATGTAAAAGTTGTATTTCTACTCCTATTAAACATATAGAAACTTTTGAAAAACTTATTTGAGGCATTAAGCACCAACAAGATCAAACACGTTAAAACAAAATGTTATCAAAAATCTCATAAAAACAAACATACTTCTTCTCCCTTTGGGTCCACGCTTCAATATAGGTTTTAAGGATGAACTCATATTTCAATTTCAAGACCTCACACATAGATTTGTCTCTCTACATCAAAATTTTATTTCAACTTTTGTTTTTCAACATTTAGCTTGGTTTATTTTTTCATTTAAATTGTTTTAATAATAACTTTTCATTATCAAAGGTCTCAATAGAGAAATCAAAGCTACGCCTACAAACCAAATTGCCTTTACTTTCTTTTGTATAATTAAAATTACTAGATTTTAAGTGTCAAATTGGGAAATCCTTAGTCAAGGGGCTCCTTGAACAAAGAGTAATCAGAATCAAAGCTTTTCCTTTCGACATAATGCTAATTTAGTCACAATTTTGTCGTAATTAAAGTATGGATAACTTTGTTTTGATTGAGACTTTCAAGAAAAGTTACAAATTGGGTGTTTTAACTCCCTTGAGGAAAGCTTGTGCCCTCTTCTTGAATTGCACGTGTGACCCCTCATATTTTGGGTGTCACTAGTTCTCCTTCTTATTTACTCCTATACCGTTTAGTGATAATTTGGTGCCACTAGTAAAAGGGGATGAATTTTCTCAACAGGGCATTCATAATGGTGGTATATATCCTTTTGCTTGCATGATTAACAAAAAATTAAAATTAGTAATTTACAATCTTGGGTCTATGAAGTTATTTTAATCCAAACAATGGCTCTAACTTAATACTCAACAAATTGATATTTCATACATTGTGAGATTGCATAGTTGCCACTTAATTTAGGCATTCTTTCAAGTTGATTATAAAAGTATCACTGTCAAATTAAAGAACCTACAAACCTTTTCATATCTACTTTTGCATTATATATAGCGATTGTTCATTCAACTTGCTTTCTTTATTTGTCACTTAGTGTTGAAACTAGTAACCCCCTCAACTTTTTCTCTTTTCTCTCATATTTGTGCATCTAGTATGCTCTTTTATTATTTCATCTCTACTTTATTTTTTTATTAGTTTATCTCTACCTTATTTTTATTTTTTAATTCACCCTTGGCCACCTCAAAAAAAAAATTGTGAATTAAAAATTGTATTACCTTCTAAACAACCAATTACATGATCCGGATCTTGGAGGGACGCCCCCAGGATCTAAAAAATTAAAATTCCAAAAGAAAAGGGGAGAACACAAAGTAAAAAAACTATAAATATTTATTTATTTTTATTAAAACATAGAATAACTATAAAAGCTACATTATGGTGGACAATTTGTCCTATTACAAAATGCGACATGTTACTTATAGCCTTTTTTACTTACAATACCATAGGTAAATACCATGGGTAGATGTCACTTACAATACCATGGGTAATTACCATGGATGGATAAATACCATGGGCGAATGAATACCATGGGTGGATAAACACCATGGGTGAATGAATACCATCAATAGAGGCCACTTACAATACCATGGGTGGATGTCACTTTTCATTTGGATCATTCCTCCCCCCTTAAGAAGCAACGGTCCCCATTACGTGAAGTTCCCTCCTGAGAAGCCTTTGTTGAATATGAAGAGCCACTGAAGAGAAGGGTTTTGCGTGGTTAACACATAACCGTGATGAACGAAGATCTGAGGATAGAGATACCCTATAATGCTTGTGACCAACTGTGATACTGATAGTGTGTGGCCTAGAAAATGGACTTCAGTGAAGCGTGGGTTTGTGGACAACCCATAACCATGAAAAACGAAGATCTAAGGATGGAGGTACCCTATAATGTGTGTGACCAATTGTGATACTAACAATGTGCGACCTAGCAAAAGGACTTCGATGACAAGGGTTTTGTGCAATTGACCCATAACCTTGGGTTTGTGGATGACCCATAACCGTGATGCTTGTCAGTCTGCTTGGTAAAAGTATGGTGGCTTGTCTAGTAGATTCTCCTATCCAATGAGATGTTGTAAAGGCTTCTTTCACATTATAGACCTCTTGTTGATAACTTCTGCTACATGTGATGAAATCAAATTTTGTCAAAGATCCATTTGAGATATTGAGGAGATATTTCTATTGATATAAGAAACTTGAACTTTGATGACCTGTGGGGTGAGAAAATGATTCCAGGAATTCATGGTATGTGCAGTCGTGCAACGTTCTAGACATGTGTAACTTCAATTGGTCATATCTCTCAAACTGGGAAACGAAATCAAATTCCGTAAAAAAACCCATTTGAGCTAACATAGAATATTTTTCAATGAGTTATTTTGCACCTTCTAAAATGATATGTCAAGGTCGTAGCACTTGCATGAAGTTTATTGAATATTGTTGCAAAACTTTGAAACTGAAATATGCCTCAAACCCTCATTCCCATGGAGTTGTAACCTGAATCTAATACCAATGATCTGGATCTTGGAACGAGTACACAAAGATCTAAAAAATTAAAATGCCAGAAGAAAAGGGGAGAACACACAGTAAAAAAACCACAAAGAATTTTTTTATTATTATTAAAACTGAAAATAACTATAAAAGCTACCATGTGGTGGACAATTTGTCCTTTTACAAAATGCGACTTGTTAGTTGTAGTTTTTTTTAGTTACAATACCATGGGTAAATTACATGGGTGGGTAAAATCCATGGGTAGATGTCACTTACAATACTATGGGTAATTACCATGGATGGATAAATACCATGGGCATATAAATACCATGGGCTGATAAATACCATGGGTTAATGAATACCATATATAAATACCACTTACAACACCATGGGTGGATGTCACTTTCCATTCGTACCATTACATGAAATTGAAAAAAATAGTTTGGTTTATCAATCCAACCAAGTCAAAAAACAAAAAAAACAAAACAAAAAACAAAAACACCTAACCTAAAATTTACAATGTCAATACATTTACTACGGTATGGGTCTTTGAGCCTAAGATTGATCATGGGTTTTTCAAAGATCCTTTTTTCCTTTTTCTTATGAACATCAATTCATTTTGAGGAGTTGTCAACAATAGATGTAGAGGAGACAATAGTTGCATTTCCTTGAGACAATTCCATTTCTGGGGGTTCTGCAATGTTGGTTGCTTCCTTAACACTATTTGAGTGATCCCATTCATGGAAACGTTTGTGCCCGCTCATTGTCGAGGCCAATATTATGCTTGTATCTTATTCGTATCCATTCAATGGGTGGACCCCAGTGTCGAAGGGATGAGATGGTGCTGCATGTGGCTAAGCTGAGGTTGAAGGACTTGATTTAGCTATAGAAGTTTTTTGTTGTTAATCATTGTCTTGCTTGTGAGATGACGAATTATTAGATCCTTTAGTATCTTTCATGTCTTGTCATCCTTAAATATTTTCTTGGAATCTCGAGAGTAGAGGGCCCTTGAGAAGAAGGGAAAATTTTTTGGAGATGATTTAGCTGTCGATAGATTCTGCAACATAAAGTTATGTTTTCATAGCCCATCGACTATGAAAAACAAGTCTCCTCTAATTAAGGGATTTGTCATGCAAGCATTTGTTGGGATCTATTTCAACACATATGTGAGCAAAGGTTACAATACCCCTCTAAGGCATGTCTATGTCTACCTTAATGAAATGGCTTAGTGAGTTTCCCACATCAGCTAAAATATTTGGATGTAGCAGATGAATGGGAAAATTAAGTATCCTAACAAAAAATGGAGTTTTCAAAACTGTTAAAGATAGAAGGTTAAAATGGGGAAACCATTGCTGAATGGAGAGCCCAGAGCAACCCCAAAACCAGGGTCCTTAATCAAAACCCTTTGACGATCCTCTAGATTTTGAAATATACCACAAAGAAACGTTTCAAACAAAAATCAGATATGTATTCAGGGACCAAGTTTGATGCACTCATTCTCGAAGCGCAGATGGTGATGGACAAAACCCATTAAAATGGAAAATAATGGCATGCTGCATATAATCTATGCAAGAAATTCCAAATTGAGCAAAATCCACTTTAATAGATGGAATATCTTTGGCTTGTTCCGCGACGAAGTCTAGCCTTAAGAGATCATTGGGATTCAGATGTGAGATCCCTAGCTTTAGGGCATCCTCAAAGGATCTAGATGGAGAGGAAGAAGGCACACCTTGACCTTTGGCTCCACCGTTTAATCATAAAACTAAAAATATTGAAGCATCGTTGGCTATGCCATAATCACTGATTCAATTCCTTTCCTAAAGTTGTTTGCCTTTGTGAAGGAGCCACATAGAGATGGAGGGGATTCCTACTTGATCATGAATTATAATAGCAAGAGATATGGCCTCATGAAGATTGAAAAGTTCAAGAGATATGGGTGATGGACTTAGCTTGGATGTAAGAAGAACTCTGCTTCAAAAGAAGTTCCCCTTTGTTTACCATATTTTCAGCAATAACACCAAGGTGAGGGGGATTTGAACAAAATACTAAGTCCCGAAGCGGAAAATATTCCAAAAACAGGGCGACAACTAGAGGCATTAGGGTTTCCCTCGAGATAGTTAGCCACCTAAAACTTGATTCAAGGTAAGAGATGCAATTTTGAGGTGAAAGCTTTGGAGGTGTGTTTGCCATTAGTTTTATTGTTTGTTGTGGTCTTGTTGTACGCACTAAAAACCCATTTCAACAACTAGAGACTCCACCAGGGAGGTTGTAAAATTGGTTTGCTCTTGCTCTTTCTTCTTGTTGCATGGTTCATTTCATGTGCTTTGTTTTCTTGTCTTTTTTAGTGTCACCACCAAAACTTTCTCATAATTCATCATTTTCCCTTAATTTGCTTGGAATATTGTTTGTATTCATTTCTTGTCTCTTTTCTTTCCTTCCTTCTTTACTTACCAAATGACATTTTTGTTGAGTTTTATGGGAGTTGTTATGTTTAATTAGAAGCACATTGGAACAGATATTTTGTGTGACATTGAATCACATGACACAAATTATTAGATAATAAATTCATTCCTTATTCAAATAACATGGTTTGGCCTTGGGATTGCATCCTACCCCTTAACTTCGAGGAAGGTATACACAATTTACCTAGAACCGATCATGTCCAAATCTCATGTTTTGGTGGGTATGGACTTGTTAGAGTAAAGGATCACATCAATCACATCTTTAGAATCTTTACCACCATCTTGACTATATGCAAGGACATAGTTATGATACTACATGTTAGAGAATTATAAGGAGATGAGATATGGTAGTTTCACATCCTCCCAACATTCTTCAAAATGAGTTGTATTATTTTGAGAAATATCTTAGTAGGAAATAAGGATGAGGAGGATGAAAAATCCCCTTTTTGTTACTTATGACAAAAAATAGAATCATTATCGAACGAAACTTTTAGAATACACCAGTGTTCATCCATAGTCAATATTCTTATGATTATTAATGAACAATTTACAATCATGACAATTTTAAGCCATCTTTGTTATTCAAGAAATGTGAACATCTTAATTAGTCTATTATCCTTTATCAAGACAACTATGATTTTGCACAATGTTATTAATACTAAAGGCATTTAGAGCTAACCACCCTAAATATTATCTCCGCTACCTTTTAAGCTAAATCTATCTTCATAAATTGGGATTTATATTTATAACCAATTTGTTGCTCTATTTGTCAAGAAGGACATAATCCCATACATTGCAAGTGCCACCTAAAAAACATGGAGTTAACCACTTTCTATAGTTCCCCTCTTATCTATTCATATGGATAGTGGGATATTTCATAGCATGCAAAAAACTAAATTACCTAGAAATTATCCCCCTACATAAAGATTGAACTACTCATACCTATGCCATAGGAAACATTAATTGTTTGAATCTCAAATACTTTCCACTTCCATTTTGGCATACACATCTTTAAAACCACTTAACAAGGAAGGTGAAACTATTCCAACTTTGCCATTTAATGTTTTGCTTTGAATGACGTTGTAGACATGATTTCATTTAGTAAAGGATCATTACTTTCCTTACACCTACTTAATTTGTCAATGTGAAAGCACATCAAAGGTGTTGCAAACACTTGCTAAGAAAGAGAATGGACTTTTTCCTTTATCTTCCAATGACATCTTTGAGTATGTTAGACTCTAATTATATACATTTCAATGCCTTTGATGATGATGAGTAATTCCGAGAGAATGTCCCACAAGATTGTAACGATTATAAAAGATATGAGCTTTAGAGGCACAAAATATATCAATCTTGTTAATGGTTTCATGCCATGCCATGCAACACTGATTTCTTTGTAGAAATTTCTCAAGATCCACCTACTCATATTAGTGAATGAAGTAACAAACTCACTCTTACCTACTACCTACCTTAGTTTGTTCGATCAATAAGGCTAGGGGTTGATACTTGACCAATGGGCAAGGAAGTCAAGAAAAGGTTACATAAAAAATAATTTTGACCCTACCTATAGCGTTAGAATGTTTCACCCATATCATAGTGTTAGTATGCTCACATCAATTCTTCAAAGTGATGCATTTTGTGAATGGTAACATATGTTTTTAGCTACTAATGAGGCTTGTTCTACAATACATCAATAAAATTTAGTATGTGGAAACTTTTATCACTTTCTTATACAACAAATCCCATTTCCCTTAATGAGTATGTGTCAATGAGAGTCATCAAATGAGATCCTTATTGACATATAAGATAACGATCTCTCTTTGATAGAAGAAATAATCAAAATTATACGTAATGTAAAGACTTATGGAAGTCAAGTTTAAGAGAAGGAATAAGCCCTCAATTGACAATGCCCCATTCATGTTTATTATACCAATGTTGACACTAGTTTATGTGAAATTAGAGTTTTTGCTTCTTTCTTATCTCATATTTCAATAGAAGTGCCTCAAGAGTCTACATCTTTTTAGTCACTCAATCAAAGACATGTTATAGTTTTTGAGTATAATGTAGTCAAAAAAACATGGGATTAGAAATAGATGTAGCTATTTGAACTTGTGATTGTCCTTATGAATCATCGATAAACAAGTTCCAAATAGCTGAGGCAATTTTGTGGGACCTTGTGACAAAACTCAATGATATTATAGTTTGAAAGTTTTGATATGCTTCTTTGTATGCTTCCAGTCTCATGCTTCCCAACTACAATCCCAACATGCTATCACATATTGGGACCATCCAATCAAAACATAGTGGTTAAAGAGTTAAACTTTCAAAGACACATAAAAGGTATTGAGAAGAATATCCATTTTAATTTATGGCATGCATTTTTTACAACCAGTAATCCTTTCATTATCATTTGAAAGTGTGTGCCAAAGTTTTTTAGGTAGGCCAAATGGGATCAAAATAATTCCAAACTTGATCATGGTTGAATTCAAAATCTCGGGTGCTTGATCCAATGGGAACACACTATCCAACTTGTAGGTTTACTTACTTTGTTGTAGTTTCTTGGGTTTCACTTAATTAGCTTTACTTTTTATTGGATATTTTTTGGGTCATTTTACGTTATTATAAAACATCCTTTTAACAAATATGAATTTAAATTTCCACTTTTGGAGAGATTTTTAGCAAAGGTGGTTGGAAAAAAAAATTGTGGACACCAAACCTTGGTGCAGTAATTAAAAAATATGTACACGTGTGCTTAATATACTAAACAATGTAAACTTTGAAACAGGAACTCTGGCCAAAAAACCCCAAAAAAACATCAAAAACAGTGTTAAAAATGAAAAGTGTGTATATTGGAACGATGTTTTTATTTTTTAGGCATCAATTTTGAACATGTTTTAAAAATGGCAGTGAATATGAAATTTACTATGAAATTTTCGTGCAAAATATAGCTTCAAAATGAAAGTAATGATATTGGAGCAATGATTTTTTTTTAGGGTCAATTTTCAAAATTTTTAAAAAATGCTAATAAAACCAAATTTTTATGTCTCAAACAAAGTTGTTTATGAGGAAAAAACACATTAATGTTTTTGATAGAATATCATTTTTCTTTCCTAAGTATAAATTTAACATGTTTTCAACCATAACATGCTAGATACAAAATAAATTGAATTTTTTTCAACTATCAAATTAAAAAACCATGACATTATGAACAAATTACATCACTAAATGAATTCAAAAGTCTTTATTTGTATACTGAATAAAACATACATTATATCTCTAATTTAATATTGCATTGTAGATATTTAAGCAATAAAATTTATCATAATTAAGACATATAATCCAACATAAAAATGCTTCATAACTTCTCATTTAACACCACATCGAAAACATTAATTTTATTTGAAGATACGATGCATACATCAGTTATATAAACTTTCTTAAACAATTATTCAAAATCACTCATATTTTCTTGCACACCATCAGAATTCACATCTTCAAATGAGTGACTGGATGCTGACAAAGATGTTCCATATTCTTCTCTTTCATCAACTAATGCCCCATCTGAGTCCACATGCATGCCCAACATTCCAGGTTTCAAAATTCTTCTAGATCTACGACTGGTTTCAGCAGACTCTCATGCCAACACTTTTCCTTTTGGTAACAACCTTTGAAGCGGAGATTTCCTCTCTTTGTTAAATTAAAGTCATAAACAAGTATGTCAACATGTCTTCCCCCTACCAGACCGCATTGGATTAGTGGTGGACTGCAGTGGCATCAGAAAAGCCCAGGAATTTGCCACTCTTGGTGGCCTGGTATATCTGGAATAGGAGGAATGCGATCATATTTGAGAATTGCAATGTAAATTGGAACCTACTCCCATCTACCATATGTGCGGCATATATTGAGATTCCAATTGAAATCAAACAGAAACAACCTAAGATCATCAGCCCAGAACTCATAAACAAAGATATGTCGTGGGCATATTTTGATGGGGCAGCTCAGAGACAAGGATGTGGGGGAGGCATTCTTCTACATCTTTCGGATTCACACTACTTTCATATGAGATTGGGACTCGGTCCGGGTACAAACAACCATGCTGAACTCATGACCCTGAGGCATCTCCTATATTTTGCCTTGTCCAAAAACTGTCAACAATTACAAATTTTTTGGGACTCAAAGACTGTGGTTGATTGGGTTAACAACAAATCCATTTTTCATGCATATTATTTGAAGCATATCTTGGAAGAAATTGTTTTTTTCAAAACACATTTTGACCAGATAACTATTTCTCACATCTACAGGGAAAGAAATGCAATTGCTGACCGGCTCTCGAAAGAAGCAGCGGATCGTCCTCTAGGAGAATGGCTGATCGAGGAACACAATCTAGAGGGGATGCACAGTTTCTATCATAGACCATATATTGATGGTCCCCTTCAGGGAGGCAATGGCCTCATCTAAATTTTTGCACTATCATGATATATTTTTGTATATACCTCAGTATATTCCAACTTGATCTGTTTTTTATAGCGAATATGCACTACTATGATGGACATTGATCCTATTACTGTAGCCCTGCGAGAACCTATATGTAAATTTTTCTTTTTTATCAGTGGTGAAAACCACATTACAGCATATGCCTATGGGCATCAACAACATGTAATTTCTTATAATAGAAATTATGAATTTTCTTCTTCGGAAAAAAAAATGTCAACATCCTCCAATTGTAATATGTCTGTGCGGTGGCGATTTATATTTGTACCCTTTCTTTTTATTTTTCCGCCATTTTTTTTGTCAACTACCATCTCTGGCTTATACACACCATTGAATGGGTGTGTATTTGTGGCATACCAAAAACTTCAGGAAGATTACCAGACCAATGAGAAATCACATCATGAATTATGGTTATGGTTAGATTTGCATCATTATGAATATTTGGAGCTGTGAAGTACACCCTTGGCAACATTTTCCCATTGAAGACCATACAACTGACCAAGTGAAACTGAATAAAATTTTCCTCTTGTAAATTTTTGGCTGTGCGAACAGAATGTGGTAAAAGTGTTTTCTTCTGGTCCATACCATCAATTATCAAACCCAAATATTTATTCGAATTATCATAACACTTCTTTCGATGCTTGTACAACTTCTTCCTTTCATTTGTTTGTTGTTCGCAATGCTCCTGAAGTTCTTTGACAATTAAATCTACACAACATAAAAGAAATTCATTAAGAAATATGTTTTCATAGTTGATGACTATACAGTTTTAAAAGTTAAAGTTATGAACGCTTACCTCTTTCTGAGCCTTCACATTTGTCCCTTTTTTTATTTAAGAGAAGCACATGTACTACAAATCCCCATCCTTGTCTTCTTAGGAATACAGACATTATTGAATTCTTTCTTCCATATCTTCACAAAATATTGATATGTAATAAATTGGCCATGTCCCTCAGCACCTTCAACATATTCTTTGTATAAGTTGTAGATTTCTCATCTTGAAAAATTATCTGGAATATGTATTCTCTCTCTATTTGGCATACACTCTCCATGCTTTGAAAAGAAATTTTTCATCCATGACATTGCAGTGTTTGATAATGGCCCAAACTGTCTTTTATGACGTACTTCTGAATAAAATGTTGGATCCTTTTCCAAATTTTCTTGAATTCTCGAGAGACGAAAATTCCCAATCGAATGAAACATTTTGAAAACTTTTCTACACAATAATAAATTCCTAATATGATAATCATAACCTGACAATGTAGATTACATACAGCCAACTAAATATGAATTTTGCATGCTTTTATTCATTGACAAATATCTCTTCCTGCTTTCTAATGCAAATGTGAAATCCATATGTTTCAAGCAATTTTTTTAGCAACATTCACTTGAAATGAGAGCGCTGATAGAACTTCTTCTCGTCAGATATTCTGCTTTACCCCTTGTATAACTAGAACAACTTGCATTAATATGAAAAGGTCTGCTCCTACTCCTCAATACAATATTTCTTGGCAATATCTCCATCATTGGATCATCATTTTTATAAGGATTTTCATCATCATTAAGAGGAATGTTATCCACACTATGATCAGCTCTGCTTTTCAAGTATTGACTTAGAGGATACTCTTCATCTTCCCCTTCTTCAGTGCTATTGTCATAGTCCTTAGAATTCGAACTGAATGGAGAATTTGACTCGATGTTTAATGGATATTCTTCCTCGTGTGCATTGTCAGTGCTACTCTCATAGTCCATAGAATTAGGACTACGTTGAAAATGTGACTGTTTACTTAATGAAGATGCTACATCCTATCCTTTTCCACTGCTACCTTTATGCTCATTAGAATTAGGACTAACTGCATCATCCTGTCCTTCATCACTGCTGCTCTCTTAGTCCTCAGAATTAGGACTAAGAGGACATTGTGACACTCCAATCTTTTGAAATTCATCATCCCACGCTTCATCACTACTGCTCTCATAGTCCTTAGAATTAGGACTAACTGGACACCGTGACACTCCATACTTTTGAAATTCATCATCATGCTTTTCATCACTGCTGCTCTCATAGTCCTTAGAATTAGGACTAAGTGGACACTTTGACACTCCATTCTTTTGAAATTCATGATCACACTCTTCATCACTGCTGCTCTCATAGTCCTTAGAATTAGGACTAAGTGGACACTTTGACATTCCATTATTTTGAAATTCATTATCACACTCTTCATCACTGCTGCTCTCATAGTCCTTAGAATTAGGACTAAGTGGACACTTTGACACTCCATTCTTTTGAAATTCATTATCACGCTCTTCATCACTACTGCTCTCATAGTCCTTAGAATTAGGACTAAGTGGACACTTTGACACTCCATTCTTTTGAAATTCATTATCACACTCTTCATCACTGCTACTCTCATAGTCCTTAGAATTAGGACTAAGTGGACACCATGACACTCCATTCTTTTGAAATTCGTCATCATGCACTTCAAAACTGCTGCTCTCATAGTCCTCAGAATTAGGAATAAGTGGACACCGTGACACTCCATTCTTTTGAACTTCACCATCATGCTCTTCAAAACTGCTATTCTAATAGTCCTCAGAATTAGGACTAAGTGGACATCGTGACACTCCATTCTTTTGAACTTCACCATCATGGTATTCATCACCGTTGCTTTCATAGTCCTTAGAATTAGGACTAAGTGGAATCTGTGACTCTTTATTAATTTGAAATTCTCCATCCACTCTTTCATCAGTGCTGCTCTCATAGTCTTTAGAATGGGGGCTAAGTAGAAGAATTGACTTTCTATTCATAGTGGAAGAATTCCCGCTATATTCATCAATATGAATAGAGTTGTTACGCGAAGAAGATGTTGATGGTGTATAAATCGAAACTTCACTATCAGAACAATCCATCCCTTTCAAATAGGAGATGTTGAATGATACAAATGGAGTCTCCTAAGGATATTATATAGCTTAAAGAATGAAATATTCCCTCCAAAATTATTCCCTCCAAAAAGTTTCGTGAAAATATTTCCCTCCAAAAATTTTCGCGAAAATATTTCCCTCCAAAAGTTTGTTAGATTTATTTACCTTCATTATTTTATTCTACAATTTATTGAAAAACGTAAACTAAATTTTTTTATGAAATAAATCACTAAAATTAAAATTGTAAACTACAACTTGTACATTAATTATTCTAATAGTTAAAGTATATAATATTTACTAAACAACTGATTTTTTTTTATAATTTTTATAATATATTCTAAAACAAATTAATCCCACATTCAATCCGTTGTAAAACAATTCTACAATATTCGCTCTATAATATTTTAAAACAAATTATCCCACATTAATCGTACGGAAAAACATCTTTGTAATTTCGCTTATATATTAAATTTCATTATCACTATTACTCACGTCACATCCAGGTTTTTTAAAATTCGTTGAAAGACTCGTGAATTTGTGGAGCAGCTATATTGCTATCAACAACATATTCAACGAAGAATTCTCGCAATGGAAAGGTAAGTTCAATTTTTTTCCTTCAAAATTTTCATATTAAATTAATTTAATGAAGATTTTTTTTTTAAATTAATAATTTTTCTAAGCCAAAATAACAATTAAGTCAATCGTGAGCATGGTGGGCCCGATCAAACTCAATCACACAATAGCCGTGGGTGGGTCGTCGTCGTGCCCCCCATGTCCCTTCCCACCCCCCAATGCTCCAAACCTCCCCTCTCAGCCTCCCCCCAACCCATTACCCACCTCTCCCCCTCACCCATGCCCTCTTCCCCCTCCTACCCAACCCATGCACCCGCTCACCCTCTAACCCGCCCCCCCACTACACCCCACACCCATGCAGTTCCATGCGCCCCACCCCCTAACTCCCCTCCCCACACAACTCCCCTACCCATGCGCCCCCCTAACTCCCATTCCCCTCTCCCCCAACTCCCCTACCCATGCGCCCCACCCCCTAACTCCCCTCCCCACACAACTCCCCCACCCATGCGCCCCACCCCCTAACTCACATTCCCCTCCCCCCCCCAACTCCCCTACCCATGCGCCCCACCCCCTAACTCTCATGCCCCCCGCCCAACCCAACCCCCGTACCCCACCCGTCTACACCCCCCACTACCCCACCTACACCCACATCGCCCTCCCACAAACACCCCTACCCCTCCCCCACCAAACCCCCCTTGGCCGCTCCCCTCACCACCCCCCCCGACCTCTCTCCCCTCCCCCTCTCCCTCGGCCTCCTCTACCCGTCCATCCGACGGCCTCCTCTGCCCACCCTCGGCCGTGCCACCCCCGCGGCCCTCCGCCCCACCCGCCAGTCGAGCAAGGAGAAGGGCCACGGGGGTGATCCCCGGATTGACCGCTCGCCGGTCGGGCGAGGCGGAGGGCCGCGAGGGTGGCGCAGCCGAGGCCAGCGCCACCCTCGCGGCCCTCCGCCCCGCCCGACCGACGGGTTGTCGATTCCGGGAATCGACGAGCACCCCCTTAAGATCATCATGGGAAACCTGCTTGTGTTTCTCAATATCATCATGGGCAATTGATTTTCTAGTAGCATCTTCCTCTGCACGGAAGTATGCTGGTACAATTTCTTTAGGGCCTCCCACATCTCATTTGTCGTGTCCTTCTTGGCAATATGTGGTACTACATGGTCCTTGACCCTGTCAAGAATGATGCTCTTGGCCTTCGCCATTGCCTCCTCGTACTTGTGGTTATCAGCTCGGTCAATTGGGATTGCTATCGTCCTCAAGGCAAAGTGCTTCGCACGATTTGTCTAGAATGAATAGGATTCTGGCCTTCTAGACTACGAAGTTTGAGGCTCCATCCAGTCTGTCCTGGTCTCTTATCACGTTCACCGTCATCTCACTACTCCTCTACTTTCCTCTTGGAAGTTCTTGGTGTGACTCCCTCTGAGTCTCGATTTCCCTCCTGGAAATCCTTTTGCCAATGTCGAGATGCACCCACTCTGATTGATTGTGCAACTGCACCACTGATCCAGATTTCTTGGCTAGAATCCCTCAGTAGCAACTCCCTCCTCCTTCGCCTTGCCCTGTTAGGTACTGTTTTGACTACAGTACTCCACCAGCTCCACTTTGTAACTTACCCACAGCCTCCTAAACCCCAGCAAACTAAAGGTTAGAGCTCCTAAGCTCTGCATAATCTCGGCACCGACAAATAAGCTTCATGAGCCAACTGTGTCAGCCCTCATGGCCTCTGCGTGAGCCTGTCTTTGCCTCCCTCAACCTCTGCACAACCTCTTCTTGGCTCAATCTTGATGACGCAAGCATTGCGTCACCCCTTCCTTGTTGCTACTCTGTTACGAATAACTTTTGTCACTCAGGACAACTGTTTTCTGCTGTTGTTTCTCTTGCTCGACTGATGTCCTCAGTTCTCCTGTGATCTGCAACCATGCGCTGATACCATGTTGGGATTTCTAAGTTTGACACGTTAGAAACCCTTCATGTACTTTACTGAATTATTCCTACCTACTTGTTCTGTTAATTAACAAGTTATTTACCATGTAAATACTAGAAATAAATACAAGTACATGCTCAACATATTACAGATCATCAATTGAAGGAAATAGAAACAAGCACACAAGTGACACCATTGTTTTTGGACTAATGTACATGGAAAAACCCAATGCGGGAAAATTGGTGCAACTATCTGAGGGTTTGATTTATTAAGAAGTTTCAGAATACAATATGGGTGCCAAATCTGGCTTACCCAACAGAGAAAAATCTCGACAGTAGCACCTCTCTACTCGGAAGCAGATATTCTGGCTGAAACCCTGGATAAACGCTTCGGCAACTCCACAAATCCAATCTTCCCCACGAAACCCCAACGTTAGCCTTTAGGGACTGTGTCAGCCTCTCTCGGCAGTTCTGACTGTTCCCAACAATTTCAGCTTCTGCCCTCTGTGTCAACTTTTCCGATTGTTCCGGCTGTTTCGACATAAGACTAGCTAACCCTAGCTATTTCTGCGTCCTTCTCTCTAGCTACTGCGGTGATCCTCCCGGTGCTATCTCTGCCTCTCCGCTTCTATATTCACTGCCCCTTAGCTGCAACTTTTATCACTCTCAACTTTCTCAACAAAGCCAGCCCGAGAAAGTCAAAATCTTGATCTCTTGGTGTGTTCGCCAAGTGACCCTCAATCCTCCTCTTATACTTTTCTCGTTGACAATTCAACGACCGAGATTAAGTCACTAGTCAACGGCTAAGATTAAATCTGGCTTGATCCATGACTTTTGGACCATTCTAACACAATTTTATATTAATTCAGATTAATATTTTAATTTCCCTAAGTTTAGACTTAGGGACTCCATTAAAAATATTAATTATTTTAATATCTCCCAAACTGTTTAGAATCTACCCAAACCCTTTTTGGGTATTGGATATCTCATGTACCTTAGCCTCTCCACCAATTTTCATAGCTAGAGCACATCCGATGCTACCCCAAATCAGCAAAATTGGCAGGTCAATGGAAAAAATCGTTGGGTCTACTATAGGTTGCAAATAAAGTCCAATTTTTTGATTCATTTTGAGAAGTGGAAGCAGAGGATTGAGAACAAAAGATAAATTCACCATCTTCAATCAATCCAAGGAGGGGAAACTGAGTGTTATCATTGCTGTTAACAGATTTACTGTGGTTTGGGGATTGATTCCCATCTACTGTGGGGAATTAATGGAAACTATGCAAAATGGCTTAGAGTTTACCAGAGGAAACTTAAAGGTTTTGCCTTCAACCCACCCTGTAAAGGGGGTTACTATAACATGTGAATTTGTGAAAATTTCTGAATCTAACATATCAGAAACACCTACTGCAATATCTAGTTTACTATCTCCTACTTGTTCTTTACATTAACAAGTTATTTAATAACATAAACATCGAAGTAAACACAATTGCAACCTTCACAAATATATAGGTCAACAACTGAAATAAAGTGAGACAACACAAGGGACACTGTTATTTTTGGACAATCGTTCTCGAAAAAACCCAATGCGAGAAAACCGATGCAATATATAGAGGGTTTTATTATTAAGTAGATTATGAATACAACTAGGATGTTAGAAATGGCTCACCCTTCATAGAATTTCCTTGGTAGTAGAACATCTCTTGGGAGACGGATATTCCAGCAAATCGGTAGTCAGATGAACAACTCCACAGTGACTCTGACTGTTCCTTGTGGTGGACAACAAAAGCTGCTCCAAGCACTCCTCTGAAACTGCGTCACGATCTCTAAAAATGTGTCACCCTTTCTCGACTAATCTACTCTCAGTCTGCCCCACAAAACCTCCTCAGTGTAGACTCCTCAGCCCAGCGTCAGCCTCTACAGCCTCTGCGCTGTCTGCGGCAACCTCTACGACTTTCTACGTCAGCTTTTGCATCTGCCTCAACAGCTTTTGCGTCCTCTGCGTTGGCCTCCTTAGCCTCTACGTCAGCCCTCCTAGGCTTTGCGTTGACTCCTCCGACTCTTTGTTGCCTCTCTGATATGTATTCTTTGGCCTCCTGCCGAACTACCCCTCACTACAATTGATCACTTGTTCGATTTCCTCAGCAAACCTCGCCCCATAAAATCGAACTGACTGATCTCACTTGGTGTCTTGGTGTGTCTCCAACTGACCCTCAAGCCTCCTCTTATACTTTTCCTATTGATGATACAACGACCGAGATTAAGTCCTTAATCAACGACTAAGATTGAATCTGGCTTGTTCCTCGTTATTTAAAACTTTCTCACCCATATTATATTAATACACATTAATATTTTAATTTTCCTAAGTTTAGACTTAGGAACCCATTAAAAATATTAATTATTTTAATATCTCTTCATCCCGGTGGAATTTCTCCGAACGATTTCCGGGTCTTGGAGATCTCATGTGCCTTAGCCTCTCCACCAATTTTCATGGCTAGAGCACATCCGATGCTACGGAAAATCAACGTAACATACCTGACCGCTTAACTTTGATTAAGGCTGTGGGGTATGCAGACTTGGTCACATTAAGGAAGTGAGGTTATCATATTTCCTTTTTCTGCAATCACCTTGAAACTTATTTCTAAGACTACAACTGTATTCTACTTGTCGGGGGTTTACCAACAATATAAATTTTACCCAAAACCGAGCTTTGGTCAAGAAGTTATGTCCATTGAAAGATTTGCCCCTCCTAGGGTCCACATCATCATCTGTACCACCATGGGTCTTTACCTCATCCGCTGAGAATACTCGAACGAAGAGAAGTAACGTTGCAGTAACGAGCCATCACCCAGGTTAAAGTGCAATGTCCAACAATAAAAGAGGAAAAGATGTTAAGTCTAATGATGACCAGATAGCATGAGCATAGTGTGCAAACGAACTTGCGAGGTCTTGCAAGCAAGCTTGGGGGGAGATTTGGTCCTCTAGGACGATCTCATGGTCGAGTGGATGAAAGTCAACAGAAAATGAAAGTGAATTTTACTACTGGATCCTTTATAATTCTTGGAAAGACCAGGTAAGTGAAAACCCACCTGGAGAAAATCTGTTGAACAATTCATTTATGAGTTTAATATTGTATATGAATGGAAGAACTGAAATGCTTTACTTTAGAAGTAAATAGAATTTTTTTTGTTAAGAATTAGACTTTTATTCCAGAAAAAGAAGACAACGTAGGGTTATTCTTGTAAATTCGTCTTGATTCCATACTCAGAGATAGTAAGTTGATATCTGTTCTATATTGGTTGAATACTTAAATTCGGAAAGAGCTATTCACAATTGAAGAAATAACATAATGATGTCAGCTGCTAGGCCAGGATGGCACATTTAGTTTCTTTTTCTTAAAAAAATAATTTGTTATCAAGATAGGAAAAACTGTTGCATTACTGTAGTAGAATTAAGAAAAGAAAATGCAAGGCCAATCCTGGAAAATCGTTGAATTATTGTAACATAATTAAATAATAATTACATGGCTAAGCCAAACAAAAACTTTTAACATGGTAATAGCATAAGCTACGTAACACCAAATAAGTCGAAATGACCGATACAAGAAAGAAGTGCTCTGTCGGACAAGCCCTAATCTCTGTAGAGTTTCTTCCATAACCCTAAGGCGAGAAGAAAACCTTAGAGAATCATAACAACCAGAAATGAGCCAGTACTGAACTGATAAAGCAGAAGAGGAAAACCCGCAGTAGCAAACCCATATTAATCCAAGAATGGATATATGTTGTAGAAAACAATGAACAACTAAATATATAGACCAAATGACATGCACAGCGATTTATCTATCTGCTCATAACTTCCTAGAATTACCAGATTTAAGGGACAAACATGGAATATACAAGTAAAGCTAAAATTATTTCCATTTCTCTGTAAACAAGAATAATTCAAAAACACATAAACAGTCAGTAGAAACGAGTGCATATACTTCAATTTTGGTATGCAAATGAGCTAAACATATTCCAGAATAATGGAGAGAACTTGAAACAAAAACCCAAATAGACATGTACTTATAAATGCACAGAAGACCTTATAGCCGGGGCCTAAATTCAAATTAAAAAACAAAAACAATATAGCATATCCGAATACCATTCAAGGCACCAGTCCAAAACTTAAGCACAATGAAAAATAAAATAGTTTAGCAGGAGAGATTTACAGGGTCTCAACCCAAATAATCTTAAACAATACTACAACATTCAACCCAGTTCCAAATGTTATTAACTCCCACAACACTAATTAAAGAGAAATAACAACATGAGAGACTATGTCGGTGCGGCCGAGACCTCAGGCCCATGAGAAGCCCACTGATTGTAGGGGCCAAAAGCAAGAAACCCAAAGGTGCTCCACTCCAGGACAGTTAAGGACGAGCATCATGACAGAAATGTAATGAGAAACGAGACTATAAAACCCATTGTAGCACAACTAGAACAGAGCTTCTAGCAACCCCATTAACCCGCGGACTCCAAACTAACAAATTAACCCATGACATCGAAACTATCAACATAGCCACTATGAGCTTACCCGAAGGCCCTCGCTTGTGGAAGACAGCCCGAAGAATGTTGCCCTTTCTTCACTGAGAGCTAGCAACCCTTGGCCCAACAACCATCTTCCCTGCAATAAGAACGCGAGGAAAACTATTACTGTAAAGATTATGGTGAAATGAAAATAAAACAAATGCAATGAGGAAAATACACCAAGGAAAAACACTTACATGTATAAAGAAATTTGTGGATTACACCATCAATGAAGGGATATCCGATTGCCCAATTTCTGTGGTCGAACCCCCGAAATGAAGACCTAACAATGCAAACAGTTTCGGCCAGCGAAAGGAGCAGCGGTGCAAGAACAAGCGCCAAGGAACAAAGGGACAGAATGAACCCTACCTCCAGGGCTGGTGAAGGTGAAACCCTCCGAAAGGGCTCAACCCTCGGATCAAGCCAAAATCTCTGCTGTCGATGGGAGGAGAAACCTGAGTTGCAGATGGACAGCCTACCCATGCCTCGCCACCAAGACAGACCAAGAGTAAATTACATGCCAGGTGTGAAAACCGAAAGTTTTCTACAGCTAGTGAGAAGGTAAATGTGACTGTAAGGATAGTACTGTGGACTTAATGTAGTTGACAACGATTATTGTGGGGTCAATTCACACCACTATTTATTCGAAAAATTTACCGATGTCCACCAAATTTATTTATATAGCCTTTTATGGTTAATGCAATAAAAACTCAAGTGTAAGACCATGATCAAGTTTATGGTGTTAAATCTTTTTTTATTTAATTTACATATGATAATTAAGTTGTGTTTTTAGGTGTATGACAATTTTTACTGTAAATTTATTA
Organism: Pinus tabuliformis; assembly: GCA_031772625.1. Classification (NCBI taxonomy): domain Eukaryota; kingdom Viridiplantae; phylum Streptophyta; class Pinopsida; order Pinales; family Pinaceae; genus Pinus; species Pinus tabuliformis. Next base: position 285,908,390 of record CM062819.1, on the reverse strand, counting down.
TTTGCTAAACTCCAAAATTAAAATTAATATTACAATTATTAATTTAAATAAAAATAATAATACTTTGCCACAAAATCATTTTTAAATATCATTTTTACTATAAATTTATTATTTGCAAAACCAAAAAATTAATATTAATATTGAAATTATCAATTTAATTAAAACTTAATAATTAATAATAAAATTATTAATTTAATTAAAAAATAGACTTTACCAAGATAGTTTTAGCCATGTTTACATGTTATAAGAAATAACCACTCAAGTATCAACTCACTTACTTTAGGTATGAAAGGTTAATAATCATACTTTATAACATAAAGAGTGATTGATATAAATAAAGATAATGTGAACTTGTTAAAAGTCAAATTTTAAAATGAAAAGTTAGAGACTATATACATTTATATACATTATTATTTCAAGTAATTCATACAAATAAAATAAAATAAACATATTTATCAAATATATTATTCATTTAATTTTTAATAAAAATATTAAAAAATATTATTTATACAAAATTTTAAAAAATATTATTTCATTGAACATCAATTTTCAATAACCTAATTACATTTCTCATATACATCATAATACCACATTAGAATTTAATTAAATTAAAAAATAATAAAAATAAACATATTTATCAAATATATTATTAATTTACATTTTTAGAAGACATAAATTCATTTAAACCTATACAATTTAATCAAATTAAAAACTAACAAAAATACAAATACAAATTTCTAATATTGAAATGTACAAATTTTTAGAAAATAATAATTATTAAACATCAATTTTTAATAACCTAATCACATTACTTCCATACATCACAATATCATATTAGAAATATATTATTAATTTATATTTTTAAAAGGCATAAAATTTAATAATTTAATAACTTTCAATTTGCTTAAAACAAATCACATTACTCCCATACATCACAATATCACATCAATAATTAATTAAATTAAAAAATAATAAAAATGAACATATTTATCAAATATATTGTTAATTTATGTTTCTTTTTAAACTTTCAATTTGCTTAAAAAAAATCACATTACTCCCATACATCACAATATCACATTAGAAATTAATAAAATTAATATAATAATAATAATAATAATAATAAAAAAACATATTTATCAAATATATTATTAATTTATATTTTTTTAAAGACAATTTTTCATTTAAACATATACAAATTAATTAAATTAAAAACTAATAAAAATACAAATACAAATTTCTAATATTACCATGTAAAAATCTTTTAAAAACAATATTTTATTTAACATCAATTTTTAATAATCTAATCACATTACTCCCATACATCATAATAAAAATACAAATTTGTAATATTACAATGTAGAAATTTTTAAAAAATATTATTTTATAAACACCAATTTTTAATAACTTTCAATTTGCTTAAAACAAATCACATTACTCCCATACATCACAATATCACATTAGAAATTAATTAAATTAAAAAATAATAAAAATAAATATATTTATCAAATATATTATTAATTTATATTTTTTTAAGACATAAAATTCTTCATTTAAACATATATAAATTAATTAAATTAAACACTAATAAAAATACAAATACAAATTTGTAATATTACAATGTATAAATTAAAAAAAAAAAAACATATTTTATTAAACATCAATTTTTAATAAAATTCAATTTACTTAAAACAAATGTTTCTCATATACATCACAATATCACATTACAAATTAATTAAATTAAAAAAATAATAATAAAAATAAACATATTTATAAAATATATTATTCACATTACAAATTAATTAAATTAAAAAAATAATAATAAAAATAAACATATTTATAAAATATATTATTCACATTACAAATTAATTAAATTAAAAAAAAAATAATAAAAATAAACATATTTATAAAATATATTATTTATCATTTTAACATATACAAATTAATTAAATTAAAAAATAATTTATAAAACATATTATTCATTTATATTTTTAAAAGCCATAATATTCATCGTTTTAACACATACAAATTAATCAAATTAAAAAATAAAAATTTATAATATTATAATGTAAAAAAGATTAAAATAATATTTTATTAAACCTAAATTTTTAATAACCTACGATTTGTTTAAAACAAATCACATAACAACAAAACATAAATAACTAAATAAATTTTGAGAGTGAAATTTTTTAAATTCAATTATTATTTTTTATTAAATAATAACATTTTAAATTTGTATAAGATATCATGCTGAAGCCATATGAATATGAAAAAACAAAAGAAAATGTAATGAATTATAATGAATTATAGTTTATATGAATATGAAAAAAAAAATGTAATGAACTATAGTTTATAAGGTGGAATGTAAAGTTAAAATTATTTAATCACAAATTTAAAATAAAATTACTCAAGCAAATTAGAAAATGTAAAATGTGAAGTGTAAAATTAATCATTGGTATATATAAATCCATTAAATTAGATATATTTTTAAATTTCACTTTTATTATAAAATTATGATTGAGAAAATTACATAATTATAAACAATCTTAAAACTCATACAAAATAAGAAACTATACTCGAAAATAAAAAGCATTTATACTTTTAAAAGTTGTGAGGAGCAACATTTTTAAAATATGTTAAACTACTACACCATAAAAAAAAAAATTATATTTGAAAATAAAAAGCATTTCCCATACTTTGGCATGATACTTTTGAAAGCTGTGAAGAGTAACATTTTTAAAATATATTATGATCTTTGAAGATTGATATATTTATTTTTAATAATTTAATTGTAGTTATAAAGATGATATTATATCAAAATTGATATATTTATTTTTAATACTTCAATTGTTTCAATAAATATGATATTATATGATGAGATGTAAATGTACAATTAGAAAATGTAAAATTAAAAACCACATAGATGTCTATTTTTATTATAATAAAAATATAAATTTAGCCAAAATACATATTTATAAAATTCATATTCATAACCAATACATGGTCACCATGTCATAATGTACAAATGTTTTTAGAACTAATATTTTTACTTTTAACCATTAAATTTTCATAACTTTAAATTAGTTTAAAATACATCATATTGAGCAAAATGTCATATGTATAATCATATATACACAAAAAACACTTAACACATTACAATACAACAACACATTACACAACACAACACATTTCAACAACACAACACATTAATAACTATAAAAAAAATTAGTGTCATATCTTTAAAAATTTGGTGTTTTATTTTCCTAAATTTTAAATATTAAATTTTAAAGATAATTTTAAATGTGAAAGTTAATCTTGAATCAAAATTTTTAGATGTAAGAATTTTATTGCTGCGCGAGCCTGCCCTGCTCCCCGCCTGCTACAGCTTACCTCAGCCCTTGCACTCTGCGCCCTTCAGGCCCCTCGCGTCCCCCTGCTGATCCAATGGAGGGCAGCGGGGATCCTGATCCCCCTCTTACACCTCCGGAGGTGATGGCCTTTCGCGCGATGATTGCCGCTGGAACAAAGCGCCCGCCCTCAGGTACGCAGAAGAAGTTTGTGAAAAAGCTGGATTCGATCCCTTCAGTAGCTTTACCTGAACAAGAAACTTGCAAAGCTGCCATGAACCTTGTGGAGAGAGGCCTCATAGGCCAGTTCACAGGTCTCTGGCCATCACCTAAGTCGGTGGAGGATTGGACTCAAAGGAACTGGAAGCCCCTGATCAAAGGAGTCAAGAGCTATTTCGTAGGTAAGGGTTTCTTCGTGTTTGTCTTTGAAAACCCAGATGATAAAGGCTTGATCTTTAGAAATGGACCGTATTTTATGGGGCTGCAGGGCCTATACTTGAACAAATGGGCACCAGATTTTGACCCCACCCAGGACATCCCTACTGCAGTCCCGGTTTGGGTTAGACTCCCTCATTTGCCTCTGCATTGCTGGAACCAAAAATCCCTCCAAATCATAGGTAACGCCCTGGGAAAATATATAGATCAGGCAGCGAGAAAAGACCAGTATTCATGTGCTCGTATTTGTGTAGAAGTGGACTTAGAGGAGGGGTTACCGGAAGCCATCAATCTCACTGTAGCTGGGTGGTCATATGTCCAGGAGTTGGACTACGAACAGTTACCCTTTAAATGCAGACATTGCCACAGCCATGGTCACTTTGCAAAGAACTGCAAAAAGAGAGCAGAGGAGCAAGCAGAAAAACAGAATGGGGAACAATGGACCCTCGTCCAGAAGAATGCATCCACCAAAAAAAAAGGAAATGGCAAAGGCTCCACGGAAGGAGATCCTAGCACCAGTAAAGCCAACCAGGAAACAGAAGCAAATCCTAAAGATACGGACAAGGATCAGGCTAATCAAGCTATCCCAATCCAGGAGAATGAAGAACAAGTGGATATTCCTATTCTAAACAAGGAGGCAAGGGAAGAAATCCAGAGGGAGGCTAACCAGGGCAGCCCATCGAATCCCACATATGCAGAGATAACAAAGAAAAAACCAATTGAAAGCTCTAGCTCCTCAGAGGACGAAATCTATGAGCGCCAAACGAAAAAAGCAAGAAGGAAATCCCGCAAAGAAAAAAGGGAGGAGGAGGCAGAGAGACTCAAAACGCAAGGAAGCCAAGCTGCCATAGAAATGACTATTGGGTGAAACACCAGACCAAGGCCCTCCAAGGGAGGGCTCAGTACCCCCTCAAGCAAATAATGAATCTCGTCTCTTGGAATTGCAGAGGTCTGGGGAACCCCTCTAAAATAGAGGCAGTCAAGGATCTTATGAAAGCGGAGCCCTCAGATATCCTCATGCTCCAAGAGACCAAAATAGAAGGGCATGCCCTTCTAGAGATCAACAGTTCAAAGTGGAACAAAAAAGCAGGCAAAGCGGTCAACTCAAAGGGCACATCTGGAGGGCTGGCAACACTCTGGAATGATGACCTTTTTCAGCTGGAAAATCACAAGGAAACTCAACATTGGATCCAAACCGAATTGATGCACAAAACAAGTAAGCTATCTATCTCCCTTTTTAATCTTTATGTACCTGTTTCTTACCATGAAAAGAGAGAATGTTGGAACTCTCTATCAGCATTCCTAGAACAGACTTCCCCCAGCAACATTATCATAGCAGGGGATCTAAACATTATTATGAAAGCAAAAGAAAAGAGGGGAGGGACAAATAATAGAGACCCCATGCTAGATGAGGTGGAGGATCTCTTCCAGCGTTTGGACTTGCTGGACTTCAACCCCATCAGAGGCATCTACACATGGTCCAATAATAGAGTGGGAACGGATCACATCTCAGCTCAGTTAGACAGATTCATGGTTCAAAGCTCCATAATGATGAACAAAAAAATAATAACCACTAAAATTTTGCCCAAACTGGCCTCGGACAATAAACCCATCCAGCTCCTCCTGGAAGATGAAGAAGACCTAGGACCCATACCTTTCCAATTCAGCCCCCTATGGATTGAGAAGGAAGGCTTTGAAGAGACAGTAAAGGCAGCCTGGGAAAAATCATTTATGGGATATCCTAGTTATGTCTGGGAGCAAAAGCTAAAGGCAACTAAATATGCATTGAAGAACTGGATAAAGAAGCCAGAACACACTCCTACTGAGCAAAGAAAGGAGTCAGTCCAGGCACTGCAAAATTTGCAAACAGAGATGGAAAACAAAGATATAACTTCAGACCTGTTGGAGAAAGAAACGAAAGCTCAATGTTCTACACACCAAACCTTCAGAAAGGAGGAAGAATACTGGCGATTAAAATCCAGGAGCTTGTGGTTGAAGGCTGGAGACAGAAACACCTCCTACTTCCATCGTCAATACAAAGCGAGATTGACCAGGAATCACATAGCAGAGATTAAAACTCCAGAGGGCAGTGTATGCAAAAGTTATAATCAGATCAAGGCAGCTGCTGAAAACTACTTCAGGAATCTTTATATGAAAGAAAACCACAACAATGATGAAGAAATTGCTGACTTCACAACTAATATTCCCACTCTGATTAGCCCCGAAGAAAATGCAGTCCTATGCAGGCCAGCCACAGAGGAGGAAATTATTAAATTCATCTGGTCCATGGACGCAGATAAGGCTCCCGGGCCTGATGGATTTACAGTCCATTTCTATAAGGTGTGTTGGCACATCATAAAAGTCGACCTATACAAAATGATAAGCGGATTCATGAGAAAGGCTAAGGTAGGCGGAGGAACAAATTCTACATATCTCGCTCTCATCCCCAAAGAGATCAACCCGGAGACATTCGCAAGGTTCAGGCCGATATCGTTGTGTAACGCCTCATACAAAATCCTGGCAAAATTGATCGCTAACAGGATTAAGCCGTTGCTAAAAAAATTGATCTCACCTTCTCAAGGCGGATTCGTGGAAGGCAGAAATATTATAGACAATGTAATACAAGTCCAAGAGATCATACATTCCAGCAAGCAGCGGAATGAAAAAGGCATGTTGGTCAAGTTAGATATGGCAAGCGCCTTTGACAGAGTGGACCGTTCATTCCTCTGTAAGGTCCTGCTGGCTTTTGGTTTTTCGCATCAATTCATTAATCTAATTAAAGCCTGCATAGGAAATCCTTGGATCGCCCCGCTAGTCAATGGCCGCCCCACGAACTTATTTCAAACTCAGAGGGGCATCAGACAGGGATGCCCCCTCTCCTCGTCCCTGTACATCTTAATGGCGGAATCACTCAGTCGAAAACTTGCTGAGGAAAAATCAAGAGGCACCATCCCGGGTGATCCAGGTGGATATTGGTGGCCACCTGCCAAGTCCACCTGGACCCCCACCATTGTCTTTCTCAGCATTTTCAGTTTCCTTAATTGTAGCACAACTTACTATTTTTAGCAGTTTTTCGGGTCCTGAACTTCCGGAGCCGTTTTGAGGCCCTAAACGACGTTTTTTGGGGAATCCGGGGGCAACACGGGTCCACGAAATGGACCGGTGTTGCCCGTTCCAACAATGATAGTGCTCGGATAGATCTTTCTAATGAGCTATTGTACGCGTCAAACGGAGATCATATGCCAAAGTTACGACCCCGGGAAGTTGATGTACCAACTTACCCCCAAACGGGGCCCACAGTTTGGCGTTTCATCTCCTAGGGTTAGGTTTTGGAATGTTAAGGGTTTTCCATTGTTTCTCAACAATAAATAGGCCTTCGAGCCTCATTGTAAGACAGTTCAGAGGCATGTAGCCATCACATCTCTTCTCAGAGATAAGCTACCATCGCCCTAGCTAGTTTATTTCCATTTTTGATTGTAAGCATATTTCAGTATTTTCCATCAATGAAATGAAGTATTATTTCCGCTGCATCTTTGTGTATATGGTTATCTCTGTAATTTGTTGCGTTCCTGTTTAAATCCGGATCAGTGGTATCAGAGCGGTCTGCTTTTTCTCTGTTTTTCTTTGCATGTCCCCAACAAGGTCGGGATATAAGGAGTTAGGGCTTGAACTGGTTGAACCTTTGCAAGACCAGCCTCGCAAATCCCGACGGCCTCCCATGGCGGACGAGAAGAAAGACGAGGGGGCAGGAGATCCCATCAAAATCTTGCTCGAAGAAGCCCTCGAGCGACAACATAACGCGATGATGGACAACTTTGCCCAGATCCTTCAGCGGCTACCTAGAAGCAACGCATCGGCTTCCAGCAGCTACTCTGGAAACGCCACACCCTTTAAGGTACAAGTTAATTTTGAAATCCCCATATTCGAGGGTCAGATAGACGCAGATGCCGTAGATAAATGGTTAAATCTGCTAGAGGGTTATTTTTCTGTTCATGAATTTTCGAGTCGGGATAAGATTGTTTTTTCTCTCCTCAAAGCAGCCCCCCACGTCAAGGACTGGTGGGAAACCTACTGCGAGCAGAAGGATGAAAGTACTGGCTCACTATTTTCAGCCGCACCCACCTGGGATTCGTTCCGGGATGCCATCAAGGAGCAGTACTACCCTGTCGGGAGCTATGAGGATGAATACATAAAGTGGACCACGCTGCGGCAGGGAAGGGACCAAGACGTGCCGGAGTTCACCAAACTTTTCCATACCCTTCGCACAAAGTTGGGTATCAAGGATTCAGAGCAACATTTGATACTCAAATACCGTGGCTGCCTGCACAAGTACATCCAGGAAGAAATACAATTCCTAAACATCCCCTCGCTCGGCGCAGCATACCGGTATGCCGTCAAGGTCGAGCAGAAGTTTAAACAAAAGAAGCGAGACTTTGGATCTGCGAATCCAAAGCAGGGGAAAGGTGCCCCTAAACCACAGAACAAAGGACAAAGCCAAGGCGGGACAACCCAAGACAACCAGCCGAAGCTGCAAGCAAAGAACAGCGCCGCGAAGCCGAGGAAGGACACTGGAAAATGGTGCAAGTTCCATAAGAGCTCCACTCACAACACAAGTGAGTGTCGGGCCAAGCAGTCACTGGTGGCTGAGCTAAAGGTTTCAGAATCAGATGCATGTTCCGACTCTGAATCAGAACCCGATAAGGGGTATGAAAAAGGGAAGCAGATCATTGATGCGGACCCCAGCGCCACTGTTGCTACCGCAAAGATCCAGAAAAATGAACCCGAAGATCCAGAGGAGGAGGAGCGTCTCTTCCACTCCCAGATGTGGGTAAAGGGCTCCCCGATACAGTTCATTGTTGATAACGGGAGTCAAAAGAACCTCATTTCGGCAGAGGTCGTGAAGTGGTTGGGCTTACCGACCACAGCACATCCACAACCATACACCATTGGGTGGCTTCACCATTGGGTGGCTTCGCGTGAGCCAGCAGTGTCGCCTTCCATACAACATCAAGCCCTTCACGGATGAGGTATTGTGTGACATTGCTCCCCTTGAAGTTTGTGATGTATTACTAGGACAACCATACTTGTGGAAGCGACATGCTGTGTATGAATCAAGGCCCCGTGTTGTTATTATTACATTGGGAAATAAGTTGTTCAGGATACCAGAGGTAGCACCACCTGCCACCCTCTCTTTGATTACTGCAAAACAATGCAGTAAGATCATTTCCAAAACCAGGAAATTTGTTTTCCTGATGATACGCCCTCAAGGAAAGAAGAAGACAGTGGCCGCGGCCTCCAAACGGGGCCCTTCTGCACGACAACTACAGATGGACAAGATTGTGGAGGAGTACGAGGACATCTTCACCTCCCCGGCAGGGGTTCCTCTGCACTGTCAAGTCAAGCAGTCCATCGATCTGACCCCAGGTGCACCGCTACCCAATGGACCAATTTATCGGCGCTCCGTTCTGGAGAACGATGAAATCAAGAGGCAGATTCAGGAGCTCCTGCAGAAAGGTCACATCCGTCCGAGTTCATCGCCCTGTGGGAGCCCGATCGTGTTGGTACAGAAGAAGGATGGGACATGGAGACTCTGTATTGACTATCGGGCGCTGAACAAGATCACTATTCGTAATAGGTACCCGATCCCGCGAATTGATGACCTCCTAGACCAACTAAAGGGGGCGAAATATTTCAGCAAGATCGACCTGAAGTCGGGATATCACCAGGTAACAATCGAACCCTCCGATGTGTGGAAGAATGCCTTCAAATCCAAGGAGGGCCTCTTCGAATGGTTTGTCATGCCTTTCGGACTGATGAATGCTCCTGCAACCTTTATGAGGCTAATGGATTACATCTTGCGGCCATTCACCAACTCCTTTGTAGTAGTATACTTGGATGACATTCTGATCTTCAGCCAGAGTTGGGAAGAGCACCTCCACCACATCCGACAGGTTCTCCAAACACTGCGGCAACACAAGCTATGTGCCAATTTGGAGAAATGCACTTTTGGCATGACCCAGGTTCAATATCTGGGATACATCATTGATGAACAGGGGGTGCATGTCGATCCAGCCAAGATCCAAGTCATCGGGATTGGCCCTCTCCAACCACTCTAACAGAGCTCCGCAGCTTTCTAGGTCTTGCCAACTTCTACCGCAGGTTTGTGTTGGGGTTTTCTCATATTTCTTGGCCCTTGAGTCAAGTCACCAAGGGCGGGGCGAAAGCAAAATTCTTTTGGTCTGAATCTCAACAGAATGCATTCAGGGAGTTGAAGGATCGCCTCTGCACGGCACCAGTGCTCGCGTTACCAGATTTACAACAACCATTTGAGGTCGAGACAGATGCCTCTGACTATGCTATTGGGGCAGTCCTTACTCAACATGGACATCCAGTGGCATATCACAGTGAAACGCTTTCAGACACAGTCCGGAAGTACCCCACTTATGATAAAGAGATGTATTCCATTGTACAGGCCTGCCGACAATGGAAGCATTACATTTTGGGGAAGGAAACGGTCATCCACACAGACCACCGACCTCTGCAGTTCATACAGACCCAAGGGAAATTGCAGAATGATCGCCATCAGAAGTGGTCTACATACCTGCAACAGTTTCACTTGAATATCAAGTATAAAAAGGGCAGCACCAATAATGTTGCAGATTGCCTCAGTCGACCACCGATCATGGCGCTAACCACCGTGCTCAACTCTTGCGGGCACGAGACTTCTGATTGGCCACTTCTCTACAAAAGCGACCCAGAATTCGGCCACACATACCAGACACTCTTGGAGGGTCGGCAGGTTGCAGATTTTCACCTCCAGGATGCCCTATTATGCCACCTCGGTCACCTTTGTGTTCCTTCAAGTGAGCGTGCCAAGATGATTTGGGAAGCACACTACAGTCGGGCTGCTGGGCATTTCGGGGTCGAGAAAATAGTGGCAATACTGCAAAATTATTTCTATTGGCCGAATCTTCGACAGGATGTTGGGAAGTACATCCGATCATGTACTGCCTATGCCATTGCCAAACCGGCCATTAAGAAGCACGGCCTCTATACCCCGTTGCCTACCCCTAGTCGACCTTGGGAATCCATCTCCATGGATTACATGTCAGGCCTTCCTTCCACTAAGCATGGAAATGACTGTGTTTTTGTGGTCGTCGACAGGTTCTTGAAGATGGCCATTATGGTGGCCTGCAAGAAGAATATCACAGCAGAAGCCACTGCTAAACTCTTCTTTGAACGAGTGTGGGTACACTTTGGGATCCCACAGTCTATCATCTCAGATCGGGACAGTCGGTTTCTCAGCACATTTTGGTCCAGTCTCTGGTCAATGCTGGACACCAAACTCACGAAGTCCACAGCCTTCCATCCTCAAACTGATGGCCAGACAAAGGTTGTCAATAGGATGATTGTGCACATTCTGCGCATGTATAACTCAAAGCATCCACGCACATGGGACGAGAGCCTCCCCTATGTTCAGCACAGCTACAACCGAGCTCTTCACAGCTCCACTGGCCATAGCCCTTTTCAGGTGGGTTTGGGATTCCAGCCACTATGCCCCATTGATGTGGCCATGCCACTTGCAGCTACTCACATGAATTCAGCTCATGTCCAGTCCGAAACAGATAAGGCCACCAGCTTCATTGAGTGCATCCAACATATTCGCCAGCAGGTCCATGACATTCTTGAGAAATCAAATGCCAAGTAAAAGCAGCGACATGATCAACATCATGTGCCACACAAGTTTCAGGTGGGCGACAAAGTCTGGTTGCATTTGCAAAAGGAACGCCTTACTGGAGCCTATCGGAAATTGAGACCACTCCGATATGGTCCTTACACCATTACTAAGGCTATGGGAGACAATGCATTTGAGCTCAGCATTCCCCCATTCCTTGGCCTGCACCCAGTGTTCAATGTGGACCGCCTTCGGCCATACTTTCCACCATTGCTAGACACATCCGACATTGCAGAACAGCTCAAACCCACAGAATTAAATCCAGATTGCATGGAACAAGCTGCAACTGATCGGATCATGGACACATAGATCAAGAACACTTGCCAACAGAATATCCAACTGTATCGAGTTGTCAAAGCAGGCCAACTCCTTCAACAGGGCAAGTGGCTCACCAGGGAACAAGTTCAGCAGAAGTTTCCTCATCTCATGGAGGAGCTCAACGCAATGGGGACCATTGCTTCCTAAGGGGGGAGGAATGATCCAGGTGGATATTGGTGGCCACCTGCCAAGTCCACCTGGACCCCCACCATTGTCTTTCTCAACATTTTCAGTTTCCTTAATTGTAGCACAACTTACTATTTTTAGCAATTTTTCGGGTCCTGAACTTCCGGAGCCGTTTTGAGGCCCTAAACGACGTTTTTTGGGGAATCCGGGGGCAACACCGGTCCATTCCAATGGACCGGTGTTGCCCGTTCCAACAATGATAGTGCTCGGATATATCTTTCTAATGAGCTATTGTACGCGTCAAACGGAGATCATATGCCAAAGTTACGACCCCGGGAAGTTGATGTACCAACTTACCCCCAAACGGGGTCCACAGTTTGGCGTTTCATCTCCTAGGGTTAGGTTTTGGAATGTTAAGGGTTTTCCATTGTTTCTCAACAATAAATAGGCCTTCGAGCCTCATTGTAAGACAGTTCAGAGGCATGTAGCCATCACATCTCTTCTCAGAGATAAGCTACCATCGCCCTAGCTAGTTTATTTCCATTTCTGATTGTAAGCATATTTTAGTATTTTCCATCAATGAAATGAAGTATTATTTCCGCTGCATCTTTGTGTATATGGTTATCTCTGTAATTTGTTGCGTTCCTGTTTAAATCCGGATCACCGGGCCTTAAGCCATTCCACAGAGCTGAAGCCCAGAACCATGTGTTATTTGCTGACGATACAATTCTTTTAGGCGGAGCTACCACAAGAATCACCAGAGCCATAAACTCAACGCTCAAAAAATATTGCAGAGTTTCAGGGGCGTTAATAAATGAAAATAAAATCGAAGTGTATAGCTGGAATATAGAGCAGAGGGAGCTATCAGACATAACCACGCTCCTTGGATTCAAAGGACAAGTAAACTGGGACAAATTCAGGTATCTGGGCCTCCCCATTACATCAGGAACAAATAAAAGATCGCTCTGGAGCGAAATAATTTCGAAAATCAAAGCTAAAATTGCAGCGTGGGGAGGTCACTGGCTGACGAAGGGAGGAAAGGTAATTTTAATCAAAGCAGTGCTCTCAGCGCTACCAATCTACCAGGCAGCATCTCTCCTAGCTCCAAGAAATGTGACAGAGAAAATTTCCAAATTGCTCAAAGACTTCCTGTGGCAGGGAGGAAAGGGAAATGAAAATAAAATTCATTTGGTGAAATGGGATGTGGTTAAAAAAACAAAGGCAGATGGAGGGTTGCAAATCAGAGACCCAACCCTCATAAATTTAGCATTGGGAGGAAAGATCCTTTGGAAGCTGATCCATGAACCCACACATCCGATCAGTGAATTACTGAGATCCAAATATAGTCCCAACAAAACCCTTAGCAATCTCCAGAATGCAAATACAACCAATAGAACGCAGGTCTGGAAACTTTGCTGCAGGAGCAGTAAGTTCTTCATCAAACATGTCTACAAGATCCCGGGCAATGGCAAGCGCACCCATTTGTGGAATGACAAAATTATGGGGAAAGAACCCTTGAGGGACAATGAGGACATAGCTGATCTCAGGGATTGGCTGAAGCAGGCATGAGTTAATACTATATTCGATTTGTCAAAGTGGGATCAACGTGGGGATTGGGCAGGATGGGATTTTCAAGGAGTTCCAGAGAGGTTAACACACCAACAAACTATGTTTGAAGACTTGTTGGAGGAAGCAACGCCCATCAACAGAACCATGAAAGACAAATGGGGTTTGGGCCAGTCCGGAGTCTACACAACAACAACAGGATATAGAGCAGTGCAGGCCTCAAAAAACAGCAGTGAAAATTCGGCCTTTTGGAAGAATGTTTGGGATCCATTAGCCCTTTCGAAAGTGAACTTCTTTTTTTGGACCCTGGCTCGTAAAAAACTCTTAGCTGGCGACAACTTGACAAAAAGGAATATAGCAGGACCCCACAGATGTGCACTTTGCAACAACAACTTAGAAACAGCTCAGCATCTTTTTTTGGAATGCAATTTTTCAAAACAGGTATGGAGCATTATCTTACAAAATTTTCAGACTACTTTTCCTTCACAAACCTCTGTTGCAGATTTATATGCTAACTGGAATAGAATCTACCCTCAGTGCATCCCCTCCAAATCATTCTGGAAAAAAATATGGACAACTATCCCAAAGTATGTATGTTGGCAGCTCTGGTTAGCTCGAAATCAACAGATCTTCAAAGAGATAAGGCACACTCCATTGCAAGTAGCAGCAAAAGCTAAATCTCTCCTACTGGAAGCAGCTCAGCAGCAGTATTTTAAAGAAGACCCTCTGCTACTGCCTGAAGAAAAAAGATGGCTTGGTGCACTAGAGCCCTATCCACACAAGTAGCTACTATCTCCAAAAAAGGAAAATTAGGAATGGCGCATAAGAGAAGATGACAAATTCCAACTGTGGTGGCGGAAACAAAATTTAACCACTATTTTCTTTGACGGAGCATCCAAAGGTAACCCAGGAAGTTCAGGTGCAGGGGGAGTCATATACTACACAGATGGGATTGCAAAAGACTAATTCAGCTGGGGACTCGGCCAGAAATCTAACAACCAAGCAGAGATTCTTGGGCTACTGAAAGCATGCAACATTGCAAGAGACAAAGGAGTTAAAGATCTCCAAGTGTTTGGAGATTCAGAGCTAATAATAAAGAGCATGAAGATGGGAAACCCTTTTAGAAATGCCAGCCTAAACAAAATTCTGGACAGGTTGAAGAGAGTTCTTTTAGACTTTGATACATGTAAGTTTTATCATATCCTCAGAAAGTCAAACGGGGAAGTGGATCAGCTGGCAAACAAAGGCAGCCCTTTGATGAAAGGACTCCTAATTGTAAACAGCGAAAGCACTATACATATGCCTTGAAAATCAAGCAGATTTAAAACAACAATAGGGAGAAGTGTGTAATGTAACTGGAGCGCTTCGGATTAGATCCAAGAATTTTCAAATCAATAAAATCATAACCGTTTGAGTTAAAAAAATAATAATAATAAATAAATAAATAAATAAAAAATTTAGATGTAATTTATGAGTTCATTTTTACAAAATCATTAAATCATTAGTGGTTTTTATATAAGAGTATCATATGAAAGAATTGTAAATGTGAATAATATAATTTTATGAGTTCATTTTGCTAAATTATTTGTGCTTGTTATATAGTATCATGTGCAAAGAAAATGTGAATGTAAAAGTCGTGAATAATGTAATTTTATAATTTATTTTTATTAAATCAGTTATGATCATTTGTAGTTGTCAAATTTGTAAATGTGAAAAATTTGTGCATGTGTAATGTATGTTTATGATCATGTGTAGCCAGTAAGTGTTATATTATTGTTTGCCTAGAAAAAAAAATGTGAATATGATCAATCAAATTTTGAAAGGTGAAGTTATCATTATAAGTCATCGGAATAAATATAATTAAAATTTTACAAATAAACACAACTTTTGGAAAAAATAAAAATACACTCAAAAATACAAATAAAAACAAACAAACAAAAATGACACTCCTCCAAGATAGCTTTGGCCATGCTATCTTTGAAGGTTTGTGAGAAGGGGTCAACCCCTTCTCAAAAAAAATATCTGATTATGTATTAATGTATAGTTTGTGAGAGTGAGTACATCAGAAAATACACTACAATTTACAATTACAAAATGTGATTCTTCTACAAAGAGTTTGATCCTTTGCCGAGCACTTCCCATCTGCTGTTGTGCAATTCTACCTTCTTGATCTCTGTTTCATACTACAAAGAAATTAGAGATCACATTCAAAATGTTATGAAAAAAAAAATTCACTTCCACATAAAATTGTGAGAAGAATTTAATTTACCTTTTCACATATGACTCTCTGTCACAACACTCTTGCATCGGCTTTGAGTCACACTTCCCATTTCTTCTAATCTACTTTACAAGCTTAATTTATTTTCTTGATACCTGTTTCAAGAGATAAGCTTAAATTCCTGATAATAATTTTATTTTTGAAAATATAATAAAGATAAATAATGGTTTTAAATAATAAAAATTAATCTATTGTAATTAACATCTCACATGAAATCATTGTGAAAACAATTCAATCAAACTTGTCACTTCTCGTCAAAAGCCCCCTCTCCCCTTTCCGTCAAATTAAAGAACTGGATGAATCTCTTCTTAAAGCATTTCAAGTTTCAAAATAGACATGTTTAGGGCATCTCCATATTATATTAAAAAATTATGTTCAGGGCACAATGGGCTGAGAGGAGTTCTTAATGGCAAACGAAACGAATCCCGTCGACATCAATTGAGGAAGCCACGCCTGAAACCCTATTCGGGATTAAAGTAGGCTATAAAATGCAATAATACGGCCATTTAAGCGGTTTACTCACCTCCGTATCTGCAACTGAATCAAGGTAAGCAACTGATATTCAAGTTAAGCAACTGAATCCACGCGAACAGCAACTGGGCATCTGTATTGATTGGGCAGATATATTTAAAACCTGTAAGATATATTTCATTAAATTAAATATGGGGTTTGCTTGTGCACTTAAGAGAGTTCCTAGATTCCTAATTTTCGATCTTCCAGAGTTCCGAGTCGAACCTCTCCAATGTCGGAAGTCTGTCCAAGTCAAAAGAAAATAGGACGCTACTTGCCAAACTCTTTATTTCTATGCAAACAGTAACACTCAAGCAGGCAAGCAGGCATCTGTCAAATACTTGTAACAGAAAGTGAAACTTAATGACTTCATTAGTAACTTAAGTTTGTCTAAAATTGATTCTCTCGGTACATTTTCATTTATCCCAACATTATTGTGGCAGAAGACACGTGATACTTAAAATGAAAAATACTTTACGCTCCCTATATCAAATTGTCTCAATCATCCAGGGCTTGCTCTATTTCACTCTTTCTTTTTGAATGTGACTGGCCAACTCCCAAGAATGTGACTTAGTTGAGACACATTTTCATTTATCCCAACGTTATGCTTCCTATCAAATTGTGATCAAGGAATCTGAAGCCTGGCAATTTTCTCAATCATTCAGAGCTTGCTCTATTTCACTCTCTATTTCTTTAATTTTTACTCCTTGTTCCTTGACTGGCCAACTCCCAAGAATGTGACTGAGTTGAGAGAACTTAATAGAATATGCATTTTATATAGAAAGTTTGTCAAGGGTTTTGGAAGCATCATGGCACACCTCACTGATTTTACCAAAGAGGATCAATTTAAATCAGTGGACACTGCAAAGGGGCTACCTTCTTATCTATGCAAAATGTAACACTCAAGCAGGCATCTTTCAAAATTCAAATACTTGTATCAGAATGAAACTGAATGACTTCATTAGTAACCTAAGTTAGTCTACAACTGATTATCTCAGTATATTTCAATTTATCCCAACATTATTGTGGCAGAAAGACACATGATACTTAAAATGAAAAATAGTTAGTTATGCTTCCTTCCTATCAAATTGTGATCAAGGAATCTGAAGCCTGACGATTTTCTCAATCATCCAGGGCTTGTTCTGTTTCACTCTTTCTTTTTGAATTTTTACTCCTTATTCCTCGACTGCCCAACTCCCAACAATGTGACTTAGTTGAGAGAAATTAATAGAATATGCAAATTATATAGGAAGTTTATCAAGGGGGGTTTTGGAAGCATCATGGCACACCTCACTGATCTTATCAATAAGGATGGATTTAAATGGATGCAGGCTGCAAAGGGGCTACCTTCTTATCTATGCAAACTATAACACTCAAGCAGAAATCTGTCAAACACTTGCAACAGCAAATGAAACCGAATGACTTCATTAGTAATTTAAGTTTGTCTACAATTGATTTTCTCAGTATATTTCCATTTAACCCCCAGGCATTATTGTGGCAAAGGAGACAAAATACTTAAAATGAAAAACCATTAGTTTTGCTTCCTATCAACTTGTGATCAATAAATCTGAGGCTTAACAATTTTCTCAATCATCTAGAGAGCTAGCTTTGTTTCACGCTTTATTTCTTGAATTTCACTTCTTAATCCTGGATTAGCCAACTCCCAGGAATGTGACTAGCATATGCAATTTACATAGCCTGTCAAGGGTTTTGGAAGCATCATAGCACACATCACCAATCTTACCAATAAGGATCGATTCAAACGGATGAGGATTGATTCAAATGGATGGAGGCTGCAAAAGGGCTCCCTTATTACCTATGCAAACTGTAACACTCAAGCAAGCATCTGTCATATACTTGTACATAAGGTGAAACTAAGTAACTTCATTAGTGCCATTTATCCCAACATTATTGTGGCAAATAACACACCATATTTAGAATGAAAAACCGTTTAGTTTTGCTTCCTATCAAATTGTGATGATCAAGGAACCTGAAGCCTGACAATTTTCTCAATCATCTAGGGCTTGCTCCGCTTCATTCTTTATTATTTGAATTTCACTCCTACTTCCTTGATTGGCCAACTCCCAAACATGTGACTCAATTGAGAGAAATTAATAGAAAATGCAATTTACGTAGGATTTTTTTCAAGGGTTTTGGAAGACATGGCACATCTCAATTATCTTACTAATAAGGATCGAGTTAACTAGTTGGAGGCTACAGAGGGGCTACCTTCTTAACTCCAACACTCAAGCATATGTCAAATACTTATAACAGAAGATGAACCTGAATGACTTTATTAGTAACTTTTTCTACAATTGATTCCCTCACTATTTTTAGCTATAAAGGACAATATATTTAGAATGAAAAACGGCTAGTTTTGCTTCCTATCAAATTGTGATCAAGGAGCCTAAAGCCTGATAATTTTCTCAATCATCCAAGGTGGGCTTCTGTTTCAGTCTTTTTTCTTGAATTTCACTCCTTATTTCTTGACTGACCAGCTCCCAAGAATGTGGATAATTTATATCGGAAGTTTTGTTTTTGGAAGCATCATGGCACAGCTCACAGATCTTACCAATAAGGATTAATAGAAGGTAGGGGGGCTACCTTCTGACAAATGAAAAAGACCCAGCCATATTTCTCATAGACTTTTGAAGTGAAATATGATGCTTTAGGAACTGGCATGAACACAGTGGCCAATGGATGGAGGTTGCAGGGGGCTACCTTCTGACAAATGAAAAAGGCCCAGCCATATTTCTCATATACTTTTGAAGTGAAATATGATGCTTTAGGAACTGGAATGAACACAGTGGTCATGCAATTCAGTAGCCTGTTGTGATTGACAAGGAGAAGTTATTATGCTCTATGATTAGGAAATGTTGACGCTTATGTTACAGAAAAATTCAAGCCATATTTATTCGGACAGCACCTCAAAATCATCAATGGATAACCGGGCACTTCCTTATTATAGGTATCCACCATGGTTGGATATTATAGGAGAGAAAAAGAATATGTGGGTGAATTCATCAATCAATAACCGGGCACTTCCTTATGGGTAAACCCCCACATTGGTTGGATATTATAGTAGGGAAAAAGAATATGTGGGTGAATTCATCAATGGATAACAGGGCATTGTACCCATAAGAGGTATCCACCATGGTTGGATATTGTAGGAGGGAAAAATAATATGTGGGTGAATTCTTTTTGATAAACTCTTTCCTGCACTGACCTTTTACTTATCAGGAGGGTTAAGTCCTTAAGCTATCCATTTCTTAGCAAATTCATCAATGGATAACCAGGCACTTCCTTATGGGTAAACCCCCACATTTGTTATGCATATAACATATATGAATGGAATTGGATGAATAAAAATGTATTAGTAAATCTTATAATGTTGTTGAATAGAGAAAAATGGATTGTTGTTTGGGAGTTTTTTGATGTAAGAGAATATTTTCTTATGTTTTGGAGATAGGTTAATTGCTTTGGCTTGACTGCTTTTATCCCTAAAGGAATATTATCAATCGTTACAAGATATGCCATTCTTACTCTCCAATACTAGCAGTCATTGGCATACATATAAACACACTAGAAACACAAGGAGGGAGTTGGGTTCTCTCCATTTAAGATCAATATGCAAGGGAATGCAATGCTTAAAGACTAGTGTAGTACTCTTTTAAATTGAAAAATATAAAAGGCATTTTTATGGGCCTGGGCTACAGAAATGTTTGCAGTAGACTGAATAGGAAGGAAAATGTCCGAACTACACTCCTTTTTAACCTTTTCCAAACCATTAATGTAGGTATTGATTTTTGACAAAGACAGGTGAATCTGTTTAAAGTTAATATTATGTAGAATAAAAAGGAAGCTACTCATTAGAAAAAATCACATACCTACGATTTTCCTGGCCTTAGACTAAACAAAGGTGCTAACCACTGCCAAGTACCTAGGTCACCCCTAGCACACCTATTGTTGGTTCATCCCAAGAAACTTGCTTACACTTAGATAGTACTAGGTACATAAATAAACACACTAAAACATAAGCAAGGAGTTGGGCTCTGTCCCTCTAAGATCAATATGCAAGGGAATGCAATGCTTATAGACAAGTGTAGTAATCTCTTAAAATTGAAAAATATAAAAGGCATTTTTATGGGCCTGGGCTACAAAAATGTTTGCAGTAGACTGAATAGGAAGAAAAATGTAAGAAGGACAACCCTTTTCAACCTTTTCCAAACCATTAATGTAGGTACTGATTTTGGAAAAAGATAGGTCAAAGATAAGTATTTGAACCCTCTTTCCTTAACTATGCTAGGTCACCCCTAGCACACCTATTGTGAATTGATCCCTGGCAACTTGCTTACACTTAGGTAAGAACAAATCTGTGAAACCATAATTTTCTAAATAGGACTTAATTCAAAGTGTCAGCTTGCATAATGAGATCTTGCCTAATCTAAATGTCTTCATACAAGTCTTGCTTTAAGTGTGCTTTTGCCTACCTGATGTGTTTCCATCTAATGTAGGTGCCTGGAAGGTCTCATTCCATCCATCTTAGATGGCATACCAGCACTGTTTCTCTAGGACTAGTAAGTCTATCTATGCTCCCTAAAAGTACTTTGCTCAAGCTGGTTGAGAAAACTAATAAATGGAGATTGATGAATATGATTGGTTAATAATCTCACCCCAAATGTGTGCTATACTTTATAAGCTCAGCATGGCCTCAATTGTGGGTCACTCAGCTAAATAGGGACAATGACCAAATTCAGTTTGCAAAATGCAGAAGCTAAGAGAATTATAATAGAATTGGAATAAAATTTAACTTACTTATTGAACTCCTACAAATAGTGTCTAAAAAAATTCTGGAAACTCAAACAGTCTAAAAAGAAAATTCTGGAAACCCAAAATTTTCTTTGGGTTTAGGATGGTTTTATGCTCACACCAATTAACTGCTACAGGTCACTGAATGTTTAATAATCTCACCCAGAAATATGTATTAGTTTATAAGCTCAGCCCATTAGTTTATAAGCTCAACATGGCTTGGACTAGGTCACTCGCCTAAATAAAATACTGCCAAGGACCAAAATCTGGAGAAAAAGAATTATAATAAAATTGAAATAAAAATTTACTCACATATTGAACATCTACAAAATTTACTCAGCATCAATAACCCTATTGAAGATAACCAGTACCAAAAAATAAAACCCAAAGACATTGAAGAACCACGAAAAACATCAAAGATTATGAAAATTTTCCCAACATTTTGCCTGCATAGTACAGGTGTATCTAAACCCTAAATAAAGAAAGTACAGGTGTATCTAAACCCTAAATAAAGAAAGGCCAATGACCGAAATATGTTTGCAAAAATGCAGGGAGAAAATGAATTATAATAAAATTGAAATAAAATTTTCCTCACAAACAGTTTCTAGTTCTTTTTATAGAAACCCCAAATTCCTTCATAAGATTTAAGGATTAGAAGTTTAGAAGGTTTTATGCTAGCACTAATCAGCATCAATAACCCTTTTGAAAATAACCAGTACCAAAAACTAAAACCCAAAGACATTGAATAACCAAGAAAAACATCAAAGATTATGAAATTTTTCCCAATCTTTCTGTATAGTACAGGTATATTTAAACCCTAATCTTATTAAGCACACCTACCTTATACTCAATAAAAATTAATTAGATATAAGAGAAACCAAAAGTTAATGCTAATAAAAATTAATTAGATAGGAGAGAAACCAAAAGTTAATACTCACCTGCAACCTAAAAAATACAGAGCATATGTGGTGTAATTCTTCCTTCCTGGTCTTATAGTTCTTCCTTCCTGGTCACTTGATCTGCACTTGAAGAGTAAACAGGACAAGTTAACCCAAAAAAGCAAGATAAAATATTCTACAAAATACTCATATATCCATAAGACAGTACAATTCCCATCAAAATATTAAATAACAAATAAAATAATATATACCTTCATCAGTGATCCCATTTTCACCATCAAGTCATCCCATTTCATATTAATTGCAGCATCACTCTCCCTGTGATGACCCCGTAAATGTAATTATTTAAAAGTTTACTGTGGTAAAAACTGAATGACATTGAGAACTTATTTTCTTTTAAAGAAGTAATCTGTTAATTTGAATTATGCATTAAAGTAATGTTTAAAGAATTACTCAGAAGAGCATTGAGTTTCCTAAAAGGGAAAGCAGTTAATGGAACTGAAAATAACCACCTCCCTTAACTGGAAGGATTTCCAGGAAAAAGGAAAAGGGTGGATAGTTTTTCTTTCTGTGCTGTAGTGACAGACAGAAAAAGAAAAGAGAAAAACATACCTGGTTTTGGACTAAGTCTGGTAGAGACCAGATAGTCAAGACACTAGGTGCTGTCTTACTGAGGATTGGGATCCGGTAAGCATAAGCTCGGGGGGAGACTCAGGTCCCGAAGGACAAGTCTCAAGGATGGGTGGTTAGCGAGCTTAACACAGGAATTTGTTGAAGGAGTGCTGAAGAACTTCTCAACAAGCGGTAACCAGGTAAGTAGCAAAACCCTAAGATTTTACTACTGTTTGTACAGAAGGGTTAATTGAGAATACTTACAGTTACTGCGTATTATCAGTAGAGGATAGAAACCCTATAGTGCTATTAAGAAAATAGAATAACTACGAATAAGGAAATGATACAGAAATACATGCCATTGTGTCAATTAGATAATTATTTAACTCTGCATACCGTGACAAGAAAGGCTATTTAATAGAACAGAATGAGATAATCGAAGGGGCTAGGGTTTGTATATGCAAGGCCGAGTACTCTGCGAAGGAGGACTTGAAACATTATAATAGAAATCTTTACACTAATACTTATCAATTCGAAGAGCCTCTGTAGCCTTACTGTCACGTTATATAGTAAAGCGTAACCTGGAGAAGGGCCATCGAAACCTTAGGTTATAAGACCTGAAGAATATCAGGGTATGGCAGGCAAAGTTTAAGTTAGAAAACAGAACGAGTTCACGGCTGGAGAAGTCCTTAAGGCCGGCAGAAGCCTGAGGCCACAGTCGCTGTTCCCATGGCCACCGAGAGATTAGGAAGTAGAGCTTAGGCTCACGCTCAAACCATATCTTTAAAAGAAGGGACAACAAACAAAGGAATGGTTGCAAATTAAAATGAACTGTCCTGATAATACTTTCGAGCATAAACATTTACATCTTTAACAGATAGATGAATAATATCTAGCGTATAGGCCACGTGCAATATCTCCTGTCCAAAAGATATTAAACTTCATATACACAGTAAAGGAAAAACACTATTACGACAAGAAATAAACGCATAGTCGATTACCATATTCATATCAGAAGACTATATTGTCAACTCTCGTAACTCTTAACAAAGATTTAAGAACAAACTGTATATATATCGGACGGAGTCCATGTCCTGACGGTAACAGAAAAATACAGGGTATAGACCCTAAATCTGTATGACCGCAGATCTCATTTTCTTAACCCTTGCCGAGTCGGCCAGACATCTATTGAGTTAGATGCAGGCGTGAATACTGGCTGGGCTATCGAAGGCGGTTGGAGAGCGGCGTATGCCGTCTTACCAAACCCTCTTAGAAGTCATAAACACCATGAATAGACTCCAAAGGATGCATTTAAACAAATAACTGAGTGATGCTGGAACTCAAACCCTTACGGAAGATTTTTATAAAGAAAAACGATAAGAAATAACTTAAAGTATAACATTGTTCTGCGATAGACAGCAGGGTCGAGATATCATTAAACCACATAGGTTATTCACATTTTGTAATAGCCGAAAGAGTTAAAAATCATGTGGGTTCAGTCCCAAATTCATTAACCAGTAGAAGCTATAAAGTATTCGCAGATACAAACTAAATATATGAATCAATGTTCCAAAAACATAATACAAAGGCAGCCACCGAGTAGCCAGACTCTTGAACCGAGAGTTCGACCCAGAAACTGCTGTAAACAATGGAGAAAGTGTATCGGGCTTCACATACTCAAACCCCAATGGGTATGGCCCCGGATTTGAGAAGGCAGTGAAACTCCATCTGCGCCAACCGAGGAGGAAAGGTGGCGGAGGTTATAAACTAAAACAACAGTAACCCTCCGACAATCTTATACAAAATCTTAACTAACAGTTCATATTATGAGGTAGGAATTCGTGGCGATAGGGGTACCTGTGCATACCCAGCTTAGTAGCAGCAAAGGGCAGCTTATGCCGCTGAAGGAGTCACGACAACGGACTCTTCATTACCTGTCAATCAACAAAGAGGCCGTCATACTGTGCGTCTAATGTTAGATTCCTGGACAACAATGTAAATCAAATCAACAGGTGTAAATCTTACCTAGCCTTGGAGCGGTGATTCTATGATGAGTTTGTATGCATTTTCGAGGGCGACTGAAGAAAGCCGGAGCAGGAATTGTGGATCAAACGCCCAGTGGTAACAGAGTGTTACCCCGAGCTCTGGAGCGCCAAATGGAAACAACAAAACCCCGATGAACGCGGGACATCAACCTTATAAACACGAATCCATAACCCTGCGACGTGGAGTAATCTCCACCTTTGATTATCCTCCAAACCTCCCTGCCATAGATCTTGGCGGTAATGCCAAAGTGCTGAAGGCGGGAAGGATCCAGCCTGTGGAGCCATGGCCGATCACGTGATCAGGCCGGCGGCTTTAAATGCAGGTCCAGGTGTAGTGAAGAGGGGACGCCAGCATACAAAAGGCAGTTGGGTTTTTAATACCTTTGCAATAAATTAAGAGCCATCCTCTACATAGAGTTGAAATAGTAATAGTCATATGTAGATGGAGCCATTAAACTAAATAATAAACCTTGACACCGTGAGATGAATGCATCAAACATGCTTTATATCCGAATGTGTAAGCATATATATATGGTTGAGGTTGATGTAATCACCTTATAATTTTTTTTTTTTAGATATATTTGAATCCAAGTACGAGGTATGTGACAATATGGTATCAGAGCCCAGGTTGCCCATACTGTGGCCTCTGGGTATGAGAATTATGTGTTGTTGTTGTTTTTTTTTAAATTTTTTTTTTTTACAGCATTGATATTGTTATTTCTTCAACTGGGGTAATAAATTGTGCCCCAAAGCTCACAAGGTTGACTATTGTATGATTAGACCAGACCAGACCAGAACAAGAAGAAAAAAAAAATGAATCCAGGAAACAACCCAGAATTGTGGGTGCAGTTGGGTGAGGAGACCCGCAGTACAAATCTGGCCATACTGGAAACAGTCCAAGAGCTGAAGGATGAAATGGCTCGCTTGCGTGAAGACAACACACGTTTGACAATGGAGCAGGAAAGGATACTAAAAAGTTTGTCTGACAAACAGAACCCGCCACTGGCCAACCCAAGCGCAGAGCAACAGAGAACGACAGAAGAGCAGCAATACCAAGCAGAATCTGAGATTCCAGAGGATGGAAAGGATCAATCTGATAATGCTTCAGAACAACAGACTTCAAAGCGGCAGAAGGTGGAATTGTAGGGAGAATTACGGAAAATCAAACCCCCACACTACGATGGAGAGCAAGAAGAAGCAGCTGAAGCATGGCTGATTAACATGAATAAATATTTCCAGCTATATGAGTATGACCATAACCTGAAGGCGAGATTGGCCATTTTTCAGTTGCAAGGGAAGGCAACATTGTGGTGGGAAGAAGTTAAAATTGTAAAGGGGGTAAGCGAGCGAACCATAACATGGGAAAAATTCCAAAAATACTTTAAAGAGAGATATTTGACAGAGCGCTTTTATGACGAAAAAGCAAAGGAATTCCATGATCTGCGATTGGGACAACAGACTATGGATGAGTTCATCAATCGTTTCACCTCCTTGCTCCGTTATGTACCCTACCTTAAAGAAGAAAAGGCAAAGGTGCAAAGATTCGTTAGTAGTTTGCCCATGTATATGAGAGAAAGGATTGAGTTTGACAATCCCAGAACCATGGATGAAGCTATCCGTAAAGCAAGAATGTGCTACCAGCAGAGCAAGCAGAAAGGGGACAGTTCCAATAGGAAATGGAATGAGAAAAAGGGTAGTAAAGTTGTGGGAAACAATAGAGGAGGCCGGGTTGGTGGAGCTAAAGGAAGTGTCAAAGGCCAGAGTAGCAAAGCAGCACCAAGAAGTTCATTCAGACCCAAGTCTGTTAATGAAACTAGAATGGGAGAGCCATCCATCAAATTGGACAATGAGGGAGTAAACAGACCCTCAGTACAGTGCTGGGGCTGTGGCGGACCACACTATGTCAAGAACTGCCCGCAGCGGAAAGGAACTGATCAGATCTCTCAGATTCATGAGGCATCAACCGTGGGCGACGTGGGACGAAGTGTGCACAAAATTAATGCAGCCTTGGACGACCGCCAGGCAGAATATCAGCCCACCATGGTAGAATTCGAAGGTAAAATTTCAGACCTTTCTATCACTGTTCTAATTGACCCAGGAGCTACTTTAAGTTATATTAGTCCAAAGATAGTTGAACGGTGTAAATTGCAGCCTGAAAAATTTAAGAATCCATGGCTGGTACAGCTAGCTACAGGGGCTAAAAGGCGAGTAATGGCAAAAATTAGAAACTGTTCCATAACGGTGGCAGGACAGCCGGTGGTAGCAGATCTGAATATGCTTCCACTTGGGTCCTATGACGTCCTGATTGGAATGGATTGGTTAGAAAAGCACTGGGCTTTAGTGAACTGCAAAACGAAAGCTATACGATTCAAGGATGACTCGGGAATGGAACAGGAGATGCAGGGAATTAAACGGCCAGTGCAGATCCGGCCTATCACTGCATCTCAGTTAGTGAAATGCATTCGGAAAAGATGTCAAGTGTATGCCATTCAGATAAATTATGCAGAAACCAAAGATAAAGGGGGTCCGCTAGACCATCTTCCAATAATAAAAGAATTCGCGGATGTGTTTCCGGAGGAAATTCCTGGATTACCTCCGAAGCGGGATATTGACTTCACCATTGAGTTAATACCAGGTGCTGCCCCAGTTTCGCGGACACCTTATAGGATGAGTGTACCTGAGTTGACTGAGCTGAAAATGCAATTACAAGAATTGTTGGATAAAAATTATATCCGTCCCAGTGTATCTCCATGGGGAGCACCGGTGCTGTTTGTCAAGAAGAAAGATGGAACCTTTCGAATGTGTATCGATTACCGGCAGCTGAACAAACTCACAATCAAAAACAAATACCCCTTACCTCGGATTGATGAGCTTTTTGACCAGGTCAAGGGGGCGACAGTATTCTCCAAAATCGATCTGCGATCTGGTTATCATCAGATCAGAATTAAAGAAGAAGATATTGCTAAAACAACCTTTAGAACCCGATATGGGCACTACGAATTTGTAGTGTTGCCTTTCGGATTGACTAATGCACCCGCCACATTCATGTGTTTGATGAACAACGTGTTCCATCAGTTTTTAGACAAGTTTGTACTAATATTCATTGATGATATTCTGATCTATTCTCGTTCCAGGGAGGAACACGAGGAGCACCTCCGGATAGTGCTGCAAACCCTGCGAGAGCATCAGCTGTATGCTAAATTCAGCAAGTGCGATTTCTACAAAGAAGAGATTCAGTATTTAGGCCATGTGATCACCAAGGAAGGGATTGCAGTGGATCCTGAGAAAATTAAAACCATAATGAATTGGCCTGTGCCCAAAGATGTGGCAGATATCAGATCTTTCATGGGGTTAGCAGGGTACTACAGAAGATTCGTGGAGGGTTTCTCGAGAGTGGCATATCCTATCACATCTTTACAAAAGAAAGGAAGGACATTCAAATAGACTTTGGAATGTCAGCAAAGTTTTGAACGACTTAAACACTTACTCACTACGGCCCCCATTCTAAGCATAACTGATCCTAATAAGGATTATGTAGTATGCACCGACGCTAGTCGAGAAGGCGTTGGAGGTGTGTTAATGCAAGAGGGAAGAGTGATCACCTATGAGTCAAGAAAGCTGAAGGAACATGAGCAGAAGTACTCTGCCTATGACTTGGAACTGGCATCCGTCATACATGCCCTTAAAATGTGGGGACATTATCTTTTGGGTAAGAAATTTCTGCTATTAATAGACCACCATAGCTTGATAAATTATTTCAGTCAGCCCACTCTGAATGAAAGGCAAGCCCATTGGGAAGATTTCTTAAGCGGATTCGATTT
Source organism: Pinus tabuliformis (assembly GCA_031772625.1). Taxonomy (NCBI): domain Eukaryota; kingdom Viridiplantae; phylum Streptophyta; class Pinopsida; order Pinales; family Pinaceae; genus Pinus; species Pinus tabuliformis. Next base: position 285,879,892 of record CM062819.1, on the reverse strand, counting down.
TGATATCAAGCATCTGAAAGGAAAAGAAAATCGCGTAGCAGACGCTCTAAGCCGAAAAGTACATTGTTTATATGAAGTTACTCTCAGCAAGTGGGAGAACTCCTTGCAGCAAAAGATAAAAACAGCAGCAAACCTGGATGCCGAATATCAGCAAATGAAGCAACAAAAGTCACTTTCCAGCCAGGGAAGCCAGCAAGGGTATGAAGTGAGCAAAGATGGAATGCTGTTTTATAAAAAGAGATTGTTTGTACCAAATGACAATAATCTTAGAGATTTAATTCTGAATGAGTTTCATACCAGTCACTACGCAGGTCACCCTGGATATCAGAAAATGCTTGCTACACTTCGGAAGGAGTACTACTGGCCAGGAATGAAAAGACATGTAGCTGAATATTTAGCGCGATGTCTAGAATGCCAGCAGATCAAGACAGAGCATCAGCATCCGGCTGGGTTATTGCAACCCCTACCAGTTCCGGAATGGAAATGGGAAATTATATCCATGGATTTTATAACTGGGTTGCCTAGAACAAAGAGAAATAATGACTCTATTATGGTGGTAGTTGATAAACTGAGTAAAGCAGCCCATTTTATTCCAGTGCAATCAACTTACAGGGCAGTCCAAATTGCACACATATTTATGCAGAATGTGTTCAGACTCCACGGGCTTCCGAAGACTATAATATCAGATCGGGATGTAAAGTTTACATCCGCTTTTTGGAAAGCACTATTTGCAGAACTGGGTACACAGTTGAATTTTAGTACAACATACCATCCCCAGACTGATGGACAGACGGAGAGAGTGAATCAGGTGTTGGAAGACATGCTGAGAGCATGTGTAATGCAAAAACCGACTCAGTGGGAGGATTATCTACACCTGGTGGAATTCGCTTATAACAACGGATATCACACATCAATTCAAATGTCTCCATTTGAAGTCTTGTATGGACGCAAATGTCGGACGCCCTCAAATTGGAGTGGCCCGGAGGATAAGTTAAGGTTGGGACCTGAAATGCTCAAAGAAATGGAGGACATGGTTAAAAAGGTGCGAGCTAACCTGAAGGCCGCTCAGGATCGGCAAAAGAATTTTGCAGATCGAAAAAGAAGGTTCAAAGAGTATCAGGTGGGCGACCACGTTTACATAAGAATACAAGCCAGGAAGAGTACTTTGCAATGGAGCAGTTGTGCCAAACTCGCGCCTCGTTATTTTGGACCTTTTCAGGTCTTGGAAAGAGTTGGGCCAGTAGCGTATCAGCTAGCCTTACCAAGCCACATTAGAATTCATGATGTATTCCATGTATCCATGCTTAAAAAGTATATTTATGACCCTAAGCATGTGATTAAGTGGCAAGATATACGGGTAAGAGTTACTTTCAATTGAACTAATTGAAGAAGTGTCAAGAGATAGAAAACTGACACTGGTATTGTTTGCAGGTCGAACCGGAAGGAGAGGTCTTGGTCGAGCCGCTGAACATTCTCGACCGGAGAGAAGTACAGCTGCGGAAGCGGGTTATTACCCAAATTAAAGTGCAGTGGCAGCACTATGGGCCGGATGAGGCCACTTGGGAAGATGAAGAGCTTTTTCGGAAAGCTTATCCGGAGCTGTTTGAGAACACTGGACATCGGGACGATGTCCAAACTCAGGGGGGGAAGATGTGATGACCCCGTAAATGTAATTATTTAAAAGTTTACTGTGGTAAAAACTGAATGACATTGAGAACTTATTTTCTTTTAAAGAAGTAATCTGTTAATTTGAATTATGAATTAAAGTAATGTTTAAAGAATTACTCAGAAGAGCATTGAGTTTCCTAAAAGGGAAACCAGTTAATGGAACTGAAAATAACCACCTCCCTTAACTGGAAGGATTTCTAGGAAAAAGGAAAAGGGTGGATAGTTTTTCTTTCTGTGCTGTAGTGACAGACAGAAAAAGAAAAGAGAAAAACATACCTGGTTTTGGACTAAGTCTGGTAGAGACCAGATAGTCAAGACACTAGGTGCTGTCTTACTGAGGATTGGGATCCGGTAAGCATAAGCTCGGGGGGAGACTCAGGTCCCGAAGGACAAGTCTGAAGGATGGGTGGTTAGCGAGCTTAACACAAGAATTTGCTGAAGGAGTGCTGAAGAACTTCTCAACAAGCGGTAACCAGGTAAGTAGCAAAACCCTAAGATTTTACTACTGTTTGTACATAAGGGTTTATTGAGAATACTTACAGTTACTGCGTATTATCAGTAGAGGATAGAAACCCTATAGTGCTATTAAGCAAATAGAATAACTACGAATAAGGAAATGATACAGAAATACATGCCATTGTGTCAATTAGATAATTATTTAACTCTGCATACCGTGACAAGAAAGGCTATTTAATAGAACAGAATGAGATAATCGAAGGGGCTAGGGTTTGTATATGCAGGGCCAAGTACTCTGCGAAGGAGGACTTGAAACATTATAATAGAAATCTTTACACTAATACTTATCAATTCGAAGAGCCTCTGTAGCCTTACTGTCACGTTATATAGTAAAGCGTAACCTGGAGAAGGGCCATTGAAACCTTAGGTTATAAGACCTGAAGAATATCAGGGTATGGCAAGCAAAGTTTAAGTTAGAAAACAGAACGAGTTCGCGGCTGGAGAAGTCCTTAAGGCCGGCAGAAGCCTGAGGCCACAGTCGCTGTTCCCATGGCCACCGAGAGATTAGGAAGTAGAGCTTAGGCTCACGCTCGAACCATATCTTTAAAAGAAGGGACAACAAACAAAGGAATGGTTGCAAATTAAAATGAACTGTCCTGATAATACTTTCGAGCATAAACATTTACATCTTTAACAGATAGATGAATAATATCTAGCATATAGGCCGCGTGCAATATCTCCTGTCCAAAAGATATTAAACTTCATATACACAGTAAAGGAAAAACACTGTTACGACAAGAAATAAACGCATAGTCGATTACCATATTCATATCAGAAGACTATATTGTCAACTCTCGTAACTCTTAACCCTCGCCGAGTCGGCCAGACATCTATTGAGTTAGATGCAGGCGTGAATACTGGCTGGGCTATCGAAGGCGGTTGGAGAGCGGCATATGCTGTCTTACCAAACCCTCTTAGAAGTCATAAACACCATGAATAGACTCCAAAGGATGCATTTAAACAAATAACTGAGTGATGCTGGAACTCAAACCCTTATGGAAGATTTTTATAAAGAAAAACGATAAGAAATAACTTAAAGTATAACATTGTTCTGCGATAGACAGCAGGGTCGAGATATCATTAAACCACATAGGTTATTCACATTTTGTAATAGCCGAAAGAGTTAAAAATCATGTGGGTTCAGTCCCAAATTCATTAACCAGTAGAAGCTATAAAGTATTCGCAGATACAAACTAAATATATGAATCAATGTTCCAAAAACATAATACAAAGGCAGCCACCGAGTAGCCAGACTCTTGAACCGAGAGTTCGACCCAGAAACTGCTGTAAACAATGGAGAAAGTGTATCGGGCTTCACATACTCAAACCCCAATGGGTATGGCCCCGGATTTGAGAAGGCAGTGAAACTCCATCTGCGCCAACCGAGGAGGAAAGGTGGCGGAGGTTATAAACTAAGCGGAGGTTATAAACTAAAACAGCAGTAACCCTCCGACAATCTTATACAAAATCTTAACTAACAGTTCATATTATGAGGTAGGAATTCGTGGCGATAGGGGTACCTGTGCATACCCAGCTTAGTAGCAGCAAAGGGCAGCTTATGCCGCTGAAGGAGTCACGACAGCGGACTCTTCATTACCTGTCAATCAACAAAGAGGCCGTCATACTGTGCGTCTAATGTTAGATTCCTGGACAACAATGTAAATCAAATCAACAGGTGTAAATCTTACCTAGCCTTGGAGCGGTGATTCTATGATGAGTTTGTATGCATTGTCGAGGGCGACTGAAGAAAGCCGGAGCAGGAATTGTGGAGCAAACGCCCAGTGGTAACAGAGTGTTACCCCGAGCTCTGGAGCGCCAAATGGAAACAGCAAAACCCCGATGAACGCGGGACATCAACCTTATAAACACGAATCCATAACCCTGCGACGTGGAGTAATCTCCACCTTTGATTATCCTCCAAACCTCCCTGCCATAGATCTTGGCGGTAATGCCAAAGTGCTGAAGGCGGGAAGGATCCAGCCTGCGGAGCCATGGCCGATCACGTGATCAGGCCGGCGGCTTTAAATGCAGGTCCAGGTGTAGTGAAGAGGGGACGCCAGCATACAAAAGGAAGTTGGGTTTTTAATACCTTTGCAATAAATTAAGAGCCATCCTCTACATAGAGTCGAAATAGTAATAGTCATATGTAGATGGAGCCATTAAACTAAATAATAAACCTTGACACCGTGAGATGAATACATCAAACATGCTTTATATCCGAATGTGTAAGCATATATATACGGTTGAGGTTGATGTAATCACCTTATAAATTTTTTTTTTTAGATATATTTGAATCCAAGTACGAGGTATGTGACACTCCCTCTTAACCCCAACCTCGTCAAGCCAGAACCAAACAAACAGCAAACAAACCAAATCTAAACCAACACACCATTTCAAAACAAAAACAAATTAAATAAAAAAACCAAAAAAAATGAACAGGCAGAATTCAAAGTATAAACAAGTAAGCATGGCCATGCTCCAAAAAGAAAACACAGTATTAAAATACACAGAGTTCTAAAGCACAAAGTTCTACTCCAATTTCTAATTTCTTCTGCTCTTCTCCAACAAACCCAAAATCTGTTCTCATCTACTCCATGGAAGGCCGATACTCTCCACTCTTCCGCTTGCCCACCATCTCCCAGCCATGGAAGGCCGATACTCTCTACTCTTCCGCTTGCCCACCATCTCCCAGCCACGAAAGGCCACCATCTCCATGGCCGATACTCTCCACTCTTCCGCTTGCCCACCATCTCCCAGCCACGGAAGGGCACCATCTCCCAGCCATGAAAGGCCGATACTCTCCACTCTCCGCTTGCCCACCCTCTGCCAGCCATGCCCACCCTCTCCCAGCCATGGAAGGCCGATACTCTCCGCTCTTCCTCTGTTTGTCGGCCAAGCTTGCAAGTGCGGTTTCCCTATTCATTTTTCATCTTTCATTTGCTGTGTAAATGTGATAATGATATATCGGATCTTAAGGATTTCAAATGCATTCGAATTTTTCCCTCTTTCAAATTCGCCAGCTGCCCACAGAGCCCAATGTAGCCGTAGAGATTATTAATTTTTTTTTTTTTTTTTTTTTGAATATGACTAATTCTATTATCGTACAAAACAAAGATACAAATAGAGTACATTGGGCAAGGCTAAGAAATTTTGCCTGTCAGCCCTTGCCTTGCCCTGCTATCAGTTCCAAAATTGAAAAGTTGAAAATTGGAGTTGTTGCTTGACCATTGCTGACACAATTACATAACATGTATTAACTAAATAGACACCAGGGCCTTGGACTGACCTGAACAAAGACAAACATACAGCTGGACAAAGACAATCGACACTTGAACAATTACAATTGACACCTGACCATTACAGCCGACACATTGACAGAGATAATGCCGCCACTTAGCCGAGTTATACAACGAAATCCCAACAAAAATAGCAGAGATTACCAGGGCGAGTTCAATCATCTTCAGTAGTATGGGGCGCCTCTTCAATTCGGCACCCGAAACGGAGCGTGTCCTCGGAGTCAGAAAGCTGGATGACCGCGTCTGGGCTTCCCTCTTGGGCTGGCCTGCTCGGACCAGCAAGTGAATAACCAGCATGCGTAGAAGGGCCAGCGTCCGGGTCGAAATTGGTTGCTGGGCGCTCAAGATCCGGCCCATGTTCACGTCCAGGTGCCAACCAACCCGTTCCAGCTCCAACCGGAAGGCACGCAATTGGAGATTCTTCTCTGCTGGAGCGCTGCCCATCCGGCCGAGGCTCGGCCTCCATGTTCTGAGTGACGCCAGGCTCTATCATTATAGAAACAACCAAAGTGGAATTAACTTGAGGGCAGGGGAGCCGATACCTGAGCATTGGGAGCTCCATCTGCCCTTCTTCAGAATTTGGGCTTCTGCCATTATGCCCTCCCTCCTCCTCATTGCTGCCCTGAAATCTCTGAGGCAGCGACGTTACCTCAATGGAGGAAGAGGGTGAATTATAATCGTTCTGCTGCGGGAGGGCCCTGCCTCTAATTCCCCCTCTTCGGCTACCCATTCGCGGCCTTTCCCTCGGCATTACAACACTCCTTCCTCTCTGGAAACCAACACAAGCACTCTGAGCTCCTACAGCTGCAAGAACCAACACCAGCGCCCTCAGCTCCACACCGTTGCAGGTGGTGTGCTTACCAGACTCATAAACCAGTGGAATACCCCTCAGATTCTCACTCCCATTTCCGTCTGAGCGGAGCAAGGTCTCACTGCAATGTGCGCACATATTCTTCTGCCGATCCAGCTTGCTCTGTTTTAAACTTTTCTCTGCATCGAAAACCATCTTTCTCCCTCGAGCTGAGTAGACAGGCATTAATGCCGTCGGCCGTCTGCATTCAAGCGGGTTAATACCCTGCTGCTCGTGGTACCATCGGACACCGTAGGCATGCCACCTGCCCACGTGATGGCACGTGCCATTACCATATCCCCTATGCACCCGCATCCGGGAGTAGAGATTATTAAATTTTGAAATACACGCGCCGATTGTTTTATTTTGACTTACGCTTTGCTATTTATTTGTTTCAAGTTGGGCATTTAAAAAAATTAAAAATGCCGTTTCAAAATAATAAAAAGTGACCCGTTTTAATAAAAAATGTTTGTAACATAATTTTATTATCATAAAATCTAACAATAAATCAATAATTAAAATAATTTTATTAAAAGTGTGATATCAATTTTAAAGGAAAAATATAGTTAAAATACTTATTTTATTATAGTTCAAAAAAAAAATCCTTAGAATTTTATTAAAAATCAACAATAACATATTAAATATTAAAATACACATTATGGTGTTATCAAAATAAAATATATCATAGATATAAATAATTTTATATATTTAAATGAAATTCTACCTGACACGATTTTGTGTTGCATCTACGGGCTTTGCATCCTGCGAGTCGGCTCTGCATCCTGCGAGATCTACACTCCGCAGGATCCACAGACTGGGCGCGCGCCTGCTACCTAAGAATACCGATCCCTGCGGGCTGGTCTGCCGAGGGCTTTTGCTCCTAGATGCGGTCGACCAGGGTTTGATCTGCTGGCCTCCATGGAGGAGCCAACTTCCCCCAGGGGTCTTCCTCCCCCCCTCCGCCTTCCGCAGTTGAGGCCTTCAGATCCTTGTTGGCCTACCTGCCCAAGAAGAAATTTGTGGAAGCTGCCAAGTTCATGAAAAAGCTAGAAGATATCCCTGAGATCACCCTTCCTCCTGAAGGACCAATTCAGGTAGCATTATCTTTGGCGGATCGTGCTCTGGTCGGTCAGTTTACAGGTCTCTGGCCTTCCCCGAAATCAACAAAGAATTGGGTTCCTAGGAACTGGGCTTCGCTGATAAAGAACAAGGTAACCTCTTACTTCCTCGAAAGAGGATATTTTTTATTTGAATTTTCAGAAAAAGATGACAAGGATCTCATTTTCAGGAATGGCCCCTACTTCATGGGCCCTCAAGGGCTGTATCTAAATAAATGGACCCCAAACTTCGATCCAGCGGTGGATGTGCCTTCAACTGTCCCGGTGTGGGTAAGGCTCCCCAATCTCCTTGTTCACTACTAGAATTGGGACTCTTTGAAACATATAGGAAACACTCTTGGGAAATTCATAAACAAGGCCAACAGCAAAGATCAGTATGACTGCGCCAGAATTTGTGTGGAGGTAGATCTGGAGGTCGGACTACCAGAAGCCATCAAAATAAGGGTAGGTCCGTGGACGCATGTGCAGAAATTGGACTATGAACAGTTGTCGTTCAAATGCTGGAAGTGCCACGTATACAGACATTTCACCAGAGACTGCCCGTCCAAAGGGGTAGAAGAAGGTTGGAATCAGGCAAAGCGACCCAAAACTTCACTTCGGAAAAACGCAAATTCAAATGCTAGAGCTCCACAAGTGGGGCCTGCTCAGAATCCAGCCAAGGAAAGCCAAGGGAACAAATTTGAGATCCTGGGATCTGAAATCATGAATACGCAGGAGCCAGAAATTCCGAAGGAGACCTCTCCTCCTAAATCCACAAGTGTACCGGAGAGATCCAAAGGGAAGATGTCAGAAGAAGAAGAGGAAACCCAAGAGTCCGAGGATTCAGAGGAAGAAGGGGAAATAGGGGAATCACAGTCTACCCCTAGAAGATCCACAAGAGGGCGAATGTCAACAAAGGAAAAAAGAGATCAAGAAACATACAAAGACAAGCTTCAGGGCAGCCAGCCAACGCTAGAGAAACTTCTAGCAAAAACCCCGAAGATGAAGAGGATCCAAACCCAGAGCTCTAAAGGAGCTCATCACAACAAAAGTAAATGATGAAGATAGTCTCCTGGAATTGTAGGGGAATGGGCACCAAAGCCAAGGAAGAAGCTATGAAGAGCTTAATAAGACTGGAAGCCCTGGATATTCTTCTCATCCAGGAGACTAAATTGGAGGATTCAGCCTTCCTCCAGGTAAGCAAAAAATTTTGGCAAAAAGACGGAGCGCAAGCAACCTCTTCCCGTGGAGCATCGGGAGGACTTGGGTCGCTCTGGAATCCAAATAAGTTCTCTTTAATCTCTGAGTCCCTAAACACGCATTGGATTTTGTTAAAATTGCAGCACTTAGAATCTAAGGAAATTATTTGTTTGGTCAATGTATATGCTCCTAACAATGCAGGGGAGAAAAAATCATGCTGGGACACCATCAAAGACTTGGCAGATCTAGAAAATTTAGAGAATATAATCATAGCCGGAGATCTCAACCTCACCCTCCTCTCATCAGAAAAAAGAGGAGGCAGTATAGTCAGGGATCCGACAAGAGAATTAGTGGAAGATATCATGCAAGATTGGGATCTGATTGACATTAAACCGACTACTGGCAAGTTCACGTGGTCAAACAAGAGAGTTGGCCTAGGTCACATAGCGACAAGACAGATTTTTGGTGCAAAGCTCCTTCCTGCTTCTTGGACTAGAAGCTAGAACGCACATTCTCCACAACAGCGTATCAGATCACAAGCCCATTAGCCTAGAGTTGCTGACCCCCAAGGACCTGGGGCCTATCCCTTTCAGATTCAGCTCTCTCTGGATCAAAGAGGCAGACTTCATGGAAAAGGTCAGAGACTGCTGGAAGGACCCTGTCAAGGGATCCACCTTCTTTGTTTGGGAGGAAAAACTCAGAAGAATTAAAGCCATGTTAAAAAATTGGGCTAAGACCCTGCCCAACCCTGCTGTGCAAAGGAAAAAAACCCAAACCGAGCTAGAAAGTCAGCAACTTCATCTTGAAGCAGCCGAAATTACTAAAGAAGAGTTGGAAAAGGAGGCCAGGCTCCAACAAAGTTTCCATAAGGCCTGCCTGGCAGAAGAGGAATATTGGAGGCTCAAGTCCAGAAGTCTTTGGCTTAAATCTGGCGATAGAAACTCCTCCTTTTTTCATAAACAAGCCCAAGCCAGGAAAGGGCGTAATTCCATCATGGAAATAAAAGAAGAAAACAACGTCTTGAAGGACTTTACATGCATAAAAAGGCAGCCTCAGAACACTTTGGGAAGCTGTACAGGGAGGATCTATTAGTTGATCATAACGACAGCCTGTTGGACGTTGTCCCTAGCCTTATCACCTCCAAGATGAACCAGGCACTTGAAAGCAAAATCACGCACAAGGAAGTCAAGGAGGCCCTTTTCGCAATGGATCCCGACAAAGCTCCGGGACCGGATGGTTTCACGCCTAGATTTCTCCAAACCTGTTGGCAGATCGTTGAGAAGGAGTTCCTCAAAATGATTCAGAAGTCCCAAGACTGCCAGAAGATTGGAGGCTGCACAAATTCAGCCTTTCTCGCCCTCATTCCCAAAGAGAAAGGAGCAAATTCTTTCAGCAGATTTCGCCCAATTTCTTTATGCAATATTGGGTACAAAGTTATAACCAAAGTGATAGCAAACAGGTTGAAAAGAATTCTCCCCAAAATCATCCCAGATAACCAAGGTGGATTTATTCAGGGCAGACAGCTGGTTGACAATTTCGTGCTGGTTCAAGAGGCGATCCACTCCAGCCTTCATCGAAAAGAAAAAGGTATGGCTATTAAATTAGATCTAGCAAATGCATTTGATCGTGTTAGACATAAGTTTTTGTTTGATGTGTTACACAAACTGGGGTTCGGTCAAAACTTCATCAAGTGGATCAGAGCATGTATTTCAGAACCTTGGATTGCCCCACTGGTGAATGGTAGGGCAGCTGATTTTTTCAAAGCCTCAAGAGGGCTGAGGCAGGGGTGTCCCCTTTCACCCCTCCTATTCGTCCTTCAGGCCTCTATCCTCAGCTTCTACCTAGATAAAAAGCAACAAGATCATGAAATCGCGGGCCTGTGCATTGCAAGAGGGGTAAAAAAGATCAACCATGCCCTTTTTGCGGATGATACATTACTGCTGGGGGCTGCTTCTCTTCACTCAGCTATTAAATTCAAAGAAGTTTTGGACGTCTACAGTAAGGTTTCAGGCAGCATATTAAACAAGGACAAATGCAATATATACTATTGGAATATCCCTGTTTCAACTGCAAACTCAATAGCCAGATGCCTAGGATTCATTGCCTCTGTTACCTGGTGATCCAGATTTAAACAGGAACGCAATAAAATATAGAGATAACGATAAAGACAGATATGTAGCGGAAATAATACTTCATTTCATTACTGTAAAATACTGAAATATGCTTACAAATAGAAGTGGAAATAACCCAGCTAGGGCGATGGTAGCTTATCTCTGAGAAGAGATGTGTCGGCTACATGCCTCTGAACTGTTCTGAACTGTGTTACAATGAGGCTCGAAGGCCTATTTATTATTGAGAAACAATGGAAAACCCTTCACATTCCAAAACCTAACCCTAGAAGATGAAACGCCAAATTGTGGGCCCCATTTTGGGGTGAGTTGGACAACCAACTTCCCGGGGTCGCGAATTGGTCGTATTATCTCCGTTTGACGCACATGATAGCCCATTGGAAAGATCTCTCCGAGGACTACGACAAAAAAGACGATTTTTTGACAGATAAATAATTGGCAGTAGAATTCCCAAAAAACGTCGTTTAGGGCCTCAAAACGGCTCCGGAAGTTTAGGACCCGAAAAAACTGCTAAAAATAGTAAACTGCGCTATAATTAAGGAAACTGAAAAACTGAAAGAGACAGTTGTGGCGGTCAAATGGGATGGGTGGGTGGCCACCAACATCCACCTGGATCACCTGGTCCTCATTTAAATATCTTGGGCTGCCAATTTTCCATAGGAGGGCCTTGAGCAAAGACTGGTACCCGCAGCTAGACAAATTCAAAACCAAAATGCAAGCCTGGGGATCTTCTTGGCTCAATATCACCGGAAAATCAGTGCTCATTAAGGCAGTGCTCAGTAGTCTTCCGTTATTCAAATTCTCAGTCCTTCTGGCACCTGTTGGAATCATCAAAAAGATGGAGGAGCTAATCAGACAGTTCTTTTGGAAAGGAGGCAAACAAAACGAGAAGAGAATTTCCCTAGTCAACTGGGAAATAGTCACCAAGCCAATTTACGAGGGAGGATTGAACTTCAAAGATCTCAGAGTTCAAAATCTAGCCATGGGAGCCAAATTGATTTGGAAAATCATAGCGCCTAATCCAGGTTGGGTACAGGTTGCACTGTGGAGGAAATACTTCAGAGGAACTAGACTCAGATGCCTGGAACAACCCAAAAATCAACTCAGAACTCCTCTCAGTATGTTCATCAACAGAATCGGCTCGCTGATAAGCAATTACGCTTTCTGGATCCCAGGGAATGGTAAACGAATTCATTTGTGGAATGATAGTATCCTGGGTAGACCTCCGTTGGCTGAGCTGAGAGGCACGGCAGAGTTGAAGCGCTGGACGTCTGAGGTGAACATCAATACTCTGTGGGACGTATCGACTTGGAAGGAGGATGCCTGGGTGGGTTGGAAGTAGCTCCTTGTTCCTCCCACACTGCACTCAGAGCTGGCTATGCTCTACACGAATTTACACGGGCTGGCTCCCACTCATGCGCGCAGGCAGGACGTGAGAGGTTGGGGCTCAACTCGGGCAGGCTACATGGTAGCTCAGGGATACGCTAAGAGTCTTGAGCGTCCCCATGTGCCCCCCAATCCTGCCCCCTGGGTTGGCATATGGAAAATCCCTTCAATCCCAAAAATAGACCACTTCTGTTGGCTTCTCTGCCATCAAAAAATTCTCACAGAAGACAGGCTCCAGAAAAGGGGCATCTATGGGCCCTCTCGCTGCATGCTGTGCAAAGAAAACTCAGAAACCGCCTTTCATCTCATGATCGAGTGCAAGTTCGCAGTCTCTATTTGGCAGGAGCTTCTAGTGTCCTGGAAATACAAGTTCACTTTCCCCACCTCAATTTCAGAACTGTTCGCAGGCTGGATGATCAGATATCCAGGCCCACTTCCAAAAAATATAACAATCAGATCAACGTGGAGTGCTCTGCCTAAGTTTATCAGTTGGCAAGTCTGGTTGGAAAGAAACAAAAGGATATTCCGGAGCAAGGAACAGGACTACAGAATAGTTGCCAACTCAGTGAAAAGTCAGCTAGTCGAGTGGCTGGAAGACAAAGGAGATGATTTAAATCTAAGTCAGCAGGACAGAGATTTGGGATCTGTTCTCAATTTCAAATTTCAAAAATCGAGCAGCTCCCCTCCATCCCTCAAAGAATGGCAAATCAGGAAAAACGAAGAAGACTTTCAGTACTGGCTGTCCAATCAACCACTTCCTTCTCTCTTCTTTGATGGGGCAGCAAAAGGGAATCCAGGAATTGCTGGCGTGGGAGGGCTTATCATTAATCCAGATGGTTCTTCTTCACACAGATTTGCTTGGGGTTTAGGCCATTCCTCAAGCATACAAGCTGAGGCGATGGCCCTCTTCCAAGGTATCAAACTCCTCAAAGAGCTGGGATTTGAGGAGGCAAATGTCTTTGGAGACTCCCAGGTTATCATAAATGCAGTGGTGAACAATTCCAACCCAGCGGATCTGCAACTAGCAAGGATAATTACAAGGATCAAAGGCATGACAAAGTCCCTAAATCTGAATTATTTTCATGTTTTAAGAAACAATAACAAAGAAGCTGACATCGAGGCAAACAAGGCAGTTCACTTAGATGCCGGCACTATTCTCAGAGACAAGGAAACCCTTTGGGAACCAATCCCTTAAAGAGTCATGTTTTATTGCTTTATTTTACAGCAGTTTGTTTGTATCTTTCAGCTCGGGAAATTAGCAGCAAAAGCTCACTATACCAAATGTAAAAAAAGGAAGCTGAAAAGAGTAGGAGCTTTATTCCTCTTGTTGGAAAGCCATGCAGAATTCTGCTCCTTCTCCTGTAACCGAATTTGAGGCTGTTAGCCAATCAATTAATGAAATCTCATAACCATTCTTGTAAAAAAAAAAAATTATATATTTAGATGAAAGGTTTATTTAAAAATACAGAATTTGTATAAAGAATTATTACTGATTAATTTTTATTAGAAAAATCATAACAATAGTTTTGTGATAAAATTCTATTAATGTGAGATTAATTTAATGATTATTTATACATAATAATCAATTTTTCTTATTCTCCTTGAATAACAAAAAAGTATCATTTTCAATTGTAAAAGAGAACCTAGATCCTCAATAGATTATGCTTTATATGTATAAGGAGAAATTGAGGATGGGATGTATGTGATGATGCGTTGTCTTATCTATGAACAAGTATGACATAAAAGATACTCTATTCAGCATAAAAGTTTACACTAATTATATATTGTAATCACCACCGAGATTTCAGAAGTATCTGAGATCCTGTACTCACTCTACCCACTAAAAATTACAGTGAAACTGAGTTCCTGCACCCTATTGTACCCATCCAAAATTTTGTACCTCTGTACTCATCTGAAGTTGTAGAGATGTCTGAATTTTCCTGTGTTTTGCAGATACCCCAGCTGGGTATATATAGTGGTTTGTCTTCCATATTAGCCGACATGTCATTGTGAACCGTGGTGTCTATTTATTGAGCCGACATGTCATCTCTATATATTATTTAATATATATTTGCAAGCCAACATGATGTATTTTGTTTGCAGGCTTCTTCTTTGAAGGATGGTGCTTGTCTTGGAGGGTTGCTTGACACTAGGTTGACTTATGTTCATTACATAAATGCTCAAGAAGAGCTCTTCAATATAATTTTGACTCTTTGACTTTCCTATACCTATAGAATGAGCAAGAAACTCATTCATATAATTTATAAAAATAATAATTCTTTTTCTTGACAAGTACAAAGATCAAAAAATATCGAACCTAGTTACCCTTTTTCTTCAACACTCCCTCTTAACTAGGCAGGTATTTACAATGGTACTTGGTTATTCTCAATCTGAAGAATTTCTCATAAGAAGAATCAGATTGGTAATCCCATCTGTATAGCATCATATCAATCAACATTCTCATAGTGCAAGGGCTTGACTAACATCTCAATCTCTCCATGAGACCATGAGCTACAATGTTGGCGAGACTAGTGATTTATAGACACCTTCATCATTATCTCTCAAGGTACATACCCACCCGGGTGTTCACTGAGTATGACCTTCTAGGACTATTCTTATCTTGGGTTCCCAACCCTCAAAGAATATTGGTCCTCTTTCCTACTCTTATTTTAGATGCCCTACACATCCTCAAAGAGTATCGAATGCAAGATGATTACCCAATCCTCCCATTATTTCTTCCCAAGTGAAGACAAGAATGTTGTGCCTATAATGTGTCTACATTTCCATTCATGGCCTTAATCTAGACTTAATGTTGTTAGTCTTGGTCTAGTGCATGACACATGAAATGGAAAAACACAATTGTCACTCCTTTGTAATCAGGGGTGATCTAATTCAAACTCCCTCTTGATCAGGGACCTGTCAAAGCTCCCTCTTATCTAGGGACTCTTTTATACATCAGCAACTTCTTCTTTGTGGGTTCGTCAGCAGCGTGATCAACTTCTCTCCTCGATGTCTTGAAATTTAGTTGAGCTTCTTTCGTGTAGGGCAACAACCATTGATCACTTTCCTTCTTATTTTGTCATGTCATTCATTTCTTCGTGGAAAGTAGCCTTCTTGATACATATTTGTAACCTTCATCATGTAGCTACTTCTTTCCCTTCATGCTTCTTTCAGGAATTTTCATCCACCACATGAATGCCAGTTGTACTTGTATTTACAATTCTTGTTCCAGTAGCCCTGCATGCACTCATCCACATATTATTCAAGAAATCAAATCATAACATTAAATTAAATCATACCTTACTAGGTGGCTCTTCATCATGACATCTTCCTGTAGGTATCAGCATCCTTCATTCATGTTGACACATCTCCCAAAGATGTCCATTATCAAGGGTCTTCATCTTTTCCATCAGAGTCTTCATATCTTTCCGGGAGATTTCCTAGTCAAGTCTTCTTGGTCTTTGGATGTTGATTGCCTTCATTAGGGTTGCATATCTCACAATCTCTTCCTTCCTTACACGTTTCCTTACGAGGTGCTTAAAATCAGAGTTTCTTAATTGTATTTAACAACCTCATTCTTCATATGAGGACATATTATGTTGATTTAATCTTGTGTGACTTATGCCTTCCTACATCTTTTCAGAGGAGGAGATCCTTTTTCTCTTGATCATGCATCTTAAGATAGAAGTAATGATCCATTTTACCTGAAACCATATGACATGTCATTATAATATTAAACACAAGCATACATACCTTGTTTTACCTTCAGGTCATCGAGGCTTCTTCCAACAGCTTCCTTAATTGAAGATATCTTCAATCCCTTGATATACTTCATGTCATCATATCATTATCTCATGGGTTCCATAAGTTGGAGTTCTTGTTGAAAGACTTGCTTCCTCTCTAGATTAGTGAACCCTACAATGAGGATTCCATCAGATAATTTTGAGGATCTTGTGTATACCCAACTGGCAGATGTTTCCTTTTTGACTTGATGTATGATCAGCCTTAGATGACTCCTTTATTTCCTTCAATGTCCACTGAGGTTCCCAAGAGCTGTATATCCTACATGTTGTTTTCCATGGATTTGTGTCCTTCATGATCCTTATGGAGATGTTACGAGCTCTTGTTTATCATGCTTCCATGATGCCATGACGTATCTTATTATTGTCATATCTTATAACACAATATTTAGGAGCTTATGATAGGACCCTTTTGTGAGGCATACTATCTTACTTATAGGAGAGATTTGTTACTCCCTCTTTCCTTTGCCCTTTTCTTCAGCTTCCTCCATCTTTCAGTGATATGAGCTTCCAAAATTTTTCTATATCATTGAATCTTAACTATACTTATTTTTGTCTTTGCTTGAGCACCAACCTTGCCTTTCCTTTCTACACATGGTTGAATTCTTTTATCCTTTAATACTATACACTGCAACTTGTTTTTCTCTATCTAGCATAGAGACCACAAATTGTTGGGTGAGGTAACCTTCTTTGTTCATTGATATTTGTTACCTTGCTCATCAATGGTGACTACCTTATTATCATCTTTGCTAGATCTTCATGAAGTTATTCCTTCATTCTTTGATACATTTACTATTGTGTAGGTCTAAGTGACTTTTTTTTTAATTTAATTTTCGAGAGTATATCTAGCATTTCATATATCTCTCTTTATGTCTCTTCTTCTGCTATTTAGGTATGAGAGGACTTTTGAGTGATATCATATGAATCCTATGAATATCTTGATGGATTCAAACAATGTTTGACCTTCATAGACCTTTTCATAGATATCAATGATTTCTATTTTCTAGGAGGATTATGACAATCCTCCTTATTCTATGCAAGTACTTTTGATTATCTAATTGATTTATAAATCCCCTTGCAATCATGAAATCATTTAACCAAATCTGATTATAAAATTGAAACATACTTACTTGGTGTGTGAAGAGGAGATCTTCACCTTGATGCTTCTTTTGCTTGAGTTGCCCATCATTAGTATCCTTTCATCACGACTTCCTTGGAGGCCTTCTAGCACCATTACATCAATGGTCTTGACATCACCGAGACTACTTCATGACCTTCCCAATTCATTTAAGGTACTTTTGACTTCAACATATTGTTGACATGTTAGTGATACTATGTTCTGATCCGAGCACCATGCTATTGAGATCATATTCATAGACATAATTTGAGACTGTGACAAGTATATTGATATGGTACTATACTGAGACAGTGATGTCTATGTGCATTGTGTAGAGAGGCAATGTATTGAGAGCCCAAACTTGTCAATGAATAACATAACTAAACTATGGGTGGCACTATATAGATAGACTGTCTCATCACCAAAATTGCGTTGATGTAATAACTATACTGATACAGTGATGTAATCATGGATTGTGAGAGGTATTCTTTAGATTACTTCTGGCGTGGAGTAAGTTCAGTGATCAAGAAGTGAGGATCACTGATATACTCCATCAAATTGAACATGAGCTGAGTGCATGACTGTAATTACTGAAGTTGATACTCCATCACTGTTGTAGACCTGCTTGTTGTATACTTTCTCCTTTAATCCTTTCAACCTGCTTTGATGTCCTTGAAGACAGATCATTGTATGTCTCTTTTGTTGCCCTTCATTTGACTTCAGCACCTTACCTCTGATACCATGTTGAAGAATCTAGGGCAGTTAGCATTAGTAAGATTCTTCTATACTTGATAATAATTTGTGAAGTTATTTTACACTTTATCTTAGCTTGATCTTCTTCTTATTATTAGTGTGTGTGTTTACTTCATCAAACTGCTACCAAAAACAAAGAGACAAGAACACAAGATGTTGGCATTCTGCCAGGGCCAAAACCTCTCCCTCTTGGAGAGGAAAACCCGCACGAAATTCTTCTTATGGAGATTCAATTGATGAACACAAAGACCATAACCCTTGACCTACTAGGCCACTCCAAGACCAAGTCACCAATCCTCTTCTTGTTGTTGAGGTCATCATCAACACTGTTGCTTCACTGAATTCTTCATTACTGTTGCACTATCAAGGTCATCGTTGAGATCACTAATGTTGCAACACTGCTGCATCTTCATAGAGATCATAACAACAAGATCTTATACTGAGACATGTACATATAAGAGTGTTGCATCTAGATGGTCTTCCATCAAGATCATGATTATATTTAGAAGTATATCGAGATATTAGATATCCTTATCACAAATATACCAAGACTTATGACAACATCTAGAAGTTTACCAAGAGAGTATAACTGAGATCCTCATCATAATAATTAAGCCAAGAACATGACTGTGTTTTTCTTCCCTGCACTGAGATCCTTATTGTTACAGCTATGTCGAGACTGTCACCACCGAGAAGGTTACACTGTAATTACATACTGTAATCACCACCGAGATTTCAGAAGTATCTGAGATCCTGTATGCATTGTACCCACCGAAAATTACAATGAATCTGAGTTCCTGCACCCTAATGTACCCATCCGAAATTTTGTACCTTTGTACTCATCCGAAGTTGCAGAGATGTCTAAACTTTACTGTGTTTTGCAGATACCCCAATGGGTATATATAGTGGTTCATCTTCCATATTAGCCGACGTGTCATTGTGAACAATGATGTCTATTTATTGAGCCAACATGTCATCTCTATATATTATTTAATATATATTTGCAGGCCGACATGATGTCTTTTGTTTGCAGGCTTCTTCTTTGAAGGACGATGCTTGTCTTGGAGGGTTACTTAACACTAGGTTGATTTATGTTCATTACATAAATGCTCAAGAAGAGCTCTTCAATATAATTTTGACTCTTTGTCTTTCTTAGACCTATATAATGAGCAAGAAACTCATTCATATAATTTATAAAAATAACAATTCTTTTTCTTGACAAGAACAAAGATCAAAATTACATTTGACAAATACCGAACCTAGTTACCCTTTTTCTTCAACACTAAACACATGTTATTTTTTAAACATCTACATGCTTGTAAGTTCATGTGGGTTCATTTGTAGTTTATTTGGAAAATAGCTCATGGTCAATTCCATTATTACCTTATCACGTGACACATTTTGCAAGTTGTTTAAAGTGATTCGACAAGGCATTGTAGGATTGTTTGAGTGCTTTGAATGCATCAAATCTTTCTTTATGACTTAAGGCATGATCTTCTTCCATAAAACATTTCCAAGGCCCTTGTGCACATACCTATCATTAAAAACCACCTAGTAGCAGCGATGCATAGGTGTGTCCTACTAGCCAAAAAGTCTTCGAGATCCAAAACAATAGGTGTGAAATAAATCAACAAGAAAGCTTCAAAGCTAGGCATTCGAAGCTATGCATAAATTTTCCATTTTTATGCATAAAATGGGGCCCAAAATTCCCTAAATAGGGTGCCCTTGTACAACAAACATTATAGGAAAAAATGTCCCAACACTCAATAGGTTAAGGACAATCTTGTGTGTAAATTTTGAAACCTAAAAGACCAGGCAAGTGGACACACTAAAACTTGCACCAAGGATAGAAGATAGCATCTCTCGGGTAGTACTCTCCTTAGAAAGGAAACAATGTGCTAGTATAAGTGCATTGGAGAGAGAAATTAGCCTAAAACATCTTCAAGTTGTGGTTTCATTTCACATGTGAGGTTTACAAATTCTAAAAAACCAACATGAAATTCATAGAAAGATTCCTAACCAACAGTGAAGAAGGTCAAGAAGGATCACATTGGTTCTCATATCATATTGAGATCATGAAAGACAGGTGAGGATTGAATGGTGTTGAAGAATGTAACTAATGCCAATCTTCATAATTGTACTTGAGTCGTGATGTAATATATTTGTCAAAAGAAAGAAAAAAGAAATTTATATGTAAAACGAAATTCATTTATTAACATGGGTTTCATGCTTTATTTATTTATTTTTAGGTCAAAGCCTCCATTGTAGGCTTCTAGGGTTTATGCCATGAGTCCTAGTTCTTTTCATCATGTAATAGACCCTTCTCTGGCTTTATCTATCAAGGGAGAAATTATTTTGATGTAAAATAAGTCAATTAGGCCTCCTCCACCAAGTCGGCCTCAAAGAAGACAAGTCGGCTTATTTTGGAGCCATAAACCACTATATATAGGCAACAACTCAAGCTCATTTGGGCCACAAGAAAAGCAAGTTTGATATGCAGTTGTTGGAGAAGAAAAAGAAGAGAGAAATACCTAAGGAGAAGGAGGAAACCCTAGCGAAGGAGAAGGAGACACTTGTCAAGTAAGAAGAAGTTTAATTTCTCTCTTTTCTTACACATGTGTGGTTTTTTGGGTTGTTGAAAGAGGGTCAAAATTTCAAAGCTACAATAGCGTTGAAATTCTAGAAGCTAGAGGGACAAAATTCTAAGTTGAAGTTGGGTAGAAGTTGTTTGACTAAGGTTAACTATTGAGGATTTTCTAATCATCTTGAAGGGTTGAATTGGTGGAGTGAGGAGAGGCTTTTGGTTTGGTCTAAGGTCTTGGATTGTATCAAATTTTATTTGTATCTACTCGTGGAAGAGTTTGACTGGGTTTTTCCCTTCATAGGGGTTTTAGCCTTGGTTTAGTGCCTATATCTGGTGTCGGATATATTCATGTTTTTATTTTGATTATTCTTGATGCAAAGAAGATAAAAGAAGAACATAAAGAAAGTTAATAATAATACAAGAATATCACAAGTAATTATCAAAACAAGAGAATCTTTCTTCCTTTATGTTTTTATAACAAATGGAACCACTAAAAAACCCTCCAACCTACAGTAACACACACACACAGAAAGATCAAGCAACAACATTGATTATACCCTTAAACTAGAGCACTATGGTTGTAGTGTGAGATATTCCAAACACAACTGAAATGTTGAGGTTGAAAAGAGAAGACAATATGACCCTTGAACAAGGTGTAAGTGACTAGAAGATAAATAATCAATCACTAAATGAATGAATATGGTGTTGCAAATGACTCATGAGGTGTTCATTTATGCATAACTTACGTGGTGGTTCCCTTCCCCCACAAGGGGGTTATAGGCCCACATAAATGCTTAGGCCAACCTTAGCCAACTAGCGTAATATAAAATAAAGTTGACTAGGTCAGTTATTAAACCTTATCTTGGTAATACAATAATGAAGGCAATTAGTCATAATAACAAGTAATCACAAGTGAAGATTATTAACATTTCAACAAATATTACTACCTTAATTTCATCATCTTCACTTAATTTGAATTGGGGAACATGGAGAGAAGAGATTACATCATAAGAGTGACATACAACCTTAGTTTCAATGTCTCCCCTTAATTTGAATTAGGGTCCACAAAGAGAAGATAATACATCTTAAGAGCATACCCCTCCATAATGTTGATCAAGGGTTGCAATAAATATGGCGTTGCATATCATCCCTTGTTGAACACCATATCTCGACCTTAGTAACCCAACATGATCATTGGTAGTAGATAATGTGCTCCACAGTGACAAAGGTGAATGGATATGAAAGTTGGTGGGCATGTCATGGACCATGGAAATGAGGGCCTATGGTGGAGAAGATACCCAAGGGGCTTGCAAGAAAATTGATAGCATATAAAAGTGTGGAAATGACCCACTTGAGCATAGTCCTTGAACAATGTAAGAGTAGTTCGAGGAGATGGATTACTTAAGAAATTTGCATCATTATCATTTAATCGCTCATATGTGGAAGGAGTGACATAACAAGTTGTTGCTATGGTTCTTTTTTTAGATCACTAGGAGATAAAATATTTGTGGTGAAGACTTCAACAAACTGTGACCCAAAATAGAAAACACAATAGGTTTATAACAACATCACAAGAGAAGATCACACCATAATTGAATATAAGAACTCTTAGCCCCTTGGCGATGCTTCATGGAGTCATGGATGTCTTAGTTTGGGTGGATGATGGAACTTGGTTAGCGTGTTGAAATGACACCCTTATATAGGAGGTTGTTACTCTAATTGACATCACGACTAACTCATTGAATTCACACAATGGAGGAGTAGATTACTTGATTAAGAGAGGTACCTATCTAGGAGGAGGAATATTGGATACTTGGAGGAGGGCACTTAGCCCTTGGAGCTTATGGCCATGTGAGGTATGCCTCGAAGATGATTGGGTTAAAGAACATACTAATGGAGGTTGGTGATGGACTTAAGCACATATGTCAAGGGTGAGCATTGGATCTTAGTGGCCACATTGGAACACATGTTGAGGAGCATTATGCATGGGGGGGAATTTGGCACATTGTTAGAGAAGTGCCTTACACGTGGACACTTGGATAACGAAAAACCATGGAAGAGGGAGTGTTGGGATAACAACTTGTTGGAGAGAACATTAGCTTGGAGGAGGGGCATTGAGCCCAATGAGAATTATGTATGGAGGGGATTTTATTGTAGGAGTTGGATAAACCATTGCATGACATTTGTATATTATTTTATTGTAGGGTGCTTCATTTTGGGTTGCCTTGTTGGTTACTCGCATGGACACGCATCCTTATTTTATATTAAACTCCCTCTCATATTGTATATATAAGGGAGAAGAGAGCTCTTATGATGTCATCACCATTCCATCTCCATTATATATTTATCATTGTCTTAAAGAGAAGTCTTCTAGTGAGAAAGACATTAGGGTATTGTTGCCTTAAAATCTAGCAAGCCTTACAAGGGGAAGAACCAAACTAAGACACAATAATAAGGTGGTTGTCACTGTCACCTTAGCACTCCATTTCCCGCTCTTTAATGGAATTTCACCACGTGGGAGGCTTCCCATTATATGTCACCTAAGAGGTATTCTAGGTCAATAGGTTTAAGGTGATGCAAATGAAAGGCTTAATAAAGGGAATTCTTAATTGGATTAGGGTAGAATTTTTTATGTCAAGGAGCATCGTACCATAAAATAAGCCTATAAAAGTGCACCTAAGTTATAGGGTTTCACGATATGACTCAATAAGGGTGCCTTTAGTCATACAAGCACAATGAAAATGTTTACTTCAAAGATGTAATCAACAAAAGGGAATGTAAACCTTTATGTAGAAGTAGGGTTTACTAAGGCACTAACTTACCTAGGGTTGATGATGTCAGACCTAATAAGGAAAATTTCACTAAGAAAACTACTAAATTTTAAGTTTGTGAGGTTGAACAAAATGAAAAGATGCCAAATTAGCTCCAATTCTCTAGTGGCTCAACTCCTAGTTAAATTTGGCCCCTGCCCTAGCCCTAGCAACTTGCCTTGAAGGAATTAAAAAGAAAGAGAGAGAAAGGGACGATAAAAGTTTTTCAAATTTTATTTATTTTTTTATCTTCAAAGGCATCCTAATGCCTTTTCCCTACTTGGGTGATGGAGTGTTTAGGATTCACACCATGGAGATATCAACTTTTTGCAAGGAGCAAGGGGGAAAACCCTCGTTTTCACTTTCTAACCTTAGTTATATTTTTATGAGGGGGGAAATTAACTAGAAAAATTCTCGCCAAGAGTTTTTCTAGGGAGTTCAAGGAATATAGATTAAGCATACAACAATTTACCAAGATTTTCCATTAAAATTTGTTAGACAAGGAATCAATAAAAATCCTAGCAATATTTCATTGTATAAAACCATAAAAGATATGTAATAAACACTCACAAATTATCTGAATATGCTATTTCAATCCCAAAAGATGTCTCCAACACAAAAACTAGTCTCCATTTAACAAAAATCCATAGAAGATCACATCTCCTCAAGAAGTGAAGTATAATAGGCTAAGTCAAGCTCTTTTAGAGAGTCTCAAATTCACAAGTGTGATGATCATAAACGAAAAGAGGTGATTCTTCTTTTATAGGAGTTTAATCACCTCTAACAATCCACTAAAAGTCTCTAAAACAAGTTTAATTTTGAGTAGACACAAAGTAAATGGGTTACAAGCCAACCCAACAGTTCAACAACTAAAATATGCTAATAAATGCCCACATGTGTGAGCGATAAACCCTTAATAAGCATGATGCCATGATCTTTTAGGGCTCAAAATGCTCCACAGGTGCATTAGAAGGGCTAAATGAGTTTCCAAATATCCTGATCAACCATCAATTTGAGCAAGGGTCCTCAAATCAAGCCTTAAAGCATCTTCATGTGTCCAAATGCTATGTTTGGGTTCCCTACATAGTATTTATGGGTGCCATGTAAACAATGTGGTATATATATTTGCCCCCTCTTAATCCTCACTATAACACTGATTAAGAGGGGGTGGTTACTATACTCACCCAAGATCCAAGGTGTTGTTATGGAAATGGGATCTAAAAATTTCAGTGTCTTCAAAATACTTAAAACCATAGTTCAACATCACCATTGTGTTAGTCTTGTCAGGACGATTATGGTGATATAAAAGTTTTACTTCTATCTAACCTCTAGATTAAAATTCGTGACCATTCAGATTTATAACACATTAGAAAATGTCATGTCGTCAACTTGGCCAAGTGGCAACCATGTGGCTATACCCACGTGGCTAGTCTCTCGACACCATTGGGCAATTGTTTATTAGATGCTGACCCATTCATGGGTTTAGGTTCCGCAACCCCACACTATCCATTAAAATGAAAATCATATGCATTTGTGTACATACATGCATGCATGCATACATGCATACATACATACATACACACACATACATATATACATACATATACATATACATCTACATATCTATATCTATATCTATATCTATATCTATATCTATATATATATATATATATATATATATATATATATGGCCCACTTATGTGGGAAGTGGTTCCACTTATAACGGGTCGTTATCTGCCGCTAATCTTCCCGTCACTCGGGCTCTGTTACTCAGCTTATTACGATTTCATGCTTAACATTAGTGCCAGGTTTGACCCTATGGGCATAATTTATGTCGGTCCACACATACTCCATGCTCCAATGAATGGGTTTCGAGGGATGCATGTATGCCACCATAGCTCAGGCTCGCGTCATCACACTCCCATCCACTTGTGTCTCACTTGCACTCCTAGGGAAGAACCTTCAGGATTACATTCCCTGAGGGTCCACACTATTGTGCTGACAATGCTTCTGATTGGTCATCATTTTTGTTGCAGCAGGCCAGTGCTTAGTCATCCCAGCTCCCCCTTCAACATTATGCAAGATATCCTCTAGGAAATAGACTCTGGGACATGAAAGTTCCTATCGGTAGCCATTGAAATTCCCATCCATGTGAGCCCATTTTTAAACCTCCTAATGCTACGATAAGCCCACTTACATGGGAAGTGGTTCCTCTGCTGGTCTATGCATAACCTCCATGTCATCCTAATGTTCCTTGCATTGTAATCCTTGCCACACCATCCTAGTCCTCATCAGCCCGAGTGTTTCTCTTGAGAGACCTCCTACAGCTTTCAAGGTTCGGGCTTATTTCATCTCAAATTCCTTGCAAGCCATCAATCTTCACGTTCTCAATCTTAGCCAACCATTATTGTTGTAGGGATTAATGCACAGGTAGATAAGTAAGAAACCCTCACAGTTTTCCCGGAACCTAAGGAAGATGGATCAAGGGATCTAAGGTTGTCAAAGCAAGAAACATTCAAACATACTAATGCTAGATAAGAATTGACAAAGCAACAATGAGTGTAGACCTATTTATCCTTCACACAATTTTGTTGGAGAAATTAGTGTAGTAGAGAAAGATCGCTTAGCCAACTCCAAGAATGAGACCTACACACAGAACACACAACAAGTGATCTACATAGCATATATAAACCTTAACAATTTAATATACTACCATATAACAACATATAAACATTAAATGCATCAATACCAAAGCATCAATCTAGATCATAGAAGCATAAACACGTGAAAATGTGAGCATTAAAACCACTACTAATTTGATCAATTCCCATTGCACACCAAGTGTTCTCAAAGTTAGTAACAAAATTCCAATCAAATGAGTGAGAGAAAGGTCATTGAGGTTGATCCTTTGTATGATAGTTTGATTGGTAGGGGCGAAGAGTCAACATGTAGTGAAAAAATCCCAGATTCTTCTAGCATTGGATTTCCTGCAATAATAGGTATTTGATTTGTGTGAGAGTTTGCTCATCCGAGTGAAAGCAGAATTGTCAGCGTGAAAGACTCTGGCCCAAAGAGAGTTTGGGTATGGTACACTAATGGTTTCCTTCATGCTAGAGAGAGTTCCCATTCTCAAACCATGAGTGAGTCTGGCGATAGAAGGTCCAAGGGAGCCCAGGCTAAAGAGATGGGTAGCCTTGATACATTGGATAAGCGAAGGACCTATCAAACACTATTTTGATACAGAATTCTTTGAGCGGTTGCAATGCCAGATTCCGATGATCGAGGACTTCCCATATTCCAAGATGAACTACTCAGGGGATCCGAAGTTGATTTTGCCACTCAATACTCAATGGAGACCAGTAGGTAAGAAGGAAAATTAGTGACAAAAGTATTACTTTTTTGAATTTTGAATTTTATGCAAAATTTTTTGTTAGGGTGAAACATTTTGACATGAGCGATGTCATGACATAGATGTCGCACATGTTCGTCCTACATGTGTGCTTCGACACGAGAGGCATGATGAGAAGCTACCTAGGGTTGGAGTAGTAGTAAGGGTTGTGACAACCGCCAAAGGGGGAGATGACACTGAGAATATTTACGAGGTTGCTAGGAACCTCTATGGTCTTACTGTGGATGTGCCAGCTCTTCCCATGAGGGAGATATCAATCCACTCACATTAGTACACAGTGGGTGTACCAAAAAGGTACATCTTATGAGGATAGTTTGGGTTGTGATATGATACCATGAGCAGTAGGCTCAACAGGAGTAGAGGATAGGTGATAGCTGTAGGCTGTTAGTGACAAGCTCAATGAAGCCATTTTATATAAAACACCCAAGTTTTGAGAATTTTTGGATGTACAAGACTTGAAATCATATATATCTATATATATATATATATATATATATATATATATATATATATATATATATATATATATATATATATATATATATATGTATATATATATATTGGTGTTATTTTGTGCATTTGATGTTTTTTATATCAATTTTGCAATGAAAATGTACACATATGCATGCAACTAAAGTAAATGTGAAAGATTGAAATTACGTTCCAAAAGCATTACTCTTAAAAAATGACTAAACAAGATAGGATTACGAATATGATAATGATTTTTCAAATGCATAACAACGAGTTGGGAGACTAATCTGACCACTAAATTTGAAATTTCAAAAGATATAAACTCTGCAAGGAGTTTGATGACAGATCTATACTAAGCAATATTGTTGGTAGCACAACCAAGGAAGTCCCCTCTAGAACTAAGTAGCTCTAACTCGTGTGTAAAGTACCCAAGCAACTGATGCAATGTGTCATGTGTGATGACTGGAACCATTTGCATATTATCTGATGTATGGCGAGAGTGAGGTTGACATTTGTGAAAAAATATAAACATGCACCGGAAAAATAACCAAAGTAAGCCAAAGCAACAAGCACGCCAAAAGAAACAAAACTTATATACATAAAATTACAAAGCATATGCCTAATGAAACACTAGGAATAATTATATTTTAGATAAAGCTCGTTGCGGGGCTCAGCGAACGAGATTCCATCATAGTCCCGAAGTTTATAGGCTCCTTTCAAAAGAACCTTAGTGAAAATATAAGGAACAGTCCACAATGGTTGAAGTGTGCATGTCTGCAAAGAGGTCATGCTTTTGATCATAAACTAAAACAAGGTATCCCTCTTGGTAAGAGCGAGGCTTAGCATGTTTGTCATATTGAGCTTTAACTCATAACTTATGGGCTTCTAGAGCTTGTGCAGCGTCTCGACAAGTATCATCTAGGTGATGCATTGATAACAAACATTCCTCTTCTGCAGTGGTGTCAGACTCCTCTTCTGCAGAGGTGTCAGATAGAAGTTCCACAATGAATTTTAGCGATGGGATCTCCCACTCGATTGAAATAATTTCTTCTAGGCCATAAACAACTTGAAATGGTGTAAATCTTGTATCATTGTAATAGACCTGGGTTAAAAGTTCATGTAATAAAAGTTAATAAAGGCCCAAATAAGACCAAGTTCATGGGACACATATTCCAAGTTGAATGTTTTCAAAAATATCCTAGTGGGTGTCACTTCGGTTTATTTATGGCTAAGGAAATTGGCAAAGGAAAAGAGACATTATTTGTCATTTTATTTATGAAAATAAAGGAAAATAGGAGAAAAAGGAGATGAAGGGTCACAAATTTGCACGAGAGGGAAATTGAAGGGAAAATGAAGGAATTAGAGGCATCAGTAATAAGAAGGCATTAAAGGATTAATTGAGAGATTTTTGTTAGTTTTGTTTTGGACTTAGTTTCAGAGAGAGAGAGAGAATAACACCAAGAGGAGAAAGCAATCAAGCAAGGGAAATAGAAGGAAAACAACGTAAGGGAAAGGACAAACAAGGATAGGTAAGGAAAGCAAGGAGAAGGGTGGATCAATAACTTCAACAGGAAGATATTTCAAGTAACAAGTTGCATGTGTGATTTCCTAGATGATGTGTGAATGCATGGTACATGCATTGGTTTATTTGTTGTCATTGACATGGGTTTCTTGGTTTTTCAGTGGTTTTGGCCTTGCCTTGCGATTTCTTGGACAACCATGGTGTGATGGGATTCTTTTCTAGTTGAGATTTGGATTGTTGGAAGGTTTTGGAACCAAGTGAGGTGGTCTCAGGAAAATTCCCAAGGTTTGGGGGTGGAGGTGATTTAATCTCCAGGAAGCCCTTGATAGGTGGGTGGAGACAGGAAAATTCCTCAAGGTAATGGTGAAGAAACTTTGAGGCATCCAAACTTGTTTGGGTTTCGTGATCTCTTGACCAGTTTTGGCAAGATCATGGTAGCCTGAGGGTGGAGGTGGTTTAATCTCTGGGAACCCTGGTTGTTTATGTCTTGAGATCCCACATTCATGCTTGGAATATGCCACATGGGTGATTGGTTGAAAGAAAGATTGGGTTCAGCTCAATTCATTGTCGAGTGGTACGTGGAAGTCCTTGATATGTGTAGAGCTATAAAAAGGGTCTCTTTCACCTCTAATTACCTCACATTAATATGTCAATCCGGGAGCGTTTTGTTATTTCAAAGAGTGTCTCAGTCTGAGGCTATCATTTGTCAGAGTAATGCTAGTAGTACAGCGTTCAAAAATACAAGAGTAAACGGATGCTTGTCTATAACTAAGTTACTTCAAAGGAATAAATCACGCACTCAGAAAACTAGGCAACTTATCAGTCAAGGGTTCGGCAACGATAACCCATCCCTTTGGAAACTGATGGAAAGGAAATTAGAGCATGGACCACAGGTCTGGGAGCTAGATAGTAAATGCCGAGGCTCACTACAGCCTTAGATCGTCTCTCACACCAAAGCAACAAATGCGAGTAAATGGAACGGAAGATAGAAAAATGGAACAGCAAATAAGAAATTGAACAACAAATCTGGAATGGAACAACAATTCTAAAATGGAACATCAACTAAACAACTAAATCTCACGAGCAATCATCAAACTTAATCTATTAACTCAAATGCACTCATCGCAATCAAACGACAACCTTTCACTCTTAAGGCAAATCAAGCAGAACACACTAATAGAACAACACTAACTACATATAAGTTATGGAACCGTGCCTGCAAATCATATACGCACACAACACGCTTGAATAGTAATCTGATCAATCTTAATTAACAGGAATATGACTGTGTTTCAAAATAAAACAACATTACTTATGAACCCAACAATCGTAAAGAACACAACTTTCAGATGAATTCTATAACATGAATATTCAGCACAAAAGCTCTGTAACAGAACAATAACAATATTTGGTCAAGACTAATAATATTCAATCAACTCCGAAAGGATCAGAAATATAATGCAGAGTCAATACCACAGTTCTGTCTGTAAAAACCTTAATGAATTAATCTTAACAGAGCATGCGATGTAAACTTATAAAGCATATTAGATTACCAAATAACGACGATAAGCAAACCACGCAGAAATCAAATCGTATTAATACAGAAGCAAGTGTCCTCCGGGGCCGGGCCCTTAGCCTCCAAGGGTACACCGCTTTAATTCAATCTAGACGCAGAGATAGGATAATCACCAAGTTTATATTAATGCATAAAACAAAAGTACAATGAACCAGTTCTCAACGAGGCTCGATGATCAAAGTTTGATCTTTAACAGAAAATTACATAAAAGCATCATCCCCCAAAGCTAACATTGTTGTCCCTTTATATAAGGGTGACGACGGAGATGTCTAAGTAACAAGATAGATAAAGCAGCGATCCCTCAGGATCAAAGATCCTGAGGGATTCGCCAAACTGTTAATCCTTAACCATCTCTTTTCTCTTCCGCCGAGCTGGTGTCTTCTCCTCCTTTTCCGGGCCGATTTGCTTTGATCTTCTTAGCCTTGTTTGCACTCGGTCTCCCGTCAAAGGGACAACAGTTACTTTGTCCTTGTCTTTTTCTTTGGAACATCAGCTCCTCGTTTTCACCCTTTCCTGCACAGGAGAATGACAATTATCAGCGGTTAAGTCTTGCATATTAATCTCACATGTTTTGTTATAATTCTTTATTGTTTTCCAAGTTCATGATGCAAAAAGGTTTACAAATTCTACTGAAAAGCCACTGAAATGACCATCAAAAGGATACCTTTTTAGTACTCCACACACCCCCCTACTTACCCTGTTTCATGCCCTCATGAAAACGTTGTAGTTGACATGCAAGGCAGTGAGAGAATATGTTGGAGAAGGAATCTCATGCGGAGGTCTATAGCCGTGGTGAGTGACTAGGTAGTCAAAGAACTGGCCTGTTTGACCCTCAGGCATCTCATACAGGGCTTGATATCCGGGTGCAGGGGGCCAAATAATTGGACTGCGGAATATATATCCTAACCAGGATGGCCCTACTCTCAAAATGCTTTCGCCATAGAGGTTCAAACGGTTGGCAGCTAATTCAAAATTCTCATACTTAAACGGTTCCCTGAGCTGGATGTTTGGATTAGAGATTCGGTACCTAAATTTGGCTGCATGAATGGCGAGGTCTTTGATAAAAAGAAAATATTCTAAAATTTGTCGAATGAGTGCCTCATGCATGGGTCCTAACGTTTCAATGACACTCGGAGTCCTCATGAGGTTTCTATGTGCTTTCCATAACTGCACTGGGTTCCTAGGCTCAGCCCTTACCCACAAATCTAGGCCATTTTTCTTCCTCTGGAAAGTATTATAGGCTTTGAGCCATTTAATCTGATTAACCCCGAATGAGATGAATGCTTGCAATTGGATGTCTCCAACAAAAGGGCCAGGGTTCAGCTCAGTCTCCTGATCTAGCACGAGGTTATGCAAATTTAATTCACACAGCAACCTCTGGACCTTCACCCCATAATGTTTACAACAGTCTATAAAGTCATTGACAGTGTTAATTTGTATAGGGGCGCCTGCTTTAACAACTTTTATTTTTAATTGTAAATATCGTTCGAGTAAAAATAGAGCATAGTTTTTGGCAGGGGCCCTACATGCTAAAACGTCACTGTATAAAGAACACAAGGTATCCATCTGCTTGATAACAGTATCTAGCCTACGAGTTACCTTTGCAACCTTCTCTTGTTCCTTTCGCCATCCTTCAAAGGCTTGGCTTTCAGATTGATTGACGTTCCTTAGTTGCTGTTGGAGTTCTTCATACTTCTCGCGAGGGACCGTTCGCTCTCTAAGAATTTCTGCTTCTTGCTGAGCCTGTTTCAATCCCTTGCGCAAGGTCACTATCTTTGGATCTCTTCTCCATGCAGCAGTGGAGGCCAGGCGTTTTACCTGAACTTTCTTATTGCGTTGTTTCAAGTTCAGAACCCTTATCACCCCTGAGGGTCGTGCCTCCGTCTGAATTTTCTTGTTATCCGTTTCTTTTTTAACATGAATATCAGTTTGTTGCCGTTCCTTTTCAAATGGAACAACACTCTGTTCTTCAGCATCATTTGGAACAACAGCTGGATTTTCAGCAGGGTTTTGAACAACAGGGCAATTGTTGGTCCTCCACATTTTTGCCTTGCGGAGTTTTACTGCAGTGGCCACCTTTTTCTTCCTTGCGGTCTTTCTTACCCTATGACTTGCTTTCAGGATTCTGATCTGCTGGTGGAGCTAGGCTATTATGTTCAATAATCTCTGCTGTTCCTTTCGCAATTCCTTAATTTCCAACATTTCATTAGAAGGAAAAGCAGGCTGTCTGCTGCGGTTTGGGCCGTGACTAGTCTCTGGATTTTCCTCCCGGGGTGTTTCTTCATTGTTCTGCTCCGGTTGTTCTGTGGTCAGAACCTTAACTGGTTCTGTCACTTCCTGGGCAACTTCTTTTTCTGCCCCTACTTCCTCCGGAATTTCCTCTGGTGCTTTAGGAACAGATTGTTCTTGCTCAGTATCTCTTATCTCTTCTTCATCATGAACAGGTAGATTTCCTTCTTCTGCCTCTTCTACATGTGGTTTTTCAGATGCATTTTCTTCCTGGGGTTTGCCGTGGAGGTCTGATGGAGTGGAAGGTTGGCCATACTCACCCATATTGGCCAAAATTGCGGCCAATTCATCTTCTCCCACTGGGTCTTGTGGTGGGCTACCTTCCTGCTGTCCCATTTCCTCCTCCTGCTTGGATTGTTAAGCTTCTGCCTCAGAATGCTCAGCTTGCTCAGCCTCCTCTTCAGATTGCTCGACCTCTTCTTTCTCTTCTCCTGCAGCTTGTTCTACTTCTACTTCTGGCCGTGAGGATTGCTCGTCCTCAATTTCCACTGGCTGGCTAGTGCTTTCCTGGAGCTTTTCCAGCCTTCCTCGTATCCGAGCTAACCGGACTGATTTTCTGCGCTTCTTTGGCTGTTCGGGTGTACCGGTGGCATGCTTACGCTTTGCCGATTCCTGGCGTGTTTCTGGTCATTCAGATGTACTAGCAACATGTTTTTGTTTTACTAATTCTCTGCTTTTTTCCGGGCGTTCTGGTGTGCTTGTAGTATGTTTACGTTTTGGGGATGGTGCTGTCGCCCTTCCCTCAATTATTGTAATTAGCTCTTCCCAGCTGCTTTGCTGCTGGGTGAGGCGATGACTAACAATTAATCAAATTAACCCGTGGTGACTGACAACTGAATCTACATGCTGTGCCTTTTTTAAGCTTCGTGCAACATCATGAAGTGATGAATTCAAAAGTGCAGGCAGATTTACAGAGCATTTCTGCTTTAGAACAGCTAAGAATTTAAGATGTCGTGGTCTTACCACGTCTTTTCTACCCTCGCAGGTGATGTAGCTTTGCACAGTTTTTGCTAATTCTGCCCAGGGCTCTCCTAGCGTTGCTGGCAGAACTCCCTTCCCTTTAATCGTCAAGCTCTGGCCTTCGTCCTGGAAGATTTCTATAATCTTCTGTAGTCTTTCCTTTTTTAGTGTCCATACAGGTCCGATGGCTGGTAGTCCCGAGACTTCTGCGATTATATCATTGGTGACTGCTATCTGCTTCCCCCTTACTATGGAGTAATCCTCCTGCAGATTCTACAGGAATTCAATCGCCACTGTTTCATTAGACTCCTACAAGCGGTTGAGATAAGTCAGCCACCCTGCTCTTTCCAAGATCTCTCGGGCAACAGCGGAGACTGTCAACACTTGAGGTTCCCTTCGAATTGCCCTTCCTTCCATGGTTTCACTGCGGATTCTCAATGGAACAAAAACTGCTTGTGCTGTTTGAAACAGAGAGAGGGTAATAATCGCAAGATTTCAAAAAAACACAGAGTATGCAACAGAAAAGGCTTATGAATAGCAACTTGTGTAATGAAAATAGAAATATCATGCCGTTAAGCCGTGCCATACCCTAGTACACTATCTTTCCCGAATAGTGAGCTGACACATAATCCAGGGAATAATGAGGTTAACCTCCCCCCCCCAATGTGATAGGCTGTCCCAGCCGTCAAATAAAGGAGCAGCACCTGATCTGCAATAGAGTCATAAAGGAACAACGTATGAAAATATGCCATGTTTAGAAAAACAACGAATTACCGAAATCGAGGCATAAAGTTGGATCGCGTATTACTTAAGAGGCTGCTGTGATATGATGCGAGGCTGGGGGATAGGACGTCTGTCGTACTTGCAAATCTCAAGTGGTCATTGTCACTTCCTTTGCCATGATTGGTGGTAATAAATGTTCATGCGATATATAAGTCGGGAAATAATATATGATTAGTTCCTAGGATATAAGAAACAAAAGAGTATTAGTATCTTACCTATTGGTGTAACCAATGTGACTTCAATACCATTAACAGTGCTCTGCTGCCGACAGGTGTCCATAACCTTGGAAGAGTTGTTTATTTCACCCCTGGAACCATGATCCTTTATGTGTATATTAAGGAATGTAATGTCAAAGTGTAGGCCATTATGCTGGCTTGGTAACCAGTTAGCCATAATGCCATTCACGAGGAAGGAGCGAAAAGTGGGCAGGCCGGATCGTGATGAGACCTCCTGTTCCAAGGTTTGTTTATTTGATATACCTTTTGGACCATATCTCTGGTGTGGTGGCCATAGTGGGAATGCCACTTCACTTCCATCCTCATGATCATGGTAGGATGGCTCTTGATGAGACCCCCTATCTTGCATTTGACAACTTATAATTCATCTTTTTACCTTTTTTTTCTTTTTCATAAAACACTTTTCCTTATTTATACACAAAGGGTGGTTCAACACTCCTTAAGAGTAGGAATGGTGGAAGAAGTCTTATCATCTCAATAGGAAGATATAAACCCTTTGCTCTTATTCATAAACAATAATCAAAGAGAATTAAAGGGAATGTCATGATAAAGATAACCAATCAAAGCAAAATTAGTAAGACAATGATAGCGAAAGATGATGAATAAGTGTGTCCTTCCTTTTGTCCTCTTACCAATACAGAGCCTTATAAAGATAGCGATTTATAATTTGCGGATTTCAGTATGTTGTGATTTTGTGTTCATTGCATAAGTGCATAGCTGTCTCCTAAAGACTTTGAAAGAACAGGAGCAAGAAGCATCCTTAATTTAGATCAGCAAAAGGGATAAGCTGTTTCACAAGGAGAGAAAAAGTATGCTAGAAGTGTTCCTTTTGGAAAGAGGAACAACAAAGGAGCATAGATCTCAAAAGTGCAAATGCCGTTCCTTTTGAAAAAGGAACAACAGAACACACCAATGTCGTTCCTTTGAAAAAGGAACAACAAAAATTAAAAAAAATGCTATCTTCTTGGAAAAGGACAACAAAACACTCGAAATGACGTTCCTTTTGAAAAAGGAACAACAGCCATGAAAAATGTTGTTCCTTTGAAAAAGGAACAACAGAAATAAAAAATATGCTGCGCCTTTGGAAAAGGGACAGCAAACACACCGCAGTGCCGTTCCTTTTGAAAAAGGAACAACAAAAATCAAAATGCTGTTCCTTTTAGAAAAGGAACAACAAAACAAACAAATGCCTTTCCTTTGAAAGAGGAACAACAAAAAAATCAAGAATGTTGTTCCTTTTGAAAAGGAACAACAGAAAATCAAGAATGTTGTTCCTTTTGAAAAGGAACAGCATAAAATCAAGAATGTTGTTCCTTTTGAAAAGGAACAGCAGAAAATCAAGAATGATGTTCCTTTTGAAAAGGAACAGCAGAAAATCAAGAATGATGTTCCTTTTGAAAACGAATCAACAGAAAATCAAGAATGCTGTTCCTTTTGAAAAGGAACAACAAAAACACGCAAATGCCATTCTTTTAGAAACAGAACGACAAAAATCGAAATGCTGTTCTTTTGAGAAAGAAAAGGAACAACAAAAAATGAAAAGAAAACATTAGTTCAAGCATATGTATAAGAATGACTCAAAGAAAAGAACTTATGTACAAATTGTAAAAAGAAATGAATTCCTTAATGAATTACAGGTGAGGAAGACTTCTCTTCCTCTCCTAAACTCTCCTTATCAATGTCTCGGCGTAGCTGCTGGCAGAAGGATTCCCGAGTGAGTGGTTTGCGATAGAGACGAACTCGGTGGCCATTTACTTTGAAGGCATATTCAGAACCGTCAATGGTGATTAGAGTAAGGGTCCCATTGCCATGTACCTTCTGGATTTCGTATGGTCCCAACCAACGAGTCTGGAGTTTCCCAGGGAAGTCCTGAAACCGAGAGTCGTACAAAAGAGCCCAGTCTCCCTCGTGGAAGACTTTGTTTTTGATGAGCGCATCATGCCATTTAGCTCACTGCTGTTGAATCGGTGCTGTATTTTGTAGTGCAGAGAGCTTAATTTCATCCAACTCATTGATCTGCTGTAGTCGATTAATCTGTGCCTTGCTTAGATCTAGGCCAACTTCCTGTGCTGTTCTTAATGTTTGGATTTCAAATTCTATGGGAAAAATGGGTTGTTTTCCAAACACTAATTGATAAGGTGAGTAACCAGTGGTGCTTCTCCATGTTGTTCTATAGGCCCAGAGTGCTTCAGGTAGTCTGGCAGCCCAATCACGCCTATGTGACGCAATGGTTTTTGTTAGGATTGATTCTATTACCTTATTGCTGCTTTCTACTTGTCCATTCGCCTGTGGGTGGTATGGAGTCGTGATTTTATGCTGGACGTGATAATTATTGAGTGTTGCAGCTAATCTATTCCCAACAAATTGTGGTCCTCCGTCTGTAATTATTTCCATTGGAAGGCCATAACGTACAAATAGATGGAACAGGAACTGTATGACAGAGTCCTCTGTGGCTCTTAGCAATGCTTCTGCTTCGACCCATTTGGTGACATATTCTGTTGCCACCAAGATATATGTTTTCTGATTTGATGATGGGTTGATGGGTCCAACGAAATCAAGAGCCCATCGCTCGAATGGTTCAATGACTAACTGTGGTTTCAGAGGCATCTCGTCAGCTTGACCAGGACGTCCTGCTCGCTAGCTGCTGTCACAGGCTTGGACAAATTTCTTTGCATCTCTGAAAATCATGGGCCAATAATATCCTGTCTACAATACTTTATGTCCAGTTCTACGATCAGCGAAGTGTCCACCACATGGTCCATCATGACAGGATTTTAGGATGTCAAAGATTTCATCTTCTCGAACACATCTCCTGATATGCATGTCTTCCCTTGTGTGAAACAAATAGCCCCCAATCCATGAGAATCAAGCACTCTTCTGAACAATCTGTTTGCGCTCATTAGGGGTTAGGTGTTTTGGTAGTTTACCTACTGCAAGGTAATTGGAAACATCAACATACCAGGGTGTTTGAACGGCAACAACAAACAGATGTTCGTCCGGAAATTGATCTTCAACTGCTGCTGCATCAATTGGCTTTGGCATCCTTGAGAGGAAATCAGCTACAGGGTTTTCTTTGCCAGGCTGATCCTTGATTGTGATATCGAATTCCTACAATAATATCAACCATCTAGTTATTCTGGCATTTGTGACAGGCTTATTTGCTAAATATTTTATGGCAGAATGATCTGTATACAAGATAACATGATAGCCTGTAATATAATGTCTAAACTTATTGACAACATGTATTACAGCTAGGAATTCCTTTTCAGTAACAATGTAATTTAATTCAGCAGGGGATAAATTTTTGCTGATGTAATAGATAGCATATGGTTTTTTATCCTCTTCCTGCTCAAGGACTACGCCAATGGCTGTATCTGAGGCATCAGATGATATCTGGAATGGTAAATCCCAGTTTGGTCCTCGAAGGACTGGGGCTGTGGATACGAGCTTCTTTAAATCCTTCAAAGCACGCTCACATTTTTCTGTCCAAAGAAAATCAACGTTACCAGTTAGTGCATATAAAGGTGTAGCAATGTGCGAATAATGTTCTATAAATCGTCTATAATAACCAGAAAATCCAAGAAAGCTGTGTACCTCTGTTTGAGTAGTAGGAGTGGGAATAAGCAAAAGTATTTGGATTTTGGTCGGGTCTACCTGAATGTCAGCTGCTGAAACATAGTTTCATAGGATAAGTCCTTCAGTCATCATCATGTAACATTTTTCATGGCTTAAGCAAAGCCTGGTAGCGATGCAGCGTTGTAGGACTTTTTCTAGGGTGTCTAGTGCTGGGTCAAAATCATCTCCATATGGTGTAAAGTCATCCATGTATACTTCAAGTCCATCATTTATTAAATCTGCAAAAATGCTAAGGATAGCCCTTTGGAATGTGGCAGGAGCATTACATAAGCCAAAAGGTAGAACTCGATAGGCAAATGTTCCCCAAGGACAAGTAAAAGTAGTTTTGTCCTGGTCTTCAGGGGCAATCTGAATCTGATTGTATCCACTGAAGCCATCTAGGAAAGAAAAGAATTTCTTTCCTGCTAAAGTATCTAATACTTGGTCTATGAATGGGAGAGGAAAGTGGTCTTTTTGTGTTGCTTTATTGAGTTCCCCGTAATCCACACAAATTCTCCATTTCCCATTCTTTTTTGGTACCACCACAAGCGGAGAGACCCATTTACTGTCAGAAATAGGATAGATAAAATTGACATCTAAAAGTTTCTGAAGTTCAGCTTTTACCACATCCTTTAAATGAGGATTAAGTCTCCTTTGCGGTTGATGGACGGGTCTGGCATCTTTTTCTATATAAATGTGGTGTGTACATAATTGGGGATCGATTCCTTTCATATCAGGGTAATCCCATGCAAATGCTTCTTGATATTTTCTTAACAAATGGATGAGCTTCGTTTCTTGTTCAGGTGTGAGGTTGGCATTAATATTTAAAGTTTTTCCCGGTTCAATTTCCATAATTTTACTATTTGCAACAGAAGTAACAGGTATTGTTTGGTCATGTGTATCTTTCAGAGGATCTTCTTCTAATTCATTGTCAAATGCTGCTTCGATCATGTGACACTGTGTGCAGGATCCGGATTCAGTTTGACTAATGAAGTTATTAATGGCATCATCTTCTGTTTGATCTTTAAAATCAAGTGCCTCTTGTATAGTCAATGGAGATCTAATGTTATCAGTAAGGTATGATACAGGGTGTTTGTTAGTTTAAATTATTGTGACACTTGGCTGCGCCGGAGGATATAGAACTAAATTCTTGATATTTGGTCCTTTGGTTATGGTCATATTTCCTTGCCGGCAACCAATGTAAGCATCGGCAGTGGCAAGCCAAGGTCTACCTAGGATTAGCGGGTGTCCATCAAGTCGGATTTTTGGATTAATTATCAGGAAATCAGTTGGATATTCCCAGGAATCTACAGAGACCATGACATCATGTAGAGTACCCTCCGGTCTAACCACAGATCGGTCAGCCAATTCTAACAAAGTAGAGGTGGGTTCCACAGATGTAATGCCGAGCTTTTGGCAAGTAGTGGTTGTTAAAATATTAATTGCAGCTCCTAGATCAACTAAGGCATTAGACAGGGTCTGACCATAAATTTGAACAGTTACAATTGGATTTCCTAGGTCTTCATATTTAATGGGTGTTTCTTTCCTGGATAGTAAATCAGATAAAGTACCGACTACTTGGACTCTTGGATTAGTTGTTATATTCCTCCTTGGTTTCTTTATGCACAATTCTTTGATAGTTTTTGCGTATATAGGAATGTCTTGAATGGCTTGGAGGAATGGGATTTTTATGTACATATTTTGTAATTCTCCTAGAATGTCGAAGTCAGGATACTGTAATGGTTGAGGTATGACTAATCATTCTGGGAACGGAGGAGAGGATGTGGTTGCTTGATTCTGAGTCTGCTGCTTATTTACATCCTCTTGTTGCAACTGATGTTCTCTTGGTAACTGATCTTCAATATGAACTGCTTTATCTCCCTCAGTTTCAATAATACGTCCAGATCGTAACTGAAGATCATTACACTCCCTCAGGTCGGGTCCTATTTCTGGTGATTCTACAATTTGAAGAGATTGGACCGGTCTGTTATTTGGATTGGGGTTGGGTTGGGCTGGGAGTTGCGGTCTCAGATTAGACTGGGGATTTTGTTGTAAAGCTGGCAGAGTTGGTTGAGGGAGCGAAATAGTTCCTACTGGCTGGTGCATCGATCTTTGCAAGTTTGTCTGCCAGGGTGAACTTTGTGAAGTAGGGGGAGTCCATTATGGAGGATATGGGCCATTTTTCCAATATGGTGGAGTGTAAGGGAAATTCGGCCAACCAGATTGGCTTGCCTGATTCAGCCACGGGTTTGAAGAAGGAAACGACTGTGGTGACTAGTTTGAAAATGGGGGTTGAGATTGATTTTGCCACATACTATATTGTTGAGCATTATACTGTGGAGGCTGAAAAGAAGAAGTTGGGTCTGGAAACATACCAGATTGTCTCGGCTGCCACTGGCGGCGCTGGTTGATCAAGTACACCGATTCTGGTTCTTCTTCTGCTTCCTTATATACCGCTTTCAATCCAGGAAGTGAGGGGCAGCTCTCCGTAAGGTGATCTTTTGTACAGATGGCGCATGTTTGGACTGTATCCAGTGGACATTCCTTGTGACTATGCTTTTTCCTGCATCGGGGACAGAAGATCGCCAAATTCTGTTCTGCCTCCATCTGCTTCTGTTTAGCCTGCATAATATCAAGTTGTGTAGTTAGTGTCCCCAGAATATCAGTTTTAAAATTTTCTAATAAATTTCCAATCTCTACACGTGTTACTCCTTTTGTTGGTATTTTATTATCTCTTGCAAACCGATCATATTCTGTCGGTTTTACTCTTGTGCTGCCTCTCGAACTACTGATACATAAATCAATGATGTCAGCAAAATTCTCTTGATAAATATCCCCTTTTCCCATGATGTTTAATGTTTCAATCCATTGTTCCTTCATGCCCCTTATCAATGCAGTTTTTAACACATTATCAGGTAAAGGTAGTGATGCATAAGGAGATCTTTGTAGATTGTACTGAAAACGTTCCACATACTCCTCTAATGTTTCATTCGGTTTGGCTGTCATTTGGAATATTTCGTCCTTTAATTCTCTAGACCTACAATAATCCTGATATTTTTTTAAGAAGGATTCTTTCATTTGATCCCAATTGTTGATGACCCCACCACCTAGTCCCATAAACCATCTTAAAGCAGCCCCTTTTAATGTAGAGGGAAATAATTTCAATTTCTGGGGATCAGTGGTGTAATCATATCCCCTGCACAACACATCGAATTCGAATAAAAATGCATCCGGATCTTCTGATGTGAGACCGTGAAATGTAGGGATATGTTGAAGAGGGATAGCTTTCATGGGCGCATTTGCTGCAGAATCCACTATAGGATATTGTAATGTAGAGGTTTGAGTGTTTGGCTGGTTCTGAGCCATAGGATCGAATATATGCCAATAACCTTCTGGAATATCTAGGAGGGTATTCCTAGGTTGAGAGGGAACGGTTTTGACAGGGATAGTTTTAATAGCACTTCCTTTATCTGGGATAATGAGAATACCTAATGTCTGAGGAGATTGGGTTCCTTCAACAATGATTTTTGCAGCGCTCCCCTTATCTGGGCTATTTAATGGCTGATTTGTTCCAATAGGAGATTTTGGTTCCTCGGTTTCCCCTATTTCTCCTTCTCCTTCACAAAAGTTGCTGAAATTCCCTTCCTGCAATAGTTATGGAGTAGAATTTTCAATTTCTTGAAAGTCCTGCTCTTCAGTTTGACTATGCACCTCAGCAAAGGCTACAGAGGTTGATCCTTTGGCCTGAAGGGAACTAGTAGGCTGTTTAGAAATGATTTTCCTGGGGCCTACTGATGGCTGAGATTCTGTTTTCTTATAGATTTCGTCTATGAAGGTCATTCGACCAAGGGTCACTGGCCCCTTAGCTTTTTCAGGTTTGGATGGAGGTTTGATATTCTTTTCTGGATTTTTCTGCTTAGTCATGCACTCAAATGAACTACTAAATTCTATTCAAACAAAGCAACAACAAATCTGTTAGGAAAGCAGACATTGGAGTAGGGCTTTTACATGCTCCGTACGCAGGTTCTTACCTTCCGTTTTTAAGATCCAACTCTTCCCTAACAGGTTCGTACACTACTCTGAAAAAGACAAATGGCTACACTCTTTCCCCGGCAACGACGCCAAAATGTAGAGCTATAAAAAGGGTCTCTTTCACCTCTAATTACCTCACATTAATATGTCAATCCGGGAGCGTTTTTTTATTTCAAAGAGTGTCTCAGTCTGAGGCTATCATTTGTCAGAGTAATGCTAGTAGTACAATGTTCAAAAATACAAGAGTAAACAGATGCTTGTCTATAACTAAGTTACTTCAAAGGAATAAATCACGCACTCAGAAAACTAGGCAACTTATCAGTCAAGGGTTCGACAGTGATAACCCATCCCTTTGGAAACTGATGGAAAGGAAATTAGAGCATGGACCACAGGTCTGGGAGCTAGACAGTAAATGCCGAGGCTCACTACAGCCTTAGATAGTCTCTCACACCAAAGCAACAAATGCGAGTAAATGGAACGGAAAATAGCAAAATGGAACAACAAATAAGAAATTGAACAACAAATCTGGAATGGAACAACAATTCTAAAATGGAACAACAACTAAACAACTAAATCTCGCGAGCAGTCATCAAACTTAATCTATTAACTCAAATGCACTCATCGCAATCAAACGACAATCTTTCACTCTTAAGGAAAATCAAGTAGAACACACTAATAGAACAGCACTAATACAAATAAGTTATGGAACCGCGCCTGCAAATCATATACGCACACAACACGCTTGAATAGTAATCTGATCAATCTTAATTAACAGGAATATGATTGTGTTTCAAAATAAAACAACATTACTTCTGAACCCAACAATCGTAAAGAACACAACTTTCAGATAAATTCTATAACATGAATATTCAGCACAAAAGCTCTGTAACAGAACAGTAACAATATCTGGTCAAGACTAATAATATTCAATCAACTCCGAAAGGATCAGTAATATAATGCAGAGTCAATACCACAGTTCTGTCTGTAAAAACCTTAATGAATTAATCTTAACAAAGCATGCAATGTAAACTTATAAAGCATATCAGATTACCAAATAACGACGATAAGCAAACCATGTAGAAATCAAATCGTAGTAATACAGAAGCAAGTGTCCTCCGGGGCCGGGTCCTTAGCCTCCAAGGGTACACCACTTTAAGTCAGTCTAGACGCAGAGATAGGATAATCACCAAGTTTATATTAATGCATAAAACAAAAGTACAATGAACCAGTTCTCAACGAGACTCGATGATCAAAGTTTGATCTTTAACAGAAAATTACATAAAAGCATCATCCCCCAAAGCTAACAGTGTTGTCGCTTTATATAAGGGTGACGGCGGAGATGTCTAAGTAACAAGATAGATAAAGCAATGATCCCTCAGGATCAAAGATCCTGAGGGATTCGCCAAACTGTTAATCCTTAACCATCTCTTTTCTCTTGCGCCGAGTTGGTGTCTTCTCCTCCTTTTCTCGGCCAATTTGCTTTGATCTGCTTAGCCTTGTTTGCACTCGGTCTCCCGTCAAAGGGACTGCAGTTACTGTGTCCTTGTCTTTTTCTTTGGAACAATAGCTCCTCGTTTTCACCCTTTCCTGCACAGGAGAATGACAATTATCAACGGTTAAGTCTTGCATATTAATCTCACATGTTTTGTTATAATTCTTTATTGTTTTCCAAGTTCATGATGCAAAAAGGTTTACAAATTCTACTGAAAAGCCACTAAAATGACCATCAAAAGCATGCCTTTTTAGTACTCCACAATATGGTTGGATTTTTCATTAGTTAATAAGAGTTATTTTCCTATTGTATTCTATGAGAACTTATACTTGATATTATGATGATTTGATGGATTTTGTGTCATGGTTAATAATCTAGTTATATGTTGGTTATAAGCATGGATATGTAATGTACTTTAGCTATGGATTTTTTCATGATTTGATAAGTATATGAAGTTTAATGAATGCATGGGATAACAAGTGTTATTGCAACTATTATGAGAAGGCATTAAACCTCCTTGGTGATTCTCAGATAAGTTTCAGACTCCTATGGTCAAATATGCAATCACGACCTATATTTTACTTATTCATTATATGTTTGACGAAATGACTGTCATGGTTGGGCCTAGTTAGGTTAAGTTCTTGTTCAAGATTTGTATGAATAAGATTTTCATCATGTAATTTATCATTATGAGAAGTCTAAGGCAGTTATGGGTATGGATCAGAGGCTGGCCTGGAATTGTGGCTCAAATCTCAAGATCGCAGGCACTAAACTGAGCAACTTAGGTCACAACCACATGGAACAAGGCTTGTGAGTGTGGTTGGCGGCCTTCAACCGCATGCAGGTAAATAGGTTGGGAGTCTAGGTCACTGAAACAAAGTTCCAAATCTAGGATTGACCACTTGGGGTCACAACTGAACTGAGCAATTGAGGTCACAACCACATGGATCAAAGCTTGTGAGTGTGGTTGGAGGATTTCAACTACATGCAAGCAGTGTCAAGGATGTGATTGGGAG
The DNA here is from genome assembly GCA_031772625.1 of Pinus tabuliformis. Lineage (NCBI taxonomy): Eukaryota > Viridiplantae > Streptophyta > Pinopsida > Pinales > Pinaceae > Pinus > Pinus tabuliformis. The sequence goes on along the minus strand of CM062819.1, from coordinate 285,835,285 downwards.
TCTAGGTCACTGAAACAAAGTTCCAACTCTAGGATTGACAACCATGGTGTGATGGGATTCTTTTTTAGTTGAGCTTTGGATTGTTGGAAGGTTTTTGAACCAAGTGAGCTGGTCTCAGGAAAATTCCCAAGGGTTGGGGGTGGAGGTGGTTTAATCTCCAGGAAGCCCTCGATAGGTAGGTGGAGACAAGAAAATTCATCAAAGTAATGGTGAAGAAACTCCGAGGCATCCAAACTTGTTTGGGTTTCGTGATCTCTTGGTTGGTTTGGCAAGATCATGGTAGCCTGAGGGTGGAGGTGGTTTAATCTCCGGGAACCCTGGCTGTTTATGTCTTTAGATCAAACATTCATGCTTGGAATATGGCATGTGGGTGATTGGCTGAAAGAAAGATTGGGTTCAACTCAATTTATGGTGGGGTGCTACTTGGAAGTCATTGATTTGGATGGCTTTTGCGTTAGTTAATAAGAGTTATTTTCCTATTGTATTCTATGAGCACTTATACTTGATATTATGATGATTTGATGGATTTTATGTCATGATTAATAATCTAGTTATATGTTGGTTATAAGCATGGATATGTAATGTACTTTAGCTATGGCTTTGTTCATGATTTGATAAGTATATGAAGGTTAATGAATGCATGGGATAACAAGTGTTATTGAAGCTATTATGAGAAGGCATTAAACCTTCTTGGTGATTCTTAGATAAGTTTCAGACTCCTATGATCAGATATGCAATCATGACCTATATTTTACATGTTCACTATATGTTTGACGAAATGACTGTCATGGTTGGGCCTAGTTAGGTTAAGTTCTTGCTCAATATTTGTATGAATAACATTGTCATCATGTAATTTATCATTATAAGAAGTCTCGGGCAGTTATGGGTATGGGTCTCGAGGCTAGCCTGGAATTGTGACTCAAATCTCAGGACCACAAGCATTGAACTGAGCAATTTAGGTCACAACCACATGGATCAAGGCTTGTGAGTGTGGTTGGTGGCCTTCAACCGCATGCAGGCAGTGTCAAGGATGCGATTGGGAGTCTAGGTCACTGAAACAAAGTTCCAACTCTAGGATTGACCACCTGGGGTGTTTCTTCAACTCCTGGGTGATATGTAGTCCCTGTAGGGTGTCAGTTTGTGTTGTAAAACAACAACCCCCCCCCACCTTTTGGTAAAATCCTTTAGATAATAAATGGGGATCCTTTAGAAAATAATTTGATTTAAAATCATTAAAAATCCAAGAACCCCGCTCCAAAATTAAATTTCATTTTTCATTTCGCAAAGTTTGTGTGCAACACTTAACGTTACCATTTGAAGCATCATTGATTTGTGATATGTAGAGAATATAGGAATATTCCTTTCCGATCAAATCATGTCAGACCTTTCACATCGCAGAAAAGCAACAAAACATGTTAAACCTTCTTTTACGTATTGCGATATGACAATGGACCCCACAAACGAATTAACTATAATATTAAAACACATTCGCATCCGTCAGATCCCAATCTCGCAAATCGCAAAACTCGCAATCAAACTATTATGTGACATTGCGAAAAGCTGATTTGCGAGAGAATTTGGACCCATTGACACATCATTAAATTATATTTCACGTATTAAGGATGGTACGTTAACAAGTTTTAATGATATGCTCCGAAAAGATCGTTTGCAATAGACTACATTAATGTGAGTTAATCTGAATCTTACGCAGATATTGTTTCAGGTTATGGATATTTATGACTCCACAGCTCGAAAAATTCAATTTCTTCTCACCATTACGGGTGCATTTAAGTTTTTTAGTTTCATCAATTTGAATAAGGTTTTCATATTTGCATGTCGTTATATTTCTATTTTTCATCCTCATCACTAGCATTCTCGTCTTATTTGCAGTGATAGGACTATAACAGAGATTCAATTACTCGGCTTGATGGTCAAGATGAATAAGGGAAAGGTTACACAGTCCACGGTTGAAGATGTACTGGAATAATCACCTTTATTTTCTGATACAACTTGTCTACCAAAGTGTGGCACTGGCTCCTGGGAGAATGTTTATGATATATTCGATAAGGAAATACATAAGGAAGTGATGATAAATGATATTCAATCCTCATACGATTTTTATCCCGAGTTCGCATGCTCTGTTTTGCATAAGGTAGCAACTAGGCCAAAAGTATTACCCTACACTGATATGGTGAAATGGGCTATTGAAAACGTGAACATTGAGGACAGAGAATTTGTAACCTCAAGACAAGTGGTCATCATCTCTTTTAAACTAGAGGGTATCAGAAGAATGTATCATTTACCTCAGCCGCACAAGGTTTATGATAAAACATTTGTTGAGAAATTTGCTGCTGGAAATGAAGAACCATCCGAACTTATAAAGAAATGGATGTCAAATCCTAGAAAACACAAGATGGATAGAACTGGTATGTATTCGGTAGCCTCTCTTACCACTCCTTATTTATACATTGCGCAATGCTATGTAGATTATTTGGATATGCAGACACTCCCAGATTTTTAGTTGAATGGGTGCCTCTAATTGATGTTGCTTCTAATTCTATAATAATGGACTGGGCTAAAATTTTGTCAAATAACTTAGCCCACCATATCATAGATTATAGGAAGAACCGTTTTGACACTACAAGAACCATTCCTCCATTTTATATGTGTGCCTACATCATGGTTGTTGTGTGTTTCATTTTTCCCCTCCCAATTATGGGATGGAAGTGGACTCCTCAAGATCCCACACCAATTCATGTATATCATAAACCTATTTGGAAATCTTGTTTCAATGAACGTTTCTATCAGATTTGTCAGGGGGTTATGCTCCCTATTCATCTGGTTGTCTTTGACAAGAAAGCCCCAAGGTTATCTAAAGAAGCCAAGGTTGATATTCAACCTGTGACGAGATGGTTTGGAGAGGAATTATTTACATATATTAGATTTTTTGGATGCACTGCTCCACCACATGTACTTCTGCGATATGTCCCTTATAAATTATTAGCCAGAGAAATTGCATGCCGAACAGTTAGAAAGGGTGTAACCAGGTCTCTCAAAGAGTCTAAAAAACCTCTCTGGCCCATTTTTCTACTTCGGTTTGGTGTTTATTGTTTAAACGAATTCAGACATGCACAGGTTGAAGTCAAACACATTCATAGTTTAAATCTTGTTTAGTTTCGAAAAAGGCAACATGACCCTATTAAGGTCGTGTATGATTTTACTTCGATTGTTAAAGTTAAGGAGTTTATTCATGAGAACGATTGTTTTGACGATCTTTTTGAAGCAGATGAAAATTTTTCATAGGTACATAGTTTAGCTGCCCTAAGACTGAATCCAACTGAATTAGTAGAATTTAAGGAGTATAGAAACCAAAGGATAATGCACGTGCCTTTAAATATACTTCAAATAATCCTGCAAGAATCTTAGGAAGAAAGAGTTTCTACTAATGTCTCAGGGAAGGATGCAAAGAAAGCATCCAAAGATGTTGAATCACCAAAGGAGTCTGCTATAGAGAAAGACATAGAAGAACCTTCCAACAAAAAGAATACCAAGAAGGGACTTGATCAGGAGAAAATGCAAAAAGAATGGGGGAAATTTGAATATATAATCAATGAACCACAAGGGGGTATGAGTCAAACACAAACTTTGCTCGAAACACCAAAACCTCCTGAGAAATATTCAGAAAAAGCTCTCATTACTTTAGAAGATATCGAAGTTATTCATGCTTTTCCTTCTTTAGAGATTGTTTTGAAAGAGGAGGAAATTCCTCCTTTAAATATTTTCTACAGTCCCAAACATCGCGTAGTCATGAAGAGATAAACGAAAAAGAGAAATATTGACCATGTTGCTATTATCTTGCCAGGAAACAAGCTAATGGACATTGTCTGGAAAGATACACCTATAGATCCATCCGAAAATTTGACTAAATTATCTCATTTTGCAGGAGCTTATGCTTCTGCAACAATTGAAAAAGCAGAAGTGAGAGAATTTATCAAAGAAAAGGAGGAAAGAATAAAGAAACTGGAAGATAAACTCACAAGAGAAAAGGTGGATTCACAGGAACAGGTTAAATCATAGCTTGAACAAATGCAATAGAGTTTCAAGAGCCTAAAACTTCAAAGGCAAGCATAATTAAATGCCAAAGACATTGAAATCACATAGTTGCGATTTACTGTAGATCACATGAAGGATTACCCAAAAATTGATGAATTCATCAAAGAAGCTTTAGAAATCAATTCGTTTCTATCAAAGAAACAATTAATCTTTTGTAAGAAATTAGTAGAGATTAGCCCATTGTGTCAAGAAGCTGATGCATTAGTCAATCAATTCACAAATGCTAAAATCAACTTTGAGGAAACAGATGAAAAGATTTCAAACTTGATCACATGGCAGGACAATTCAAAGGGAAAAACAACAAAATTGCCAAATATCAAAGAATCTCACAAGGACATTCACTTTACTGATTGGGAAATCCAGATAAAACAGGCTGAAAGGTAGTTTCTAGTGCAAGTGAAAAATAAAACAATATTATAGAAACTATTAATGATAATCTTTGGTATGCAGGCTTTATTCAAAAATGTCTGCCAGGTAATCTACCCGAGATGGAGGATTTACAATCAAGTTGGCACGAAAGTCTTGCAGCAAAAGAACAACAGATCAAACAACTGTCACATTTGAATTGGGAAGCTTATTGGTCATACCTGGTAAAACTGCACGGTTAATTGATGGCCCTACGATGCTTAACTAATTCTTTCATCCATATGACACCATCACTATCAGATACAGTTTATGAGGGAAAAGTGAAGATAAGCATTAGGCAGCCTCTAGGAGTTCAGGGAATGATAGATATCTATGAGAAGTGGAAACAAATCGGAAGCCAACACCAATCAAGATCAGATTTTTGAGTATTAAATCAATTTTATTTTTGCATTTTTGCCACTGATTCTAAGGAGAGTCATTTCACTCCTCAGAATTTAGCGCTTAGCTATTTTTGTAATATTTTTTGATATTTAAACCCCTTTCATGTATTTAGAAAGGGGTCTCAAAATTTTATTTGAGACTCTTTAAAAACATACACTTTTGTACTTTTAAAGGCTTTATTTAATTTTGAAGATCTAGTCCATGAATTTTATTTGAGAAAGTTGGTTAAGAATGGCACTTCTATTTTCTGTGATCGATCTTGGAGAAAACACATGGATTGCAACTTTATTACCTATGTATCAATCATCTCGAATTGGGTACTTTTATCATTGCATAGTGATTATTTGATGAACTGTTAAGTTGTTTCTTCTATATGTACATTGTTTGTCGATTATGTTTTGATACAACCTGCTATTACTTCACATTTGAAACATAGCTGAGTTGTCATCCTCTTTATTTTTGATAAGCAAAATTCTGTTATATATTTGATGCGATACATTTTACAGTCAACCATTTTGATTAACAATTTAATCGAAATAATTGTTTTACGAAAGTTTTATACTTCTTGTATGAATAATCTTCATTATCATTCAAGGTAGTCATTTATCTAAATTGCATAATTATTGATTTAAGCATGAGTAATAGTAATATATACACACACACACACACACACACACACACACACACACACACACACACATATATATATATATATAGATAGATAGATAGTTTGATTGTTTTGTTGAAACCACTCATCTACCAAATCAGCTTTGATAATCAAATGCATACCCCATCCTATCATCTTTCAAATTGGGAAAATGGTCCCATAATTCCAGTCAGATCCACCAACCCAAACGAATAAGGGACAATATTCAGGTCCCCGACCAGATGGTTATCCCCCATGTTGTTAGAGCGAATTTCGAGGCTTCAACATTTTGGCGCTAGAAGGAGGGTCGGGGCTATGAATGGCAAGTAAATATAAATTGGAAAGCCATTCTAAGAGTCAAAATCCCTCACTATAACCTCTAACTTCCTGGTCACATTCCAGATCTCCAAATCCCAAACGTGAAGTTGTGAAAAAATCTCTAAAATCCACTAGTGTTTCCCCAAAGAAATCAGATCAAACTTCTTCTGCAGAAACTCCTGAAGTACAATATTTAATCCAAAAATTAGAAGGTATTTCTCTATCTCAAGAAGAATCTGAATTATCTAAAGCCAACATTTCTTCATCTTTTCCTTCCTCTCAAAGATTAACCAGATCACAGAGTGAAAATTTTGGAATACCTCCATTTGAATTTCCTCTACCTCCTCCTCGGAGGAAAACTAAGAAATCTAAGTCTGAAAATTATAGTGAGATTATATCACCATCACCACAAACTCCATTTATTCACTTATCTTCATCGCAAACTCACTCTATCCAATCACCCACTTCACCATATCAAATAGTGATTTACACTGGTATAGGAGCACAATCTTCCTCCACCCAATCACCTTCTATTACTGGTGCATCGTCTTCCACACAAATACCCATAATGGCTCAAAGACCATGGAAAAATCTAAGAGCCTTTCAAATGGAAGGACCATTACATCCATTACCTTCCCATTCGGAAAAATGGTTGCTAAAATTTAACCTCGATGATGGTCTTCCTGTCGAAGAGCATATAAACAACTTCATGTTATCTATAAATCTAAATGGAGTTGTTGAAGAAGATGTTGTTGTACGATTATTTCCTTATACTTTCGAAGGATCAGTAGGATCCTGGTACTTTTCATTACCATCTGGTTCCATTGATAATTGGAACGTCTTCCAAGAACAATTCCTAACCAAGTTTGGAGATGATTGCTCAACAACTACTCTTCTTAATGATCTCTCCAACTTAAAAGCTGAATCAAAAGAGCCAATTAAGGATTTCAATTCACATTTTAACAAATTGTTAAATAAAATCCCAGTTGCATCCAGACCAAGTGCCAAAGTACAAAATGAATGGTACATTTCTGCTCTCCCTTCAAATACAACTATTTTTGTTGATAGAGCTGCTAAGCCAACCTTGGTTGAAAATATGAAAGAAGCTATAGTTGTAGAGAAATGAATTTTAGCCTTAGAAAAGAAAAACATATTAGAAGAAAGAAAATCCAAAAAGGTCACCTTCAAAGATGAATCTAAGAAGAAAACACCTAAAGACCCTTTTGATCTTGAAGATCTGTAAAAAGTACTTAAAACCATGTCCAATTAAATGGTTGAGATAAAGAAACAAGTAGTTGAAACTTCTTCTAGAAATCCTTTTAGACCTTTTAAAAGAAACTCAATCTCTGATCCTAAACCTCCAAATACCATATCAAATGTAGAATCAAATTTGGACGAAGAAGAAGTATTAATAGCTGATGAATAAACTGATGATGAAGAGTTGGTTGAAGTACATGGAATGTGGGATTTCATTCTTCCCTTGTCAGACAATGAAGAAGAAGAAGCTTTACATGTTGCCACTTGGAGCAAGAGCACTAATGATTCACCACAGTCACGTCAAAAACAGAAACCATCAATCCCTGTTGTTAAAGAAAAAGCAATTAGTAAGAAATTTTCTTCCAAGTCTACTCAAACATCCCCACCTCAATCTAATCCTTCGCTTTCAGCCAAAACCTTGGTAATTTATGATGATATGGAATACAACATAGTTGAATACATGAAGAAGACCAGAGCTAATATTATGCTATATGAGCTTATCAAGCTGAAACATCAGTAGAAGCTATTGCTCAAGGAATTAAATGTAGTTCCTACTTCTCCTCTTCCTGTTGTTGTAATTTCTCAAGCTGCTCAAGGAATGGGTAAGCCTCCCACTAATTCATCGGATAAAGTAAAATCAACTGATTTTGTTTTAATTGGTGGTAGACCTAATTCTCATACTCCTTTTCTTTTGAATTTTGAAATCTTTAATAAGAATGTGCACAATTGTTTAATTTATTCAGGGGCTTCATCCAACATTATGCTAAAAATATTCTGCACGAAATTAAATGTTTTACCCTAGAAATCTATTGATCACATTGTATAGTTATATCGGACACAAGTTGAAGTCATAGGAGAAATTAATTCGACTACCATCACGCTTTCATCAAATCTGAGAATATGTCAAGTAATTAACACATTAGTTGTTGATATTCCTGAATTTTACGGCTTGATCCTCAACAAAGATTGGTCCGAAAAGCTTCATGGCTATTTCGCAATAGACTGGTCTCATATGTGGCTTCCTTACAACGGAAATCCAAATCAAATAAGTGTCGATCGTGAGAAGCATTTAAAGTACACTGTGACTAAACTGGAAGGAGAAAACAAGCATGTTGCATACAACAATAATATCATTGAAAACTATTTTGTTGAACCTTTTTTGGGCAATTTTAATGCACAAACTTCACATTTTCTGGAGAATTATGTTAACTCATAGATTGAAAATGACTCGCAAACAGATCCAAATGTATCAATTTTGTAGATAAACCAGTAGTTAATTCTTTGTTTTGGAAATTATTTTTTGATGGGTCTAAATCTAATGATGGGGCAGGGGCAGGTTGCATATTAGTTAGCCATGAAGGAGAGAAAACTATGTTGGCATGCAGACTTGAATTTGAATGCACGAATAACACTGCTGAGTATGAGGCATTAATTCAAGAATTGTACAAAGCCATAGGCCTTGATATCAAATACCTCCAAGTCTTTGGAGACTCTGAAATCGTGATCAAACAGGTAAGGAACACTATTCACTGCCTTTATGGACATTTAAATCATTATCAATCATTAGTCCAGGACCTTACCTCGCATTTCTTGGCATTTAATATCTCTCCAATACCAAGACTTCAGAATGCAAGTGTTGATCTCTTGGCTAACATTGCTTCCAAACTCATACCATCAAAGGATTATAGTCCTGATCGATTTTCTATAGAGTTAATTTTTAGACCTTCTATTCCCGATAATATCACCAATTGGTGAGTTTTTAATGATGATCAAGATATCATAAACTTCTTAACATCTGAGGGCTCATACGATGACCAAATAATAGATGAAGACTAACATGATAATCAACTTAAACATAAGACAAATGAAAATCCCATACCCAAATCTGTAGTTAAGCTGGAGGATTTGTATGATCTTTAAGACAGATTCAAGAAACCAACTAATTCAAAACTTCAAAGTTCAACATTGAGGTTTGAATTAGTAAATCTTGGAATTGATCTAAAACCACAGAATATTAATCTAGGTCTTGGTCTTGCACCTGACAAAAGGTTAGCCTTCATTCATTTGTTGAGAAGATATAAAAACGTTTTTGCTTGGAATTATGATGATCTTAAAACATATGATACTTCTATCATACATCACACTATTCCTATGATATCTGACGAAAAACTTGTACAACAGAAGTTGAGAAAGATTAATCCAAATTTAGAGAATCAAATCAAAACTGAATTAAACAAACTTCTTAAAGCCAAAATCATTTTTCCTGTTAGACATTCAAGATGGGTTTCTAACCTAGTACCAGTCAGGAAAAATAATGGTGATATTCGTATTTGCATAGACTTCTGCAATCTCAACAAGGATTGTCAGAAGGACAACTTTCCATTGCCTCCTATGGAACAGGTACTACAGTCAGTCACAGGTTCAGAATTAATGTCTTTTCTAGATGGATTTTCAGGTTACAATCAAATTCTTGTACATCCAGATGATCGACTGAAAACCACATTCATAACCAAATGGGGAACACACGCCTATCAAAAGATGTCATTTGGATTAATCAATGTTGGTGCGACTTTCCAAAGAGCCATGGATATAGCTTTCAAAGGTATGGTAAATAAAATTGTGGTCATTTATTTAGATGATATAACAATATATTCAAAGAAACATAGTAATCATTTAAAAGACTTAAAACAGATCTTTGAACGTTGTAAAAAGTACAGAATTTCTCTAAACCCAAAGAAGTCTTACTTTGCTTTAAGCGAAGGTGAACTTCTCGGATTTATTATATCCAAAGATGGCATTCACATAGATCCTAATAGGATAAAAGAAATTTCTGAAATCTCTTTGCCTGACAAGAAAAAATATATGCAGTCCTTCCTAGGTCAGATAAATTTTATTAAAAGATTTGTTCCTGACTTTTCACAAATTTTTTTACCCTTGCAATCCATGATCAAGAAAAAAACGGTTTTTAAATGGGGACATAGTGAGCGAGAAGCTTTCAATCTTATCAAACACGCAATTATAAATGCTCCCTCTTTAGCAACCCCAAACTTTTCTAATCATTTTATTTTATATACTTTTGCCTCTGAAACATCATATGTAGCCATTTTGACACAAATCAATGATGAGAAAATTGAAGCACCAATCTCTTTCTTTAGCTCCAATTTGCAAGGTGCTGAATTGAATTACTCAGACGTTGAAAAACAAGCTTTTGTTGTTTTCAAATCTATAAATCATTTCAGACCTTTTCTTCTTAAAACACACACTAAAGTAATAGTCCCATTCTCATCTGTGAGAAATTTACTAGTGCAAAAAGAATTAGGAGAGAAAAGGGAAAATTGGGTAACAACACTGCAAGAATATGACATTGAAATTAAACCAACTAAAATCATCAAAGGACAAGGTTTTTGCAGGATGTTAGCAGGAGCTTCCAACATATCAGCAGATGAAGATTCAAGTAATATTGTGCAAATATCTTAGGTAAATCTAAACGAGTCTGAATCCCAATATGTTGATTTAGTTTTCTATTTGAGAAATGGATTTGCTCCTCCTGAACTCAGTTATAAAAGGAAAAGAGATTTAAGGCTAAAATATAATCAATATCAAATCATTGATAATGTCTTATTTTGAAAAAATTATGATTCCATTTTATTAAGATGCCTCGAAAAATCTGAAGCATAAAAAGTTTTGCAGGAACTCCATGATGGCCTTGCTGGTGGACATTTTGGAGGAGATACAACAACACATAAAATTCTTCATGTTGGTTATTATTGGCCAACACTCTTCAAGGACACTCATGAATATGTGTGAAAATGCAAAGTATGTCAAACAACTGCTGGAACACAAAGGAAACTAGCACTTCCTTTACAGTCAGTCAACATTGAACATCCTTTTGAACAATGGGGATTGGATGTTATAGGTGAGATCGTTCCTAACTCTTCAAAACAACACAAATATATTCTTACTGCTACAGATTATTTTACCAAGTGGGTGGAAGCAATTCCACTAAGAGTAGTCAATTCTGATGCAATCATTGAATTTATTGATCAATTTATAATAACCAGATTTGGCTTACCCAATGCACTCATGTTCGACAATGCATCTTATTTTTCTGGAAACAGTATGACTGAATTTGCACTAAAAAGAGGTTTTAAATTGAAGTATTCTTCCAATTACTATCCTCAAGGGAATAGGTTAGCATAATCAACTAACAAAAATCTCATTAGAATCATTAAATGGACTGTCGACCAAAGCCAAAATAATTGGCACAAATCTTTAACATTTTCTCTATGGGTAGACAGAATCAGTGAGAAGGCCTCAATAGGCACTTCTCCATTTAATTTGGTTTATCGGAAAGAAGTTGTCATTCCATCAAATCTAGCTATTCCCTTTATGGCCCTAGTGCAATTCATTGAAGAAACTCCTTCTTCTTCATTACAATTAAGGCAAGATAAAATTCTCAAATTAGAAGAGGAAAGAGAGAAAGAAAAGATCACACATGTCCATCATCAACAGTTAGTTAAAACTTCTTTTGATGCAAGTTTAGTTTCCACCAAGTCATTTCAAATCGGAGATCTCGTCTTGAAATGGGACAAAGCGCACGAGGAAAAAGGCAAACACACCAAATTCCGAAGATTATGGCTCAGACCATTTCAAATTGTTGAACAAGTAGTCCCATCGAACTTCATATTAAAAGATTTATCAGGAAGAAGAGATTCTCTTCCTGTTAACAGGCTTATCTTGAAGAAATTATTTTCTTAGGAGATAACCTCTCCTAATTGTAACATTATCGCACTTATCTTCTTTCATTTTTTTTATTTATTATTTCTAGGAAAATAAATGTTGAATAATATTTACTTTTGTCTTCACAAAAAATCTTTTGGAACTATTTTGATTTTTCACATTTAAAAGTAGATATTGTTAAGGAAACAATTATAACATTTGAAAATTAGCTAAGTTCCATGAATCTCAGAAATTTTCTTTTCCATCAAAATTATTTATTCTTTGAGAAACCTCCAACTTCATAAAAAAACTTTTGTTCTACTATCAGTCAAGAAAAATATCTTTAACAAAGTAAAGACTATTTGTAGATAAACATCTTCAACTCTATAATTGTCATCCAAAACTCTTAAGGAGTCAATGGTTCTCTCCATCCAATAAACTTTTCTCTTTTTAGAGTGTAATTCTAAAATATACTAAAACTTAAAAGATAAGAGGTCTCATCAAGAGCCTTCTTACCATGTTCATAGGGAAATAATAGATTGACATTGCCAATACTGCATACCAAAATAGGGTAATGGCTTGAGATTATTTTAATCTTAAGACAAGGGGTCTCATCACGAGCGAGCTTGTTCAGTTGAATTACAACCAGTGAATGGAATTTTCATTATTTGACCACCAAACCAAGACAATGACTTTTGAGTAATAAAAACATTTTTTTTTTGCAAAAAATAAACTGTTTAGAAAAAAAAGGAGAATAAGTATATGATTTTGGATTTATCTCTAAAAACCGCACTCTTATCTCAATCGGACAATGAATCATTGTTGGTTAAAAGGTAACCCTATCGAGGCTATGGACGCTTGCTAGCAAAAGAGGCTCTACCTATGACAAATGAGTACATTAAAAGGCTGATCTGCAAAAGCTCCCTACTTTATTTTTAAAATAAGTAAAGACTGATATAGACAAAGGAATTTTCATCTTTAAGAGGATATTAAATGAATTATAATTAGGTGAGTTTGTCTTTATTCAAAGAAATGTTACTTATCTAAAATTTCATGCAATTCTTATTTCCTGAACTATCTTTACTTTGAAAGTTTTAGAAACTTCAAAATTATCATAGATAACTCATTCTCCCAATGAATCGCCAATTGTTGTGTTGCACAACAACACACCACACCCCCCCCCCCCAATTTGGTAAATTCCTTTAGATAATAAATGGGGACCCTTTAGAAAATAATTTGATTTAAAATCATTAAAAATCCAAGAACCCTGATCCAATGTTAAATCGCATTTTTCTTTTTGCAAAGTCTTGTGTGCGACACTTAACATTACCATTTGAAACATCACCGATTTGCGATATGTGGAGAATACATGAATATTCCTTTCCGTTCAAATCATGTTAGACTTTTCGCATCACAAAAAAAAAAAAAAACATGTTAAACCTTCTTTTACGTATTGTAATATGACAATGGACCCAACAAACGAATTAACTATAATATTAAAACACATTCGCATCCATGAGATCGCAATCTCGCAAATCACAAAATCACAAAACTAGCAATCAAACTATTATGTGACATTGTGAAAAGCCGATTTGTGAGAGAATTCAAACCCACTGACACATCATTAAATTACATTTCACGTATTAAGGATGGTACATTAACAATTTTTAATGATATGCTCCGAAAAGATCGTTTGCAATAGACTACATTAATGCGAGTTAATCTGAATCTTACACAGATATCGTTTCAGATTATGGACATTTATGACTCCGTAGCTCAAAAAATTCGATGTCTTCTCACCATTACAGGTGCATTTAAGTTTTTTAGTTTCATTAATTTGAATAAGGTTTTCATATTTGGATTTCGTTATATTTCTATTTTTCATCCTCCACACTATCATTCTCGTCTCCTTTGTGGTGACAGGACTATAACAAAGATTCGATTACTCAGCTTGATGGTCAAGATGAATAAGGGAAAGGTTACACAGCCCACGAGTAAAGATGTATTGGAATCATCACATTTATTTTCTGACACAACTCGTGTACTAGAGTGTGGTGTCAGCTCCTGGGAGAATGTTTATGATATATTCGAGAAGGAAACATAGAAGGAAGCGATGATAGATGATATTCAATCCTCAGACGCTTCTTATCTTGAGGTCACTTGCTTTGTTTTGCATAAGGTAGCAGCTAGGCAAAAATTATTACCCTACACTGATATGGTGAAATGGATTATTGAAAATGTGAACATTGAGGACAAATAATTTGTAACCTCAAGACAAGTGATCATCGACTCTTTTAAACTAGAGGATATAAGAAGAATGTATCATTTACCTCAGTCGCATAAGGTTTATGATAAAGCATTTGTTAAGAAATTTGTTGCTGAAAATGAAGAACCATTAGAAGTTATAAAGCAATGGAGGTCAAATCTTAGCAAACATAAGATGGATAGAACTGGTATGTATTCGGTAGCCTCTCTTTCCGCTCCTTATTTATACATTTCTGCATTGCTATGTAGGTTATTTGGATATGCGGATGCTACCGAATTTTTAGTTGAATGGGTGCCTCTAATTGATGTTGCTTCTAATTCTATAATAATGGATTGGGCCACAATTTTGTCAAATAACTTAGCCCACCATATCACAGAATATAGGAAGAACCATTTTGTCACTACAAGAACCATTCCTCCATTTTATATGTGTGCCTACATCATGGATGCTATGTGTTTCATTTTTCCCTTTCCAATTATGGGATGGAAGTGGACTCCTCAGGATCCCACACCAATTCATGTATATCATAAATCTCTTTGGAAATCTTGTTTCAATGAACATTTCTATCATATTTGTCAGGGGGTTATGCTCCCTATTCATCAGGTTGTCTTTGACAAGAAAGCCCCAAGGTTATCTGAAGAAGCCAAGGTCGATATTCAACCTATGGCGAGATGGTTTGGAGAGGAATTATTTACATATATTATATTTTTTGGAAGCACCGCTCCACCACATGTACTTCTGTTGTATGTCCCTGATAAATTATTAGCCAGAGAAATTGGGTACTAGACAGTTAGCAAGGGTGTAACGAGGTCTCTCAAAGAGTCTAAAAAATATCTCTGGCCCAATTTTCTGCTTCGATGTGGTGTTTAGTGTTTAAACGACTTCAGACATGCACAGGTTGAAGTCAAACACATTCACAATTTAAATCTTGTTGAGTTCCGCGAAACGTAGTATGACCCTATTAAGGTCGTGTATGATTTTACCTCGGTTGTTAAATTTAAGGTGTTTATTGATGAGAACGATCGTTTTGACGATATTTTTGAAGCAGATGAACAATTTTCACAGGTACTGAGTTTAACTGCCCTAAGATTGAATCCAATTGAATTAGTAGAATTTAAGGAGTACAGAAACCAAAGGTTAATCCATGTGCCTTTAAATCTACTTCAAATAATCCCATAGGAATCTCAAGAAGAAAGAGTTTCTACTAATGTCTCAAGGAAAGATGTAAAGAAAGAATCCAAAGATGCATGAATCACCAAAGGAGTCTGCTATAGAGAAAGACATATAAGAACCTTCCAACAAAAAGAATACCGAGAAGGGACTTGATAAGGAGCAAATGTAGAAAGAATGGGGGCAGTTTGAACAAATAATCAATGAACCACAGGGGGGTACGAGTCAAACACAAAATTTGCTCTAAACACTAAAACCTCCCGAGAAATATTCAGAAAAATCTCTCACTACTTCAGAAGATATTGAATTTATTCATGCTTTTCCTTCTTTAGAGATTGTTTTGAAAGAGGAGGAAATTCCTCCTTTAGATATTTTCTATAGTCCCAAACATCGGGCAGTCATGAAGAGACAAAGGAAAAGAGAAAGATTGACCATGCTGCTATTATCTTGCCAGGCAATGAGCCAATGGACATTGTATGGAAAGATACACCTATAGATCCATCCGAAAATTTGACCAAATTATCTCAGTTTGCAGGAGTTTATGCTTCTGCAACAATTGACAAAGCAGAAGAAGTGAGAAATTTGATCAAAGAAAAGGTAGAAAGAATAAAGCAGATGGAAGATCAAGTCACAAGAGAAAAGGTGAATACGCAAGAACATGTTAAATCACACCTTGAACAAATGCAACAGAGTTTTGAGAGCATAAGACTTCAAAGCCAAGCAGAATTAAATGCCAAAGACGCTGAAATCACACAATTGCGATTTACTGTAGATCAAATGAAGGACTACCGAAAAATTGATGAATTCATCAAAGAAGCTTTAGAAATCAATTCATTACTATCAAAGCAACAATAAATATTTTGTAAGGAATTAGTAGAGATTAGCCCATTGTGCCAAGAAGCTGATGCATTATTGAATCAATTCACATATGCTAAAATCAACTTTAAGGAAATAGATGAAAAGATTTCAAACTTGATCACATGGCTGGACAATTCAAAGGGAAAAACAACAAAATTGCCAAAGATCAAAGAATCTCACAAGGACATTCTCTTTACTGATTGGGAAATCCAGATAAAACAGGGTGAAAGGGAAGTTTCTAGCGCAAGTGAAACATCAAACAATATGATAGAAATTGTTAATGATAATCTTTGGTATGTAGGCTTTATTCAAAAATGTTTGCCAGGTAATCTGCTCGAGATCGAGGATTTGCAATCAAGTTGGCACGAAAGTCTTGCAGCAAAAGAAAAACGAAACAGACAACTGTCACATTTGAATTGGGAAGCTTATTGTTCATACCTAGTAAAACTGCATAGTAAATTGATGGCCCTACGATGCTTAACTAATTCTAGCATCCATATGATGCCATCACTATCAGATACAGTTTATGTGGGACAAGTGAAGATAAGCATTAGGCAGCCTCTAGGAGTTCAACAAATGATAGATATCTATGAGAAGCGGAAACAAATTAGAAGCCAACACCAATCAAGATCAGATTTTTGAATTTTAAATCAATTTTTTTTTTTTTTTTTTTTTCATTTTTGGCACTGATTCTAAGGAGAGTCGTTTCACTCAGAATTTAGTGCTTAGTTATTTTTGTAATATTTTTTGATATTTAAACCCCTTTCGACTCTTTAAAAACATACACTTCTGTACTTTTATAGGCTTTCTTTAGTTTTGAAGATCTAGTCCATGAAGTTCTTTTTTTTGTGATCGATCTTGGAGAAAACGCATGGATTGAAATCTTTATTGTCTATGGATCAATCATCTTGCATCAGGTACTTTTATCATTGCGTAGTGATTATTTATGCATTGTTAAGCTATTTCTTCTATATGTACATTGCTTTTCAATTATGTTTTAATACAACCTGTTATTACTTCACTTTTTAAACATAGTTGAGCTGTCATCCTCTTTATTTTTGAAAAGAAAAATTCTGTTAGATATTTGATGTGATACGTTTTACAGTCAACCATTTCGATTAACTATTTAATCGAAATAGTTGTTTTTATGAAAGTTTTATACTTCTTGTATGAATAATCTTCATTATCATTCAAGGTAGTCATTTATCTAGATTGCACAAATATTGATTTAAGCCCGGGTAATAGTAATATATATAGATAGTTTGATTTTTCTGTTGAAACCACCCTCATCTACCAAATCATCTTTGATAATCAAACACATACCCCATCCCGTCATCTTTCAAATTGGGAAATTGGTCCCATAATTCCAGTCGAAGCCACCAACCCAAACAGATAAGGGATAATATTCAAGTCCCCGACTGGGTGGTTATCCCCCATGTTGTCACAGTGAATTTCGAGGCTTCAACAAGTCAATAAGTCTCAGTTGTAGGCCCCACTTTCTTAACTGGAGCTAGGAGCTCAGGTCATGTCATAGTGGCACTATGTTTGACATTTACCTAGAGGGCTTGTAAAAGCGGGTAAATGTGGGAGGGGGCATTACATATTGGTATCAGAGCATGGCTCAAATACTCGGACTAGATGGGCTAGAAGCACGTCATTATGCATGCATTATCATGGTTATGGTTGTCGTGCATGAGGTCATTGTATGTAGTTAGTGTTATCATGCATGATGTCAATATGAGGGCTTGTAAAAGCGGGTAAACATGGGAGGGGTCATTACATATTGGTATCATAGCATGGTTCAAATACTTGGACTGGATGGGATAGAAGCATGTCGTTATGCATGCATTGTCATGGTTATGGTTATCATGCACGAGGTCATTGTATGCAGTTAGTGTTATCATGCATGATATATATATATATCTATATATATATATATATATATATATATCGTGCTAATATGGACTGATGTGTGCATACGAGATAGACTCCCCTGAACTTCGCTAAGGTATGTTGATTATGTTTATATTTGGTTATCTAACATGGTATGTTTGCAGGAAGAAGAAGATCAAATATGACTACTAGAGTGATGGATTATAGTTCACATGACTCTTCGTATAGACCATATGAGCAGTACAAAGATGTGTACTCTCTTGACATAGTGGACTCCTTGATAAGTTAAAGGCAAAGTTCATAAGTTGTAAGGTGGATAATGGCATAATCATTCAGTCATAGGAAATAATTCCGGGGCATAGTAAAAACAAGTAGAGGTTAATGTAATGATCCTCAAGAGTTTGTCAGATTTGTAGAGATAGGGATAACCATGGATCAGTTATAGGCAAGAGGACATGCCTAATGTGGCATATGGTAGAAAGTCTCATGGTGGGCATAGTTTGTACAGGGATGACACAATAAGAGGTGGTAGATGGATGGACACCCCTGACAGGAGGGGTAGTGGTTATGGGTTCTATTATAGTTTAGGTTCAAATAGACATCATGGCCATCATCGTTATCATCCTTACAGGAGGAGTGACTAAGGATACTTTCCAAATGAGTTCAATAAAGCCAAGCCTCCTACATTCGATGGAGAGTTGAATAAATTGGAGGATGCAGAAGCGCGATTGCTTGGGATGAAGAAGTTCTTTGAGGTGCATGACTATACAGAGAACATGAAGGCCCAAATAGATTTTTTCAATCTCAAGGGAAAGGAATACGATTAGTGAGAAGATGTGAAGTGTGTCAGATGCATCAAACAGAGGAGTTGAGTTGGCATGAGTTCGAGAGACTTTTCCAAAAGAAGTATTTGTCAAAGAGATACTATGATGGAAAGGCTAAGGAGTTCTATGAGTTGAAGATGGGATATATGACAGATGAAGAGTATATGACTATGTTCTTGGAGTTGTTGAGGTATGTGCCTTATATAAAGGATGAGAAGGAAAAGGTTTAGAGATTCATTAGTGGACTGCCATTAGCATTAAAAGATAAGATTTACTATGATGAGCCTCGGTCGCTAGAGGAATTCATCATGAAATTAAAGCATTTTTATGAGAAATCAAAGTGAAAGACTTATCCTAAGTGAGATTGGAAAGGAAATGAAAAGACCAAATGAAAATGGCCTTCGAAGCAAGCAAGACCTCAAGATGCAAGTGAGAAAGAAAATGTTGCTCCTTACAAGAAGTTTAATGTGGTATAGAAGGGACATGGATCTCGGCCAAAAGAGCAACAAAATAAAGGTAGTGGCAGGGAATCATTGCAGTGTTGGATATGTGGCAAATATCACCATAAGAAGGATTCTCCATTGTATCAGGGTGGAAAACCTCATATCTACAGTGCTCAAGAGGCGCAAACAGTTGGGTATGTTGGCCAAAACATTCCTCGGATCTATGTAACATTTGATAACAAGAAGGCAGATCACCAGTCATCCATTATTGAGATGGAATGTAAGCTCTGTGATCAAGTTTCTTCCATTTTGATTGATTTGGATCTTAATTAGAGCTTTGTTAACCCTAACCTGGTGGATAAGTGTGGTTTGAGAAAAGAAGTGCATGCAAAATATTTGTTGGTATTGTTGGTTATAGGTACTAAGAAAATAGTTCATCATTGGGTGAGAGCTTGTGCATTTGAGTTGAATAGTATGTCTACATAGGAACATTTAAGCGTGCTTCCGTTGGGATCATATAGTATGCTTTTGGGTATGGATTGTTTGTACCTTTACAGGACCAAGGTATATTTTTATGCGAAGATTATTGAGTGCTTGGATGATGATGGAAGAAAAGAGAATCTTGCAGGGAAAGAAGAAGCCTACGTCAGTAAGAATGGTTACAACTATGAAGGCAAAGCATAGTAGCAAGAAAGGGTGTGTATTGTTTGCAATGCATGTTTCTAGAGACAAAGGTAAGGATGTTGAGGATGCCGAAGTCTTGAATAGGTATCCAATTTTGCAGTAGTTTTAGGATGTATTTCCCGCTGAGATTTTAGAGTTTCCTCCTCATAGGGAAGTGGATTTATCTATTGAATTTGTACCAGGATAAACACCAACATCAAATGCAACTTACATGATGAGCACTCCAAAGTTGGTAGAATTGAAGTTGCAGCTTAAGGAAATGTTTGACAAGGGATACATTAGGCAAAGTGTGTCACCTTGGAGTGCATTAATGTTGTTTGTGAAGAAGAAGAAGGATGGTACTCTCAGGTTGTGTATTGATTACAGGAAGTTGAAAAAAGTGACTGTCAAGAACATGTATCCTTTGCCACAAATTGATGACTTGTTTGATCAATTTAAGGGAGCAACAATGTTCTCATAGATCGACTTGAGATTAGGATATCATGAGGTATGCATCAAAGAAGAGGAAATCTACAAGACCTCATTCTGGACCATGTATTATGATTTTGTTGTGGTTTCTTTTGGTATGGCTAAAGCTCCAGCTACTTTCGTGTGTTTAATGAATAATGTGTTGCCTAGTTATCTAGACAAGTTTGTGATAGTGTTCATTGACTACACATTTGATATATTATAAGAATGAGGAAGAGCATGCATAACACCTAATATCAGTTTTAAGATTACTAATAGAGAATTAGTTATGCCAAGTTTAGTAAGTGAAGTTTCTTTCAGACATAAGTTCATTACTTGGGACATGTTGTTTCCAAGGAAGGTATAGTAGTGGACTCGAAAAAGATCAAAGCTATCATGAAATGGGTAGCTCCTAGGAATGTGGATGAAGTCAGATCATTCATGGGGTTAACAAGTTATTAAAGGTGGTTCATTAGGAACTTTTCACAGATTTCTTATCATGTTACATATTTGCAAAGGAAAAAAAAAGTTTTAATGGACAGAGAAATGTGTGACTAGTTTTGAGCAGTTGAAGTAGTTGCTTACAAACACTCCAGTTCTAAAGGCTACAGATCCATGAAAAGAGTTCATGGTGTGTATAGATGCTCACAAGAGAGGAGCTGGTGGAGTCTTGATGCATGAAGGATAGGTGGTATGTTACGAGTCAAGGAAGTTGAATGAGAACGAGCATAATTATGTGACTCATGATCTTGAGTTGGCGGTGATCATTCATGCCTTGAAGATGTTGAGACATTATCTTCTTGGCAGGATAGTCATTCAAATGAGTGATCTTAGTGGGTTAAGATACTTGTTAGATCAACCTAATATGAATCCAAGAAAGCTAGGTGGTTGGCTACTCTTAATGAGTTTGATTTTGAGATCAAGTACATTAAGGGAAAAGAGAACAGGGTTGTAGATGCTCTTAGCAGGAGAGTACATGTGAATCATATTGCAATAGTGAGTTCGTATGGGACAGAATTGTGGAAGAAAATATTACAGGCAAGACAATATGGTGACAGGTACCAATAACTTAATCAAATGTTAGAACAACATAATACAGGTTATCAGGATATGGATTATCATATCATGGAAGATGGCTTGGTGATATTTAGGGACAAGATCTATGTGTCAT
Source organism: Pinus tabuliformis (assembly GCA_031772625.1). NCBI lineage: Eukaryota > Viridiplantae > Streptophyta > Pinopsida > Pinales > Pinaceae > Pinus > Pinus tabuliformis. The sequence continues at coordinate 285,813,669 of CM062819.1, read as the reverse complement.
ATAACAATGAGCTCAAGAATCTTATCTTAAGGAAATTTAATTTCAAGCCATATTCAGGTCACCCGGGAAATCAAAAGACTAACAATTATGAAGACGTTTTACTATTGGTTGAATATGAAGAAAGAGGTGGTTGAGTTTGTTGATAGATGTTTGGATTATCAATCAGTAAAAGTAGAGTGAAAGCATCCAGATGGTTTATTGTAGCTGATTACGATTGTTGAATGGAAATGGGAGTTCATTTCCATGGATTTCATCAAAGGTTTGTTGAAGACATCTAGATAACATGATTCCATCATGATTGTGGTTGAGAGGTTGACCAAGGTATCTCACTTCATTCCGGTGAAGTCTACTAATTCAACTAGTGAGGTAACTTAGATTTTCATCAAGGAGATTGTGAGATTGCATAATGTTCCTAAGAATATTGTATCCAATAGAGATGCCACGTTCATTTCCAGGTTTTGGAAAGAGTTGTTTGTAGGTTTGAGGATAGAGTTGGTCTTCAATACAACTTATAATTTGTAGACATATGGACAAAGAAAGAGGGTTAGCAAGATTCTTGAGGACATGTTAAGGATGTACGTCGTGCATCAACAACGGAAGTGGGAAGAGTATCTTCCACTGGTATAGTTTGCGTATAACCATGGGTATCTGGATTCCTTGAAGATGAATATGTTTAAGGGACTTTATGGGTGGAGTTGTAATACTCCTATTAGCTAGAGTGATCAAGTGAATAGGGTTTTGATTGAATCAGACATGTTGGCAGAGATGCAACAAGAAATGAAAGTTATTAAGAAGAATCTAAAGGCAGCACATGATGTACATAAGAGTTATGAAAATCAGCACAAGGTATTTAAGGAGTTTCAAGTTGGGGAGCATTTTTACTTGTGTAGTAAGCCAAAGAGGAGCTCCTTGAGGATTGGGTCGTGTGCCAAGTTGGCACCTCATTATTGCGGGCCTTTTGAGATCTTGAAGAGGATTGGACTAGTGGCCTATAGACTTGCACTGCTGCCAACAATGAAAGTCCATGATGTTTTCCATGTTTCATTGCTTAAGAGACATGTGAAGGATGTTGATCATGTGATTGACTGATATGTATTGTAGGTGGAACTAGAAGGATAATTCCAGTTAGAACCTCAGTGCATATTACAACGAAAACAACTCATGCTCTGGAGTAGAGCAATCGAGCAAGTTAAAGTGTAGTGGAAGCACTTTGGTCTTGATGAAGCTACAAGGGAGATGGATGATCAGATGCGGGCTATGTATCCTTCATTATTTTTAGTTGATGAAAATGAGTTTTGGTATATGTACATGTCTATGTATGGTTTTTATTGTAGATACCACAATAATTTGTGTTATAATTCTCCAATAAGCGATATAAAAATGTCTAATGTGGAGCAATTTTTGACATCAAAATTTCAAGCGATATGATTGTCATGTTGTCATGGTTTGCAGTAGATGTTCATTGTGTTCCCCTAAGGGGGAGTGTAACACCCCCTCCTCCCAGGTCCACCCAAGCAACCTGCCAGCCGAGGTAAACATGTGATGAGAGAGGCTACTATAAGGGATTCAACTTCCTTGGTGACCTTAAGAAAATGGAATCGACGGAACATATCAAACAAACTCATCCACATCAGTAACAACACCCTCAGGGGACATGTCAGCCACTCAGACATCTTGTCCTTGAGTCCCACTAATGATTTAAGCCTTTTAACCCATGGTTTCTCTCATGCTATAGGCATGACAACGTCCAACAACACAAAGTCACTCTCATGGGCCTATGTGCCAACATCTGTGGACTTTTCTTAGCAGACCTATGCCAACGACCCCAAGATTTGAGCCACTTTTCTAGCCTGAAATCTCAACCTCTGCCCATAACTTGCTACTACCTTAAGAATCCCTCAAGGACATGATAAAAATGTTGATAAATCAAAATTCAACCTTAAGGCTAGGACTAAGCATCCCCAACCGAGATTGAAATTTTGTCAAACACTTGGCATCAATGCAACCTACAGGTCTAGGATACATGACATAGAATAAATGAATGGAAGAAATTATGAAACATAACCAAAAGGATCACCTCCTTTTCCATTGAACTATTATATTATCAATTAGGTCTTACATCCCTTCATTTAATAATTACGTGAAATAACCATGACATGAACCAGTCATTTAACCATGCTTATAACCAACATAAAACCATATAAATATTAGAGATATGATAACCATTAAATCCACATATAGATCAGTGCAAAAGTAAGAGAAATTAGTTTTCATTAATCATAGGAAAATCCATCCAGGTTTGGGAATTCGATGTACCACCCGACAGTAGACATGGCTTAACCAAATCTCTCTTTCAGCCAATCACCCCCGTGCCATATTCCAAGCATGAATGTGGGATCTCATAGAACAACTAATCCAAGAGCAACTAAGGGAATCCAGAGGCTAAACCACCTCCATCCTCACCAAAACGTGATCACACCAAAACCATTGCTCCGATCACAACCAAACTGAACTTGGAATTCCATCCATAATCCATCACTATCCTTGAGGAATTTCCGTCTCCTTGTTATAGGGAAAAGTGTCTATTTAGAACTGCTCTATCCCACAAATGGCGACTCTGCTGGGGACGAATTAGTTTGTTTGTCTATCATTCTTTGTTGTCTTTTTCATAAACTTACAGACGGAGTCTGAAGCTGTGCCAGGTAGCTTTCGAACTGCATTTGCTATGCAAATGCAAAGTAGATAAAAGCCACTTCAGTCGATCTCCGGGATCTGTTTATGATTTAAACAACTGATTTACAAACTCTCTGATTGCCCCTGTGATAGCTCTTAGATCCTCCTTAGATCTACCCCTGATTGTGCATTACTGATTGCTTTTACTCGGCCAAAAACCAAAGATTAAACTGCAAACCGTGACCCAGAACCCGGATAGAATTCTCGTTTCTGCCCCAGCGCAGGCACTGTGAAGAGATTCTGCATTTCAACGCAGTTCCCGAGAGGGAAACCTGCGCTGCAATCCAGTTTCTCTGTGTTACAGGTGCGCTGATCAGACTAGCCTTGTGCAGCTGAGGTTCTTGTGCTTCATTCTTTCCAGTTTTGTCTTTGAATTTTGCAGCCTGTGATCAGTATATGACTGTTTCAAACCCCTTTTCCTTACTGATATTCCGCCTCATTTGTACAAAAGAACTGTAGATGTTTTTGTGTGTTTGTTGAGTCGTTTACAATTTTCCATTGCAAAAGTATAATAGTCGTACTGTCGTCCTTTGATTTAAATCTGTCGCAAGTGTCGATTTCAATCATAGGAGAAAGTTTATTTGCTGTTGATGGTCGATTATGCTTTTACTATTGCGTTTGGTTTGAATTTGTGACTTTCTAGTGTCAAAACGAGTATTTATTTCAAAATCATAAAGTGTCGTAATCATCTCTACCTTTTGATTTCGAAAAGAAGCTTGTTTGTGTTTGTCGCTTGAAAGCAAATTCATATTTGTACATCAACTTTCTTTTTAGCATCAATACTAAGAAAGTGAAAAACAAATACATGCATGTGCATTTGCATATAGACAGTCTGTTTGGCTTGATTTAGGAAAGTGCATTTACAGTGTGCTCTTTGCTCTTTGTGAAAAGATTGTGTCTTTCTTTTCCCCTAGTAGCTAGGATTTTCATTGCTGAAAAGAGATAAAAGTTTGTTTATCATCTTTAGATTGCATTTTAGGAATTACATCTACATCTCGTGGTGAACCTAAAAGGCAAACTTCATAAGAAAGATCAACTTAAAATAAATTCAATGAATCTAACAACGCTTTGGAACTTAACGCACAACATTTAGAGGTCTAGGCTAGAGACGTATTCCGGCGTCGTAAAGCCTGGTAATTGTTGTCCTCACTGATGGTTGGGTGATTCCTCCACTTTGAGACGATAAGTGCCAGTACGGACTTGTGCTCCCACGTACCATCGAGTATATTTTAGGAGACCCCTATAGGCTTAAATCCTTTATCCATAGGAAGCCATGTCGGCCGCCCTACTGATCGCAATGCACCGAACACAACATTCGGGAAGATTGACTGCCGTACCGTAAAAAGTATTTTGCAGTTTTGCGATTGGTTTGGTACTCCCTCTACCTAGACCTCCAGAGCAGTCCCTTTCGTTCCTTTTCAGACTCCTTAACGGAAAAGGTCCATCTGAGCACTTGTCACTTCAGGCTCATTAAAAATAGAAGGAGACTAGAGTCATCTTTTGTTTTTTTCGTGGGTTCAACTCCCACTGAGTCGCCATTTTGTTATAGGGAAACACGTCTATTTAGAACTGCTCTATCCCACTAAGGTGTGACAGCTGCCTTAGAAACAAACAAAGAAAACTACTTTTGCATTTCCTTTATGAACTATAAATGAAGAGGAATAGAAAGGACCGACCTGTGTCTTGTGCTTATCCTTTGATTCAATCCCTCTCTTCTTTGGCAGCTTCCAACCACCTGCTCTCTTACTTGCCCAGCTTCACCAAGTACCTGTAAGATCACAGAAGAAGAAAACTATATAAAGACATGGATTTATATTCATAAATAACTTAGGATCAGATTTAAGTTAACCATACAAATGTAACAAGCATCAATGATACAAAGCATGGAGGAGAAACTCAAATAGTTTTATTGATATACAAGAAGATCCAGGAGGAGTTACAACCAATGATTCCTGACCCAGCATCAACCTCCCAGCAAAGAAGCCCCTCTTCACCTCCAACAAAGCATAGATCACCCAATTCTCTGATATGTGTCTCAAAACCAACAACAGTTCCTTAAAATGTGCAAAATTCCAGCCTCTGGATCTCTGGGATGAGGGATCCATATATAGATGTATGCAAGGAGGATGAGTCAGCTTATGATTTGATTAGTGGCTTCTCTCTGTCAGTTCTTGCTTCCACTTGGAGACTGAAGGCCTCTTACTCATCCTTGGTCAAATTTAGTGAGGCAAGTGTCATAGCAGAAGATTCTGGAAGCTTCCATTGTCTTTCCACCTCGTGGAATGACACTGCCATTTGTCATTTCCCGCTCAACGCACCCTGGTAGTGCATTTAGGTGTGTTTCAATGCACCTAGCTAGTGGATTTAGGTGCTATGCAACGCACTTGGCTAGTGGAGCAGCTGAAATGATCCTGATTTGACTTATTCTGAGCAGTTTCTGGTGGAGAACTTCTGGGAGAAGCTGTAATTTGTTGACCTTGTTTCTTTAAGGGTTGGCACAACACTTTTAGGGACTTAGGCGCCCTTGGTTTATGGACATTTCATGCTTAGAGCTGTAAGGCACAAAAATGTCTATAACACTCCTTGTCTCTCAGGCTTACCGCAATCTAATCTCAGATCACTAGGCCCTAAACCGAGACCAGTGTCTTAGGCTTTACCACAATCCAACCTGTATCACTAGGCTCCAAAGCGAGACTCCTCCCTCAAGCTTTAACGTGTACCCGCCAAAACCGGTCGAGGGATTCCTAGGCCTTTGGGAAATAAAACTTGAGACCACCTCTGCCTTGGATTATGAAATCCATCTGACAAACCAAAGCTCAAAACTGAGATAAACATCCCAACATACCATGGCATCCAAAAAAATGCAAGGCTGGTGTTGAGTCTTGAAAATGTCATTCATTTCCATTACACTTTCACTATTATGTCCATTATATCACCTCCATTTCACTACTATGTCACCACATTCATCCCACTTTCATTATCATTGGGCCACCTTTATGTTTTTCCAATATTTATTATTTCTAAGCCTTTTAAGTGAATTTGTGGTTAAACATTAGAAAATAATGTGCATATTCTTATACCTAACAAATGGGTTGAGATTTTTGACATGTGTAGGTTGAAAGGAGACTTGTAGAAGACCCTTATGTGGCACTCTAAGGCCAAATTCGAATTTGGTTGGAAAGAATCATGGGATCATGAGGATATGTGTCACATCTCCTAATTGTATTGTAACTCTAAGAAGACATGTGTCTTATCAGTTCCTATTTTGATTAGGACTCTAAAGGTAGAGGGAGAGATTCATGGACTATCATTAATGAGATGGCTCTCATCTTTTTGTATAAATAGGAGATCTCTCTCCTTCATTTGCTAGTCTTCCCTTTTAGTCTTTTCTTAGTCCTTTTAGCTTGTTAGTCCCATGGCTTTTGAAAGCTTTTGTCCTTTGTACTTTTGAAGAAATTGAATAAAGCTTTGATGTTCTCAACATGGAAGGAGATGTGAAGTAGATGTCATGGAGCATATTAGGATGTAAGTAGAGTAGATTTCATTTTGTAAATATTGCTTTGTAGAATGTAAGGTAGATTAGATTTTTCATTCATGCAATTTTAATTCATGCAAGTGTGTTTAATTTTGCTTTGATTTCATGACTAATGGCATATGTGATCATCTTGTCTATGTTGCTGACCTTTATTTTTCTAGTTTGATTTTCATTAGTATCATTTCTTTAACTTGCACTTTACTTTCTGCTCTTAGATATCAAGTTGTTCATCTATTGATGGTTCTTTTTCCATAATCAAATAACTTTATTGGAGCCAAAATATCACTTAGTACAACTTGGTTTAGTTTGCTTTAAGACTCACATTGCTGACTTGTTCATAACTGTTATCACATGATAAATCTAGCTGAAAGGCAAAAAGGTTAAGAAAAGGTTAAAGTAGTGTGATTTGTCTCCTTTATGTAGTGTCACTTAGATTTCACATTTCATTTTCATTTTAAATCAGCAGCATAGATACTGGGCCGATGTCATTAGTTCTTTATTTGATGTCTTTATTTTCCTTTAAGCATTTGATTTCATAGGTGGTAGGGGGCCCCTGCCTTGTATAGTTGTCACTTTAATTTCTTGTATTTGTTTTTCTGATTTTCATGTATATTAATGTACAGTTTGAATTACTGCATTTTATTTTCTTTTTAACATGTATATTATTGTACATAAATTGCTTTCAAGTTGATTGTAGATTAGTGATGCACATAGCCTTTTAATGAACTAATGACGTGATAGAATCATCTTGTCCTTTTGCTGAAGCAGCAAGGATACTGGGTCTCATAGTCATTCTCTCATTATTTGATTATTGCATTTTATTTTGATTGAACTAGTTGTATATTTACACTTTTGTTTAAATACTAACTCCATCAATAACATGTTTTAAGTTCTTTTAAAGTACTAAGTTTTGGAAGTTACCATTAAAGACATAGGCCTTGTCTTGAAATCTTTATCCATACTTGTCCTTTAAAAGTATTCTTAAGACCTTAGAAAACCAACAAGAACAAAACCCCAAAAACAACATAAACTATAAAACAACGAAGTAAGAGAAAGGTTAAATAAGCACATATAGTGCACCACACTTCATCAGTTTACGATCCCCGGCAACGGCGCCAAAATGTCTAGTCAATTTAATGTCTTAAATTGCTCTACATAAATTATCAATCCGGGTACATTAAATTGACTAGACATTAATGGCCACTAAGCCAACAATTTCCTACTATGTTCGACATCAGAACATCTTTTCACATAGTAGGAATTGTGCCAATGAGTTTTGAAGACATGAAGACTATTATTTTCAGCATTTTGGAGCAGATTCAGCAAGTTTTAGTAGAAGCAATAAAAAGTCATCTTATCTCTCTATCCATGACTCCTCTTGATCAGCCACTTGAAGAAGAAAATGATTAGAAGTTTTCAGCCACCACACATACAACTCATCCATTCCAAAGGGTAAGTGAAGATACGGGATTTTCTAACTTTTAACCATAGAATTCCATAAAAAGCTAGAATGATAATTGTTGGAAAAACATTTCTCTTCCTCATTTCATAAAATTGCCAATACCATCAGTTGGGGGGGGGAATACATTCATATTCATATCTTGCCATGTCCATATCATATTCAAGAGCTCACATGCTTCCAACATATATTAATTATTACATTGCTATTATGAGCATACAATGGCTTTTGAAAAAGTGCTTAAAGGATAAATTGGATACAAACAAAATCATGGTTGTCACACAAGAACCAACCATCATGCAATCCAATAAAGATATACTTTGCAACAATAATCAAAATATCATAATGCAAAGTTCAAAGATCAAAATAGAAGGCAAAAAAAAAAAAAAAAAAAAAAAATGGTTGTAACACAAGAACCAACCATGTTGCAATTCAAGTGAAACACTTTGCAGAAATATGAAGTTATCAAATGATATCATGCAAAGTTAAGCCAAAGCTCAAGGATCAAAAGAGTTAATGTAATATATATTGCATGAGGACATGCAATAGCTTCAGTTGGGGGGTATGTTGAGTCTTGAAAATGTCATTCATTTCCATTACACTTTCACTATTATGTCCATTATATCACCTCCATTTCACCTCCATTTCACTACTATGTCACCACATTCATCCCACTTTCATTATCATTGGGCCACCTTTATGTTTTTCCAATATTTATTATTTCTAAGCCTTTTAAGTGAATTTGTGGTTAAACATTAGAAAATAATGTGCATATTCTTATACCTAACAAATGGGTTGAGATTGTTGACATGTGTAGGTTGAAAGGAGACTTCTAGAAGACCCTTATGTGGCACTCTAAGGCCAAATTCGAATTTGGTTGGAAAGAATCATGGGATCATGAGGATATGTGTCACATTTCCTAATTGTATTGTAACTCTAAGAAGACATGTGTCTTATCAGTTCCTATTTTGATTAGGACTCTAAAGGTAGAGGGAGAGATTCATGGACTATCATTAATGAGATGGCTCTCATCTTTTTGTATAAATAGGAGATCTCTCTCCTTCATTTGCTAGTCTTCCCTTTTAGTCTTTTCTTAGTCCTTTTAGCTTGTTAGTCCCATGGCTTTTGAAAGCTTTTGTCCTTTGTACTTTTGAAGAAATTGAATAAAGCTTTGATGTTCTCAACATGGAAGGAGATGTGAAGTAGATGTCATGGAGCATATTAGGATGTAAGTAGAGTAGATTTCATTTTGTAAATATTGCTTTGTAGAATGTAAGGTAGATTAGATTTTTCATTCATGCAATTTTAATTCATGCAAGTGTGTTTAATTTTGCTTTGATTTCATGACTAATGGCATATGTGATCATCTTGTCTATGTTGCTGACCTTTATTTTTCTAGTTTGATTTTCATTAGTATCATTTCTTTAACTTGCACTTTACTTTCTGCTCTTAGATATCAAGTTGTTCATCTATTGATGGTTCTTTTTCCATAATCAAATAACTTTATTGGAGCCAAAATATCACTTAGTACAGCTTGGTTTAGTTTGCTTTAAGACTCACATTGCTGACTTGCTCATAACTGTTATCACATGATAAATCTAGCTGAAAGGCAAAAAGGTTAAGAAAAGGTTAAAGTAGTGTGATTTGTCTCCTTTATGTAGTGTCACTTAGATTTCACATTTCATTTTCATTTTAAATCAGCATCATAGATACTGGGCCGATGTCATTAGTTCTTTATTTGATGTCTTTATTTTCCTTTAAGCATTTGATTTCATAGGTGGTAGGGGGCCCCTGCCTTGTATAGTTGTCACTTTAATTTCTTGTATTTGTTTTTCTGATTTTCATGTATATTAATGTACAGTTTGAATTACTGCATTTTATTTTCTTTTTAACATGTATATTATTGTACATAAATTGCTTTCAAGTTGATTGTAGATTAGTGATGCACATAGCCTTTTAATGAACTAATGACGTGATAGAATCATCTTGTCCTTTTGCTGAAGCAGTAAGGATACTGGGTCTCATAGTCATTCTCTCATTATTTGATTATTGCATTTTATTTTGATTGAACTAGTTGTATATTTACACTTTTTTTTAAATACTAACTCCATCAATAACATGTTTTAAGTTCTTTTAAAGTACTAAGTTTTGGAAGTTACCATTAAGGACATAGGCCTTGTCTTGAAATCTTTATCCATACTTGTCCTTTAAAAGTATTCTTAAGACCTTAGAAAACCAACAAGAACAAAACCCCAAAAACAACATAAACTATAAAACAACGAAGTAAGAGAAAGGTTAAATAAGCACATATAGTGCACCACACTTCATCAGTTTACGATCCCCGGCAACGGCGCCAAAATGTCTAGTCAATTTAATGTCTTAAATTGCTCTACATAAATTATCAATCCGGGTACATTAAATTGACTAGACATTAATGGCCACTAAGCCAACAATTTCCTACTATGTTCGACATCAGAACATCTTTTCACATAGTAGGAATTGTGCCAATGAGTTTTGAAGACATGAAGACTATTATTTTCAGCATTTTGGAGCAGATTCAGCAAGTTTTAGTAGAAGCAATAAAAAATCATCTTATCTCTCTATCCATGACTCCTCTTGATCAGCCACTTGAAGAAGAAAATGATCAGAAGTTTTCAGCCACCACACATACAACTCATCCATTCCAAAGGGTAAGTGAAGATACGGGATTTTCTAACTTTTAACCATAGAATTCCATAAAAAGCTAGAATGATAATTGTTGGAAAAACATTTCTCTTCCTCATTTCATAAAATTGCCAATACCATCAGTTGGGGGGGGGAATACATTCATATTCATATCTTGCCATGTCCATATCATATTCAAGAGCTCACATGCTTCCAACATATATTAATTATTACATTGCTATTATGAGCATACAATGGCTTTTGAAAAAGTGCTTAAAGGATAAATTGGATACAAACAAAATCATGGTTGTCACACAAGAACCAACCATCATGCAATCCAATAAAGATATACTTTGCAACAATAATCAAAATATCATAATGCAAAGTTCAAAGATCAAAATAGAAGGCAAAAAAAAAAAAATGGTTGTAACACAAGAACCAACCATGTTGCAATTCAAGCGAAACACTTTGCAGAAATATGAAGTTATCAAATGATATCATGCAAATTTAAGCCAAAGCTCAAGGATCAAAAGAGAATGTAATATATATTGCATGAGGACATGCAATAGCTTCAGTTGGGGGGTATGTTGAGTCTTGAAAATGTCATTCATTTCCATTACACTTTCACTATTATGTCCATTATATCACCTCCATTTCACCTCCATTTCACTACTATGTCACCACATTCATCCCACTTTCATTATCATTGGGCCACCTTTATGTTTTTCCAATATTTATTATTTCTAAGCCTTTTAAGTGAATTTGTGGTTAAACATTAGAAAATAATGTGCATATGCTTATACCTAACAAATGGGTTGAGATTGTTGACATGTGTAGGTTGAAAGGAGACTTCTAGAAGACCCTTATGTGGCACTCTAAGGCCAAATTCGAATTTGGTTGGAAAGAATCATGGGATCATGAGGATATGTGTCACATTTCCTAATTGTATTGTAACTCTAAGAAGACATGTGTCTTATCAGTTCCTATTTTGATTAGGACTCTAGAGGTAGAGGGAGAGATTCATGGACTATCATTAATGAGATGGCTCTCATCTTTTTGTATAAATAGGAGATCTCTCTCCTTCATTTGCTAGTCTTCCCTTTTAGTCTTTTCTTAGTCCTTTTAGCTTGTTAGTCCCATGGCTTTTGAAAGCTTTTGTACTTTGTACTTTTGAAGAAATTGAATAAAGCTTTGATGTTCTCAACATGGAAGGAGATGTGAAGTAGATGTCATGGAGCATATTAGGATGTAAGTAGAGTAGATTTCATTTTGTAAATATTGCTTTGTAGAATGTAAGGTAGATTAGATTTTTCATTCATGCAAGTGTGTTTAATTTTGCTTTGATTTCATGACTAATGGCATATGTGATCATCTTGTCTATGTTGCTGACCTTTATTTTTCTAGTTTGATTTTCATTAGTATCATTTCTTTAACTTGCACTTTACTTTCTGCTCTTAGATATCAAGTTGTTCATCTATTGATGGTTCTTTTTCCATAATCAAATAACTTTATTGGAGCCAAAATATCACTTAGTACAACTTGGTTTAGTTTGCTTTAAGACTCACATTGCTGACTTGTTCATAACTGTTATCACATGATAAATCTAGCTGAAAGACAAAAAGGTTAAGAAAAGGTTAAAGTAGTGTGATTTGTCTCCTTTATGTAGTGTCACTTAGATTTCACATTTCATTTTCATTTTAAATCAGCAGCATAGATACTGGGCCGATGTCATTAGTTCTTTATTTGATGTCTTTATTTTCCTTTAAGCATTTGATTTCATAGGTGGTAGGGGGCCCCTACCTTGTATAGTTGTCACTTTAATTTCTTGTATTTGTTTTTCTGATTTTCATGTATATTAATGTACAGTTTGAATTACTGCATTTTATTTTCTTTTTAACATGTATATTATTGTACATAAATTGCTTTCAAGTTGATTGTAGATTAGTGATGCACATAGCCTTTTAATGAACTAATGACGTGATAGAATCATCTTGTCCTTTTGCTGAAGCAGCAAGGATACTGGGTCTCATAGTCATTCTCTCATTATTTGATTATTGCATTTTATTTTGATTGAACTAGTTGTATATTTACACTTTTGTTTAAATACTAACTCCATCAATAACATGTTTTAAGTTCTTTTAAAGTACTAAGTTTTGGAAGTTACCATTAAGGACATAGGCCTTGTCTTGAAATCTTTATCCATACTTGTCCTTTAAAAGTATTCTTAAGACCTTAGAAAACCAACAAGAACAATACCCCAAAAACAACATAAACTATAAAACAACGAAGTAAGAGAAATGTTAACTAAGCACATATAGTGCACCACACTTCATCAGTTTACGATACCCGGATTGATAATTTATGTAGAGCAATTTAAGACATTAAATTGAATAGACAGCTGGGTTGAAAACCACTGTCATAACTCGGCAAAACCATGCCACCGACAACAAGAGAACCATACACCAACATGCAAAGCCATGCATGTCCAAACCATCTAGGAATTCACACATGCAAAAGGTTACCTGCAAGTATTCCTATTGAAGTTGTTTGATCCTTATTTTCTTCCTTGATCCTTGATTTCCTTCCTTTCCCTTTTCTTGTTTTTCCTTCCTTGATCCAAAGCTAGAGTGCTCTAAGAAAACTCTAAGTGACCAAGAGTGAGAGGGAGAGAGAGAATAATGAGAGAGCTCCAAACTTCAACTGACAAAAGGTTACCAACTAATCCTCATAAGCCTTTTTATTAATGATGCCTCTATTTTCTTCATTTTCCATTATTTTCCTTCAATTTCCTCCTCACATGCAACATGTGACCTTTTACCTTCGTTTTCTCCTAATTTCCTTTATTTTCATAAATAAATGTGCCAAAAATGTTTTTTTGCCTTTTAATGCCTTTTCCATTGCCTTTGCCAATTTTTCCTTAGCCAAAACACACATCCAGTGATGCCCACTAGGATATATTTTCCCAACATTTAGCTTGGAATAAGTGTCCCTTAACTGTGGTCTTATTTTACCTTTATTAACTTTTATTAGATGGAATTTTCACCAAGGTTGTTATAGAACCCTCCCCCTTAGCGAACACCATCCTTGGTGTTAAACCACACCAATACCTCAACAAAACCATTGAAAAGAAAACATACTGCCCATGGAGCTTTATAACTTAGCTCGATGGAGTATTTACAATGAAAGACTTGCTCAAAAGCAAAACATCATGATAACATGACAATATAACAACCATAATAACATGACACCCATACCACTTATTGGAGCTTTATAACTGAGCACATGGTGGTATTTACATTCATATACATATACCATAATATCGACAAAACATATTCCAAGAATATACCAAACATCAAACCAAAACTGCTTTTCCTCAACTGATAAATAATGAAGGATACAAGGCCCGCATCTGATCTGCCATCTCCCATGTAGCTTCTTCAGGCCCAAATTTCTTCCACGACACTTTAACTTGCTCTATGGCTCTGTTCATGAGCATGAGATGCTTCCGCTGCAATATGAACTGAGGATTCAGTTGGAACTCTCCTTCTTGCTCCACCTATAATACAAACCAATCAACATCTTGCAATAACATGATCAACATCCTTTATATACTTCTTAAGCAATGAAATACGAAAAACATCATGGAATTACACTATTGGAGGTAGTGCAAGTCGATAGGCCACTGGTCCAATCCTCTTAAGGATATCAAAAGGCTCACAATACTGTGGTGCCAACTTGGCACATGATCCAATCCTCAAAGAACTTTCTTGGGCTTGATACACAAATACACGTACTCCCCAACCTAAAACTCCTTGAATACCCTGTGTTGATCCACATAACTCTTCTATCTATCTTGTGATGCCTTTAGATTCTTCTTTATAACCTACATTTTTTTGTCCATGCTTGCCAACATGTCTGGTCCAAAAATTACCCTGTTCACTGCATCACTCCAACTAATGGGAGCATTACAACTCCATCCATACAATGCCTCGAAAGGACTCATCCTTAATTACTCCTTATAACCATTGTTGTATGTGAACTCAACCAATGGAAGATACTCCTCCCATTTCTTGTGTTGGCGCATCACGTATATCCTCAACATATCCTCTAAGATCCTATTGACCCTCTCTATCTGTGGATGATAAGCTATAATGAAGGCTAGCTTTGTGCCCAAGCCTGCAAATAGCTCCTTCCAAAACTTGGAAGTGAACTTTTCATCCCTATTTGACACGATCTCCTTTGGAACACCATGTAGTCTCACTATCTCTCTGATGAATACTTGTGATACCTCACTAGCTGAATATGTAGTCTTTACTGGAAGGAAGTGAGCTACCTTGCTCAACCTTTCAACCATGAACATAATAGAATCATATTGTTTTACTGTTCTCGGAAGACTTGTGATAAAATCCATGGAAACGACCTCCCATTTCCATTCCGGAATTGCTATAGGCTGTAGTAAACCACCTGGATGCTTACAATCCGCCTTGACCTGCTGACAATTTAAAGATCTAGCCACGAACTCTATCACTTCCTTCTTTAGATTCGACAAATAGTATAACTTATTTACCGCCGTCAACATATTCTGATATCCTGGATGACCTGAGTATGGATTGGCACGAAACTCCCTCAAAACAATCTTCTTGAGCTCACTGCAATTCGACACATAGATCTTATCTCTAAACCTCACCAAGCCATTTGTTGTGAGATGATAGTCTGCATCCTGATCACCTATATCTGTAGCTGCACCTGTACATGTACCTGTGCTCTTTTGTAACTTGTGCATAATATCCATGTATTTTTCATCCCTCTATCATGCCTGCAAGATCCAATCCTGTAACTTTATCCCATAAGAGCTCATGGTTGTTATATGATTTACCTGTACCTTCCTACTAAGAGCATTCATAACCTGGTTCTCTTTCCCTTTGATGTATCTCATCTCAAAGCCGAACTCACTAAGGGTAGCAAGTTATCTAGCTTGCCTAACATTTAGATTCGACTAATCAAATTAATACCTCAACCCACTGTGATCGCTCATTAATGTAAACCTCATAGCAAGAAGATAGTGCATCCACATCTTTAATGCATGTATAATCACTGCTAGCTCAAGATCATGCATTTGACAGTTCTTCTCATGCTCATTCAGTTTCCATGATTCATAACACACTACCTTCCCTTCTTGCATGAGAACTCCACCAAGTACTCTATTGCAAGCATATGTACATGCTACAAACTCCATATCTGTATCTACAATCTTTAGCACTGGTGCATGTGTTAACAACTAGTTAAGTTGCTCAAAACTAGCCTCACATTCTTATGTCCATTTGAACTTATTACCTTTCTACTACAATGATGTGATAGGATATGAAATACGTGAGAAGTTCCTGATGAGCCTCCTGTAGTAACCTGCCAATCCCATAAATGATATCACCTCATCCACATTCTTAGGAGTTTCCCACTCCATGATGGCCCTTATCTTTTCTGGATATGCTGTTATGCCATTCTTGGAGACAACATGCCCCAAATAATGCACCTATGTCTAAAAGAAGCTGCACTTTCTAAGTTTAGCATACAACCAATGCTCCCTTAGCAATCTCAACACTGCTACTAAATGCTCGACATGTTCTTCCTCATTATTATAATATACCTTTATGTCATCAATGAATACAACAACAAACTTGTCCAGATAAGGACACAACACACTATTTATCAAACACATAAATGTAGCTAGAGCATTAGTCAAACCAAATAGAACAACAAAAAACTCATAATGCCCATAAATGGTCATGAATGTAGTCTTGAAGATATCCTCTTCCTTGATGCGTACCTGACGGTATCTCAATCTCAAGTCAATCTTAGAGAACATTGTTGCTCCCTTCAATTGATCAAACAAATCATCAATCCTCGGAAAATGGTACACGTTATTAACCGTTACCTTGTTCAACTACTTGTAATCAATGCATAATCTAAGAGTACCATCTTTCTTCTTCACGAACAAAATTGGCGGCCCAATGTGATACACTTGGCCTAATGTGCCCCTTGTCCAACATTTCCTTCATCTGCAACTTTAACTCAACCAACTCAGGTGTGCTCATCCTGTAAGGTGCTTTTGATGTTGGGGCCACCCCTGGCACCAACTCAATAGAAGAGTCTACCTCCCTGTGAGGTGGAAACTATGTAATGTCCTTAGGGAATACATCCTAAAACTACTGAAAAATTAGGTAACTGCTCAACGCATTGGCGTCCTCAACCTCCTTACCCTTGTCACTAGAAATGTGTACTACAAACATCACACAACCTTTTCTGCAAACATGCTTAGCCTACATAGTGGTAACCATCCTCATTGATGTAGGCTTCTTCTTCCCCTGCAAATTCCTCTTTTCCCCACTATCATCCACACACTCAATGTCCTTGTCGAAGCAATCCACTTTGGTTCTATGAAGGTAGAGTCAATCCATACCCAAAAGCATACTATATGAACCCAATGGCAGTACATTCAAATGTGTTGCTGTAGGCATGCCATTTAACTCAAATGCACAAGCTCTTACCCAATGGTGAACTCTCTTCTTCATACTTGTAGCCAACTATACCAACCAAGATTGTACATGCACTTATTTTCTCAAACCACACTTATCCACAAGGCCAGGATTAATATAACTATAGTTAGATTCATGATCAATCAAAATAGAAATAACTTGATCACAAAGCTTACCGTCCATCTCAATGATTGATGCCTGATGATTCGCTTGCCTGTTTTCCACAACTACATAGATCCGAGGAATGTTATTACCAACATCACCAACTATATGAGCCTCCTAAGAACTATAGATCTAGGGTCTACCACCACTCCGATACTACGAACAATCCCTCTTATGATGATCCTTACCACATATCCAACACTGCAATGGTTCCCTACCACTGCCTCTAGCCTACTTATGTTCACGTCCCTTCTTAGGTGTATTGAATCCCTTGTAAAGAACTACATTTTCTTTCTCACTTGCATCTTGAGGTCTTCCTCTCTTTGGTGGCCATTTTCCTTTATCTTTCTCATTTCTTTTCGAGTCATGCTTAGGCTCAAATTTGAACTTCGACTGTTCATAACAATGCTTCAACTTTCAGATGGCCTCCTCCAACGATCTAGGCTCATCGAAATTAATTTGGTCTCTATATGCAACTGGAAGTCCACTGATGAATCTTTTAACCTTGGCCTTCTCCTCCCTGAAGTAAGGCACATATCTCAACAACTCCAAAAATCTACTAATATACTCATCATCTGTCATAGAACCCATCTGCAACTCATAAATCTCCTTAACTCTATCACCACAGTACCTCTCAGATAAGTACATTTTCTTGAAGAGTCTTTCAAATGCATGCCAAGTCAAATCTTCCTCATGTATACCTTTGAAATTCTTCACGTCTTCCCACCAAATATCTGCTTTACCTTTGAGACTGAATGTGGTTATCTTTGCTTTCATATTTTCTAAATAATATTGCAATTGGAATAATTTCTTCATACCAAGCAACCATGCTTATGCATCCTGAGATTTCTTCATCTCTCCATCAAAGGTAAGTGGCTTTGTCTTCTTAAACTCATCCATCAAGTATCCCCTATCACTCTTCCTATAAGGATGATAACAATGATGGTCATGATGCCTATAAGAACCAGAACTAGAATAGTACATGTGTCGATCACCTCTATTATCCGGAGTATCCAACAACCTGCCATATCTGATCGTGTCAAACCTATCCAACCTATGTCTACTAGGAGACCTATTGCCATATGCTCCATTAGTTCTGTCCTCATGTCCATGGCTGATCTGAAGTGGTCCCTGTTGCTGCAAATCTGAAAAACTCTGAAGTAGTATTGCATTCACCTGTGCTTGTTTATATTGTGCATG
The DNA here is from genome assembly GCA_031772625.1 of Pinus tabuliformis. Lineage (NCBI taxonomy): Eukaryota > Viridiplantae > Streptophyta > Pinopsida > Pinales > Pinaceae > Pinus > Pinus tabuliformis. The sequence goes on along the minus strand of CM062819.1, from coordinate 285,795,383 downwards.
CATGCTTTTTTCATTTTCCGCTTTGCAACTCCTTATTTTTTTCCTTCGAGCTTCTCAATGTGTTTTCCAAGTCAAAAGAGTGCCCCACACCACGTTGCCCATATGATGCATAGGGAGATTCTATGTAGTCTACCACCTTGCTAGCCATCTGATCTCTTTCCTACAAGTCATATTATGCCAGCTAAACCAAATCACAATAAACCAACATACCTTAGCATAATTTAGGGAGGACACATTGTCTGCAAGATCATCAAATTAGCGTGATACATGTATAACACAATAATAACAACATATAGACATATATTTAATAAGTGTATCAACACGTAAATATCATTCTAGCTAGGTTCCTGTCATCAATGCAAGATCATATCAACAATGCATGTTGTGACCTCATGCATGACGAAAACCATTACTCCATTGCACACATTTCCATATGCAACTATCAACATTCATAAGCAATGCACAATCAACTACACATACGTATGAATGCATGTAGTTGAGCATAAGTGATCAATTCTTGTAATCAACCTACAAGACTAATACATGTAAACAAAACATTCGAGAATGCACCTGGCATACAAGGATGTATTCAAGCGACATATAATCAACATGTAAGTGACATATAACCATATGCAACCAGTCATATACTTTCGATGATGAATCCCGCAAAATCACATCAAATTCCTCATGACAACCTTACTATGATCATGATCAACATTATGCTATGCAACAAGCACATGGAATGCAAGTAGAAGAGACACACATGCAACTAACATGAATGCATAACCAAAACTTTCACCCAAGGAGAGTGCAACCACACTTTGATACCAATCTGTAACACCCCCTCCTCCTAGGTCCACCCAAGCAACCTGCTAGCCAGGGTAAACATGTGACGAGAGAGGCTATTATAAGGGATTCAACTTCCTTGGTTACCTTAAGGAAATGGAACCGATGAAACATATCAAACAAACACATCCACATCAATAACAACACCCTCAGGAGACATGTCAGCCACTCTGACGTCTTGTCCCTCAGTACCACTGATGATTTAATCCTTTTAACCCCTAGTCGCTCTCATGCTATAGGCATGATAACGTCCAATAACCCAAATTCTCTCTCATGGGCCTATGTGCTAGCGATTGTGGACTTTTCTTAGCATACCTATGCCAACAACCCCGAGATTTGAGTCACTTTTCTAGCCCAGAATCCCAGCCTCTACCCAGAACTTGTTACAACCTTTAGAATCCCTCAAAGAAATGATAAAAATGCTGATAAATCAAAATTCAACCTCAGGACTAGGCCTAAGCATCCCCAACCGGGACTGTCATTTTGTCAAACACTTGGCATCAATTCAACCTACAGGTCTAGGATACAAGATAGAGAATAAATGATTGAAAAAAACTATGAAAGCTAACCAATAGGATCACCTCCTTCTCCATTGAACTATTATATCATCAATTAGGTCTTGCATCCATCCATTTAACAATTGCAAGTAAATACATGAAATAACCATGACATGATCTAGTCATTTATCCATGCTTATAACCATCATAAAACCATATAAATATTAGAGATATGACATCCATTAAATCCACATATAAATTAGTGCAAAAGTAAGAGAACTTAATTTTCATTAATCGTAGGAAAATTCGACCAGGTTTGGGATTTCCATATACCACCCAACCGTAGACATGGCTGAACCAAATCTCTCTTTCAGCTAGTCACCCTTGTGCTATATTCCAAGCATGAATGTGGGATCTCATAGAACAACTAATCCAAGAAAAACCAAGGGAATCCAGAGGTTAAATCACCTCCACCCTCACCAAACCGTGATCACACCAAAATTGGTGCTCTGATCACAACCAAACCGAACTTGGAATGCCATGTGTAATCCATCACTATCCTTGAGAAATTTCCGTCTCCTTGTCTCTCAGGCTTTACCACAATCCAATCCTGAATCACTCGACCCTAAACCGAGACCAGTCTCTTAAGCTTTACCACAATCCAACCCATATCACTAGGCCATAAACATAGACTCCTCCCTCAGGCTTTACCGTGTATCCAACCAAAATCAGTCAATGGATTCCTAGGCCTTTGGGAAATGAACCTTGAGAACACCTCCTCCTTGGATTCTGAAATCCACTCAGAAAACCAAAGCTCAAAACCGAGATAAACATCCCAACATACCATGGAATCTGGAAGAGGCAAGGCTGGGTTGAAAACCACTGTCATAACCCAACAAAACCATGGTGCCGACAATAAGAAAACCATACACCATCATGCAAAGCCATGCATGTCCAAACCAGCTAGGAAATCACACATGCAAAAGGTTACCTGCAAGTATTATTGTTGAAGCTGCCCGATCATGCTCTTCTTCCTTGATCTTTGCTTTCATTCCTTTCCCTTTTCATTCGTTTCCTTCCTTGGTCCAAAGCTAGAGTGCTCCAAGAAAACTCTAAGTGACCAAGAGTGAGAGAGAGAGAATAATGAGAGAGCTCCAAACTTCAATTGATAAAAGGTTACCAACTCATACTCATAAGCCTTTTTATTAGTGAGGCCTCTATTTTCTTCATTTTCCATTATTTTCCTTCAAATTCCCCCACACATGCAACATTGACCTTTTACCTTCATTTTCTCCTATTTTCCTTTATTTTCATAAATAAATGTGCCAAAAATGCCTTTTTCCTTTTAATGCCTTTGCCAATTTTTCCTTAGGCAAAACACATCCATTGATGCCCAATAGGATATCTTTGCCCAACATTCAACTTGAAATAAGTGTCCCTTAACCGTGGTCTTATTTTGCTTTATTAACTTTTATTACATGGAATTTTCACTAGGGCTATTACAGGGAGGGGTTTATAACAACCCTAGGTTAAAAGTTATGTAATAAAGATTAATAAAGGAAAAATATGACCAAGGTCATGGGACACATATTCCAAAGTGAATGTTGAGAAAAACATCCTAGTGGGTGTCACTTTCGGTTTATTTATGGCTAAGGAAATTGGCAAAGTCATTGGAAAAGGAAAAGAGGCATTATTTGGCATTTTATTTATGAAAATAAAGGAAAATAGGAGAAAAGGGAGATAAAGGGTCACAAATTTGCATGAGAGGGAAATTGAAGGAAAAATGAAGGAAAATGAAGAAATTAGAGGCATCATTAATAAAAAGGCATTAGAGGATCAATTGGGAGCTTTTTTTCAGTCTTTTTTTGGAAATAGTTTCAGAGAGAGAGAATAGCACCAAGAGGAGAAATCAAGCAAGCAAGGGAAAGACAAGTAAAGTAAAGTAGGGAAAAGGACAAGCAAGGACAAGCAAGGAGAAGGGTGGATCGAAAACTTCAACATGAATATTTTGCAGGTAACAAGTTGCATGTTTGACTTCTTAGTTGATGTGTGAATGCATGGCACATGCATTTGTTTATTTGGTTCATTTTCTGTCATTGACATGGGATTTTCCTAGTTTTGATAGTGGTTTTAGCCTCGCATTGCCATTTCCTGGATAGCCATGGTGTGATGGGATTCTTTTTTGGTTGAGCTTTGGATTGTTGGAAGGTTGTGAAAACAAGTGAGGTGGTCTCAGGAAAATTCCCAAGGGTTGGGGGTGGAGGTGGTTTAATATCCGAGAAGCCCTTGATAGGTGGGTGGAGACAGGAAAATTCCTCAAGGAAATGGTGAAGAAACTCTGAGGCATCCAAGCTTGTTTGGGTTTCGTGATCCCTTAACCAGTTTTGGAAAGATTGAAGTATCTTGAGGGTGGATGTGGTTTAATCTTCGGGAAGCCCTAGTTATTTATGTCTCGAGATCCTACATTCATTCTTGGAATACGACATGGGGGTAATTAGCTGAAAGAAATATTTAGCTCAGCTCAATCTATGGTCATGTGGTACGTGGAAGTCTCTGACTTGGTTGGATTTTGGATTAATTAATAAGAGTTATTTTCCTATTGTATTCTATGATCACTTTATATTATGATTATTTTATGGTTGTTATGTCATGGTTAACAATTTGGTTATATGTTGATTATAAGCATGGATTTGTAATGTACATTAGTTATGGCTTTGTTCAAGACTTGATAAGTATATGATGGTTAATGAATGCATGTGCTAACAAGTATTATTGCAACTATTATGAGAAGGCATTGGACCTTCTTAGTGATTCTTAGATAAGTTTCAGACTCCTATGATCATATATGCATTCATGACTTGTAGTTTACATGTTCACTATATGTTTGACATAATGACCGTCATGGATAAGCCTAGTTAGGTCAAGTTCGTGTTCAAGTTTTGAATGAATAGCATTGTCATTGTGTCATTTATCATTCTGAGATGTCTTAGGTAGTTCTGGGAAAGGGTCTAAAGGCTGGCCTAGAATTGTGGCTCAGTTCTCGAGACCGCAGGCATTGAATTGAGCAATTTAGGACACAACTGCATGAAGCAAGGCTTGTGAATGTTGTTGGAGGCCTTCAACCATATGCAAGCAGGAGTCTAGGTCACCAAAAAAAAGGTTCAAAATCAAGGATTGACCACCTAGAGTGTTTCTTCATCTCCTGGGTGATCTGTGGTGAGCTCCAGTATTGTAGCAATAATGCTACAACTCCTGGGGCTTCCTGTCTCTCATTTTATCAACCCGGTAGTTCGTACAAACTTGGAAGCGACGGTGCTATATGCACAAGTACTAGCTCTTGTCGCAGCTGTCACTTGGTCAGCTAGCACAAGTCCGCTAGGGCTCAAGCCAACTTCTATAGGCTCTCAGAAGAAGCTTGCTAATTGATGGACGAAAGCTAATCTCAAAGGAAAACTACTTTAATTGACAAAAATGAACCGAAAGCAAATCAAAGCATGTAAACCTAGGAAACCCTAATTTAACTAGTCTGACCTCTAAGTGCAAGGAATGTAAATGCAACTTCTACTAATGCTGTCATTACCTCTAATAAGTGAGAATGCATGGATCTAAACTACTTGCATCACGAAAGTTATGTTTTTGTATTTTTCCTTTAAGTGTGTGGAACGATTGTGATCTTGTGCTAACTAGGGTTTGGTTGTGCAGATGGGATGGAGAAGGAAGGAAAGCGTGGGATAGGTTGGGGAGGCTAGGAGAGGTTCCTAGGGATCCTTAGCATCCATCCACAGAGGTTCCTCGCATTCAGATGCTCAGCAACCGAGAGAGTGGCCTTCTACAGGATGCCTGCAGAGGATCCTACAGGATACTCTGTTTTCTACGGGATGTCTACAAATGGCTACAGGATGACCTACCGTGAGTGTTTGGAGTGATGGAGGAGTAATGGAATGGTAGGGGGAGATGTGTAAGGTAGGAATAAGGCTGGTGATGGCTGTAGAAGTGGAAGAATAGGATGGGAAGTGAGTGTAGGGAATAGGTTGGAAGGTAAAGGGCTATGTCAACGAAAGGGCTAGAGAATGGAAGTACGTGAGGAGTGAAAGACTTTGGGAGATAACAGAGTGGAGCAGGGGTCAAATATATGTCTGCATGCGTGATCAAGATGGAGGACGAAGTGATGGAACGAGAGAGAGAGCAGTGTAAGTGAAACAAATGCTTATGACTGTCACTCAACCAAAAATGCATCAACCTAACCTACCTATGTTTGTAAATTCAATGAGCAACAATCTAAACGCGAAGGAGAATGTGCATGAAGCTGTGGTAAGGGAGTGTGGTGCAGGTGTGAATCATGTGGAAGCATCTAACATAACGTGACTCTGTTTGCAGCAATCATGGAATAAAGAAATGCGTATTTTTGGTGGTTAGTCATGGACTTCACTCCAATCCCAGATGAGACGGCAGTGAGCCTTAACAACCTTTTTGTTGGAGCTCCAATCAATTATATCTATCCTCTGCTACACTAAGCAAGTGGAAACAAATTCACCATAAGCAACTCCTATCTAACTCATGAAAAAGACCAACTCAACAACCTGTAATTCGAATTGCATGTGCAAATGAAAAGCTCAAAGTGCTGAAATGAAATGGAAACAACACTACAGCAGAGGGGATCTATGGCTCTCAGGTTGGGCCCTAACCTGAGAGCTATAGTCTCCTTAAGAAAAACTCAGAACTAGATCAGAATCTGCCTTCTTTATTCATAATCTGATATCATGCCAAATTGGCTTACAAAAAGGAACGAAAACTGAGCTGTGCTCCAAAATTACAATAGCAATACGAGAGTTTCAACAACCTATCTAAGGCTAAGGCCTCCATACTTATACAAAAATGATGATCCAACAAGTGTCCTTGATTTTAGGAGCTCGGCTGTCCAACTAGAGTTTAACTGCTGATCCTGTAGGACGGTCATAATTGCTGTTCTTGTAGAGCAGTTTATAACTACTGTTCCTATAGAACAGCTGGCTGCTTTTAAGCTTGGAGGGGAGATGGATTAGAGCTCGGAGTTCTTGGTGGGAATCACGAGGGATGTCCCTAGAACTGTGGACATCCTCTCCTAAAAACATGCAGTGCCACCTCGTTGTCTCCTTATCTCCTTTTTCGTTGTCTTTTGCTCCCTTTTAATGCCAAAACCTGGAATCATAATGCATTAGTCACGTAGAGAGAGTGCCTACCCTTCTTCCTACAAACAACATGAATAAACTAAGAAATGCATGCATAAGCAATAAAAAATGAATGGTTTGAGCAAGTAGAATAGGCCAAAATGAGCCCAAATTGTACCAAAATTGGGGCTCATCATCACCCCCCAGCTGAACCATTTGCTCATCCTTGAGCAACTTAGTCAAGATCCTCATCCTTCATGGCTTCCACTGCTCCCCTTACATCCCAAGCTTCTGTGGTGATGTCTTCTTGGTCGATATGAAATCCTGCTGTGGCTTCCCTGTTTTTATCCGAACACTTCTCCGTGCTTTGAAGTAGAGAGGGGGGTCCCTCTTCCTCTTTCCTTTTGGCTTAGGTGGCGTACTGAGGCCAGCTAATACAGCCGCTGCTTCTCGGGCTAAAACATCCACCTTCTGCGTCTCAGATTTTGGTTTTGCATGGCTTCCTGTAGAAGCCTGTTTTTGCACTTTTGTGCTTCCTGTAGAAGCTGTTATCGGGCTTCCTGTAGAAGCCTCGGTCTTTGCTTTTGGGCTTCCCGTAGAAGCCTTGGTCTTCTTTCCTGTAGTGGCAGGTGTCTTTACATCTACTTGCTTTGCTGCAGGGGTTTGATCCTTTTGTTTGCTTGTGGGTGCTGAAGAGGTAATTGGGTTGACGTGGCCTGCCCCAACTTTGTCTCTTCTGCTTTTTGACCTTATTTCTCTTGCTGACAGGATGGGGGAGTTAGCTTTTTCTTCAGCCTCCTTTTCCTCAGCCACCGCTTCCTTGTCTTCAGTGCTGGAGGAGCCACTATCTTCGATCAACATTTTAATGTCCCCATCTCGTGTTAGATTCCTAAATGACTCCCAGGAGAGGGGAACTTTATATGAGTGCAGTGCATCCTCCACAAGCAATTTTATTAACCCATGATGGGCTATCTGATCAGGGATGCCCTGTCTTAGCTTTGTAGCACACTCCATTAGGGACTGCAGGAGATAATAAGGGATGCTTAGTTTTTGCTCTACAGGAAGGTCAATTCCGTGCCTTAACTCAGTGAGGAGCCGGAAGTGATATGCATACACGATACTGAACCGGCCTTCACAAGTAATATATTTCATAATTTGGAAACTGACTTCGTTCCATGGTGGCAACAGGCTTGTCCTTTTCACCCCATTTTTGTCCTCTGTGAATGATTCTTCAGGTGGGAAGAACTCCTTCTTTGCTTGCTGGCTCTACTTCCGCTCTTCTTTATCCCACGGCAGACCCATGGGCAGTTCTGTGATTCGACTTATATGCTCTGGGGTGAGTTGGAGGCTGAGACCTCTGAAGCTTACCGTGGCCAGTGTCAGGGATTTAGGCTTCAAGGCCTGCAAGAATTCCTCGACTACTTCATCATCGTAGCCCTGTAGCTTATCACAAAAAGGCATCCATTGTGCCCTGGTAAAGAGATCTACCACTGCTGGATTTCTCCTTAATTTGGCGGAATCTGTGGGTTCTCGCCTGATAAATCCACCCGGCATGATGCACAATTTTCTTAACCGGAGGTGGTGATGGTGGAAGAGAGTTTAGTTTCGGTGACAGCGTGCAGAACAATGCGTATAACCCACAAAAATTTTACAACACAGTATAACCACGCAACAATCCTGTAGAATTGCAGTATGGGCACACAGACAGCAATTGATCTACTTTCTCCTTTACCCTGACAGTAACTGACAATCCTACCACCTTAAATGAGCAATTGCATGAGAGGTCCAGTGTTACCTCGTTACTCGGCCACCTTTTTTCGTGAACACCCGCGTTCCTGTAGAAGACTGCGTCCTGTAGGACTGCGTTCCTGTAGAAACTGTTCCTGTAGGAACTGTTCCTGTAGGAACTGTTCCTGTAGGAGCAGTGTGCAAACTTCGGGGAGGACTGCAATTGGACTGCGGTTGAGGTGCGCTTCGCTGGTGTTCAGTCGGCCGAAAGCTTGGCGTATCAACATGCAGAGGTATTCAGAAGAGTTACTCACGTTCTGAAGTGGAGGTGGATGGATATACGCGCACAATCTAGCCGATTAGATTTTGAATCGGCGCAGCTCGTGGCGCGGAGGGTGAGCTGTCCCCGCCGGACCGTTGGGTGACGTCGCCCATCATCCGCCTGCACATTCACTTGCTGCCGCATTCATTCCCACAGATCTGCCGCCGCCCTTTTCGGTTAAACTCTTTTCTTGGTTGACGGGACTGATCTTCACGTGCGTGCTGCGTGTGTCCTTTGTCGTGGCTGCCACCCCATCATCTGACTACCCCTTCACTAGCCGACGTGGCCAGTCAACTGGCCTTACGGCCGCTCAACCATTCATTTCTACGCCATGCAAACAAATCAAAGTAATACTCATGCGATTTGATGGAAGGAAGGATTAGAACACTTACCTACGCGCGGCTGCACATGATTTTCAGATTTTTGGACGACGGATCTACCTGCTGCATGTGGCTTACACAGTCCCGGAGGCTCGTGGTTACAGGATGCTGGCGCTGTGGTGGACTCTGGTGGCATGCGCCTGCGTGTTACTTGTAGATGGCTGGGCGATGAATGGCATCCACTCCTGCAGGTTTGACTGCTACAGCATTCTCACGGGGGCCTTGCAACAGTCTCACCTCCTCGGGTGCATGCTACTTGAGAATGGAGATGACCTGCTAATCGCGCTCCGACGCTTCTGATGCTCGTCGTGGACATGGTATGAGCTCTCGGTGTTCATTTTTCTCTGACAACTGATTTTTCCACGAGAACTCATTGATCTGGTTTGCTGGTGCAGGGATCTTAGTTGCATGGTGACGAGGATGGGGGAGCAAGGTATCAACGTCGTGCATGGGCCCAAAAGAGGCTTGCATGCGTCCACACCAACCCGTAGTCATCAGATCTGCTCATGAAACGCATTCTGACTCGTTCTGAGCTTCTACAGGAAGTTTCCTGTAGAAGCACAGAGCTTCCTGTAGACAGGCAACCCTTCCTGTAGAAATTTGCACTTTCCTGTAGAAAATCGCACCTTCCTATAGAAAATCTGTGTCTTCCTGTAGAAGACTCAGTTTATAATAAAAGTGCTCATACCTTGAAGAACATAGGCATTCTTGGAGGAGGTGCTGGTGAGGTGTCCTGGCTGCATGATAAGGACTTCTGGCTTTGAGTTGAGAGGCTTCCTCCCCGCCTTAGAACACCTGCAATCTGCATGCAAATTTCACATAATGACTTATTGATTTTTTTTTTTTGTTTTTTTTTTTTTTTTTTTGAAAGATAGCAGGGGCGCCTCAATGAGGTTTTCACCCCTACCACCTGCCTCAAGCGCCTCAGAGAGGTTTTCACTCAAGGATCTTCATTTCTTTTTCCTCTTTTTTCTCTCTTTTTTTTTTTTTTTTTTTTTGAAAGATAGCAGGGGCGCCTCAATGAGGTTTTCACCCCTACCACCTGCCTTGGGTGCCTCAGAGAGGTTTTCACCCAAGGATCTTTATTATTTATTTATTTATTTTTTTTAGATGCTTCAGGGTGTGCCCAAAGCAGGGGCAGGACCCTTCTCTATGACCAATACTGCCTTCTCCATTGTTTTGATGAACTCTTGTCTTGAGGGAGGCTTCCTGTAGATCTTCAATCGATGCCCATTGACAAGCATGGGAATGGCTTCCTCATCAATGGTTCGAATGAGGACAGATCCATTGTCATGACACTTCTCCACGGAATATGGTCCTAGCCATCTGGTTCTCAACTTCCCCTTGAAATCTTTGTATCTGGAATCATACAACAAAGCCCAATCTCCCGGCTGAAACTGCTTGTCATGGAGATGTTGGTCATGCCACACCTTCCTCTGAAGTTGAACCACTTCTGAGTGAAGGAGGGCCTGTATGCGGTGCTCATCCAGTCCATTCAGCTGCAACAACCTTTCTTGCTGTGCATGGCTGAGATCTAGGTCCAGCTGAGCTGCCATCCTCAAAGTGTTATACTCAAACTCAATGGACAGCAAAGCTTTCTTCCCATAGACCAGCTCATAAGGTGTGAAGCCGGTGGTGGTCTTCCAAGTGGTGTTGTAAGCCCATGTGGCTTCAACCAGGCGATCTGCCCAGTCCTTTCTGCTGCTGCTCACCACTTTAGTCAAGATCCCTCCTAATGCTCTATTGGTGACCTCCACCTGCCCATTTGCTTGAGGATGATAGGGAGTGGAGGTTCTATGCTTGATCTTGTGATGAGCTAGGAGATCTTCAACCAAGTGGGAGGTGAACTGGCTCCCTTGATCAGTGACCAGCTCTCTTGGATAGCCAAACTTATAGAAGATTTTCTCTCTCAAGAACTCAGCCACTTTTTCTTCTGTTGCTGCTTTGATGGCTTTGGTCTCTGCCCACTTCGTCAGGTAGTCAGTGCACACAATGATGTAGGATCTTTGCCTTGAAGAGGGATTGATTGGACCCACAAAGTCCATGCCCCACTTCTCAAATGGCTCAAGAGTCACTTGAGGTTGGAGAGGCATCTCATCCCTTTGGGTTAGTTTCCCCATTCTTTGGCATTGGTCACACTGGCTGACATATCTTCTGACATCTTGATGTAGTGTGGGCCAATAGTAGCCTGCCTGCAGGATCTTGAAGGCAGTTCTCTTTGCTGCAAAATGTCCTCCACAAGGCCCATCATGACAGGTGAGGAGGATGTCAAAGACTTCCTCTTCCCTTACACAACGCCTTAAGATCTGATCGGGGCCAAGCTTGAACAGATTGCCCCCAATCCATGTAAATGAGGCACTCTTTCTGATGATTTTGCTCTTCTCTTTTGAAGAGAGGTGCGGAGGAAACTGAGCTGAAACAAGGTAGTTTGCTATATCAGCAAACCATGGAGAGAGTACTGAGATAGCAAACAGATGCTCATCAGGCATCTGGTCATCCACCGTCCCATCTTCATCTGCAGACAAATCCAATCTAGACAAGAAGTCAGCAACAACATTTTCTCTCCCTGGTTTATCAACAATGGTTAGATCAAACTGCTGCAATAAAAGTAACCATCTAATAATACGAGCATTCACTCTCTAATTTATTCATCAAATATCTAATAGCAGCATGGTCAGTATGTACAAAAGTCTGGTAACCAGTAATATAATGTCGGAACTTGTTCAGTGCATGGACCACAGCTAAGAATTCCTTCTCGGTTACAGTGCAATTCAGCTCTGCTTTTGACAAGTTTTTGCTAACGAAGTAAATGGCATATGGAAGTTTTTGCTCAACCTGTCCTAAGGCTACACCTATGGCTTTGTTCGAGGCATCAGTGTGGATGTGGAAAGGTAGGGCCCAGTTTGGTCCTCTCAAGATTGGTGCTAACACCAACTTGTCCTTTAACTCATTCAAACTCCTCTGACAATCGTCAGTCCACTTAAACTCCACATCTTTTGCCAACAGACCAAACAATGGTGAGGCTAACTTGCTAAAGTCCTTAATGAATCTCCGGTAGTATCCTGCTAATCCCAAGAAACTCCGGACATCCCTTACTTTTTGAGGAGGTGGAACCCTCTTGATGAGAGCAATTTTGTTAGGATCCACCTGCAATCCTTGGGAAGAAATAGTATGTCCTAGCACGGTCCCCTCAGTCATTAGGAATTCACATTTTTCAGGACTAAGGGACAAGTTCATCTCGGTGCACTTGGTTAGGACCTTTCCCAAGTTGGACAATGCTTCCTGGAAGTTGGCCCCATAAGGAGTAAAGTCATCCATGTATATTTCCACTGCATCATGGACCAACTCCGAGAAGATGCTCAAGACAGCTCTCTGAAAAGTAGCAGGAGCATTGCATAGCCCAAAGGGAAGGACTCGGTAGGCAAAGGTACCCCAAGGACAAGTGAAGGTGGTCTTATCTTGGTCTTCCGGGCTGATTTGGATTTGATTGTACCCGCTAAACCCATCCAGGAAAGAGAAGAACTTCTTTCCTGCCAGTCCATCCAACACTTGATCTATGAAAGGTAGGGGGAAATGGTCTTTCTTGGTAGCTTTGTTCAGCTCACGGTAATCTACACAGATCCTCCACTTCCCATTCTTCTTGGGAACCAACACTAGAGGGGACACCCATTCACTATCTGAGATGGGGTAGATGAATCCGGCATCCAACAGTTTTTGCAACTCTTCCTTGACAATGTCCTTAAGGGCTGGATTCATTCTCCTCTGGGGTTGCCTAACTGGTTTACAATCCTCTTTGATGTATATATGATGGGTACAGACCGAGGGATGGACTCCTTTCATCTCCTTATAGCTCCAAGCAAAGGCATCTAAGTGGCTGGCCAATAGGCTACACAACTCCTTCTCCTGGGAAGGAGATAGGGAGGAGCCGATCTTTAATGCTCTCTCAGGGCCGAACTCCACACTTTTGACTCTGGGAGTGACAGAGCCGGTTGTACAAAGGTCCACTAAGGTGCTAGCTTGGGCATCCTCCACCAACTTCTCTAAAGATAGTGCACTGGAAGGTGGATTCTGGATCAGGGTCTCAATCAAATCATCCTCGGTAGGAGGGTCTCTTCTAGTGGTATCTAGGGTGCACAGAGGTGCAGAGTACACCTCGTCTTCCTCTCCTTCCTCCAACCAGAGTGGTAAATCATGCTCTAAGGAAGGTTGGGCAGGAGGGTATAGGACTAGCTGCTTGGACATGGGACCATTTTTGATGGTCATGTTTCCTGCCCGACAACTTATGTAAGCATCTGCAGTAGCTAACCAAGGCCTTCCCAAGATGAGAGGATATCCAGTAAGCTTGGCCTTTGGTTGCAGAACCAGGAAGTCTGCAGGGTATTCCCAAGAATCGATAGAGACCAAGACATCCTCCACAATCCCTTCGGGAGTCACGGTGGAGCGATCTGCTAATTGCAGTACTGTCGAGGTCTTCCTCAAGGAACCCTGAAGATTGAGTTTAAGCATGGTATCCCTGGTCATCACATTGATGGCTGCCCCCAGATCAATCAAGGTGTGGGGGATAATGGTGCCATTGATGTGAACATCTACTACAGGACTTCCAGGATCTAGGTACTTTGGGCAGATGACTTGTCCTAGCATAAGGTCAGACAGCTGTCCTATGACATTGATAGTTGAGGCATCTTTCTTCCGTCTGCCTGGGTGTTTGAAACACTTCTCCTTAACCAACTTGTTATATATAGGCACATCCTTGATGGCTTGGAGAAGTGGGATTTTTACACACAACTGCTTGCGATCACCCAAAAGCTCATCTTCTTCTGGGTTAGGTTGTGTGGTGGCTATTAGTCTCTCAGGAAAGGGTGGAATAGGCTTTGGTTCACTCTCCTGATGGTTTTCCTCATCCTCTGGGGGAGGAGGTTGGCGATCTGGAAGAGTCTTTCCAGATCTAAGATTGATCTCCTGGATCTCCACATCATAGGTAGGGCATGAGGTCTCCCCAGTATATACCTGCTGAGCCTATCTATTGTTGGGGTTCGGGTTCGGTTGAGCAGGCATCTGAGGTTGCCTTGGAGGAGCAGGAGGTAAAGGCTGAGGTTGAATTGGTGGTGGAGGCAAAATGGCAGGAGGAGTGTTGTATTGGGGCCTCCACCCCGACTGAGGAGCACTCCATTGAGGCTGCGACTGGGTATGTGAGTGATATGGATGAGAAGGAGGTTGAGTAGGGTACTGAGGTGGATAAGACCATGGAGGAGGCATGGACCATGAAGGATGAGCAGGGGGACCCCAGGAAGGCATAGGAGTTGACTGGTTGGGGTTGTAATAAGCTTGAGATGCCCCTTGCATCCCCTGCTGATAAGGTCTAGATCCTTGAGGCCTCCTTTGGTTGATGAAGTAGAGAGGTTCAGTGGGGGCTTCGGTTCCTTGGTACATGGCTTTAAACCCAGGTAAGGTTGGACACTGATTTGTTGGGTGGTCCTCCTCACAAACGAAACACACTTCAACCGAATGCAATGGACATTCGTTCTTAGGGTGTCTTCTGGTGCACCTAGGACAGAAGACAGCCAAGGCTCTCTCAGCTTCTTCTTTCTTCTGCTGGATCCTGAATGTGTCCAGCTGCATGGCAATGGTTTGTCTCACCTCACTCTTAAGATCTTCTAATTGGTTTGTAAACTCATGTTTGGAGAAAGGGACACCAGTGGAGAGGAGATTTCCTCTACCTCATTTTCTAGCTGCCCTGGAATGATTTCGAAACACAGTCTTGATGTCCTCATAAGGCAGTTGGTAAATGTCCCCCCCAGCTAACATGTGAAGGGTGTCTAAGAGATCTTCAGGGACTCCTCGGAGTAGAACCAACTTGAGGGATTCAGGGTCAAGTGTGCACCTGGCCCGTTTGTAGCTAAGTTGGAACCTCTCCTCGTAATCCTCTAAAGACTCATCATTCCCCATGGTCATTCGAAAGATCTCCCCCTTGGTTTCCTTGGACCTACAATAATCCCTATACTTGGTATTGAAGGCTTGCTGCATCTGAGCCCAAGTAGCTATGCTGTTCCCAGGTAATCCCATGAACCAGCGTAGGGCTGCATCCTTAAGAGTGGAAGGGAAAAGCTTCAGCTTTTGCTCATCTTCAGTATAGTCATAGGTTCTACAAAGGACAGCAAACTCAAACAAGAAGGTATCAGGATCCTCAGTGGTCAGTCCATGGAAGTGAGGCAAGGCGGAGGGGCTAATGTTTTTCATTTTCATATCTCCATTGGTCTCTCGGATGGGGAAAGCTCCTTCTATTCTCTCATCTTCTCTCCTATTATCAGCCATGGCTTTAGATGGAGTGGTCTCTAACTCTTCTTCTTCTATAGGGTCTTGGTATATCTCCGGATGTTCGCCTATAGGTTCCTCTGGGTCACTGTCACCAAAGAAGAGTGAAGGGTGACTCAGTGATGTGGTGGGGGTGCTTGGTAGGAATTTGCCTGATCTATCTCGGTTCCTACGAGGCATGAAATGGAAAGGACTTTTTTTTTTTTTTGAGTGCTTTTGCTTTTTCTTTGGTACCTGCAAAACTGAAACAAAGTGATCTACAACTAACTATATTGCTCAAATGAAATTGCAGAATTGGAAAGCTAATCTAGGAAAGCAAGAAAAATTACTCTAGGAAAGCAAGAGATATTAATCTATGAAAGCAGGAAATGCTAATCTAGGAAAGCAGGAAATGCTAATGTAGGAAAGCAGGAAATGCTAAGCTACTCTTGCAAAATGGAAATGAAATAAACTACTGAGCAGAAGTAAGAGTATGGAAGTAGAAGAAAAGCAACAATTACTAATACTCTGACGCTTCCCCGGCAACGGCGCCAAAAAGATGGTGAGCTCCAGCATTGTAGCAATAATGCTACAACTCTTGGGGCTTTCTGTCTCTCATTTTATTAACCCGGTAGTTCGTACAAACTTGGAAGCGACGGTGCTATATGCACAAGTACTAGCTCTTGTCACAGCTGTCACTTGGTCAGCTGGCACAAGTCCGCTAGGGCTCAAGCCAACTTCTATAGGCTCTCAGAAGAAGCTTGCTAATTGATGGACGAAAGCTAATCTCAAAGGAAAGCTACTTTAATTGACAAAAATGAACCGAAAGCAAATCAAAGCATGTAAACCTAGGAAACCCTAATTTAACTAGTCTGACCTCTACAGTGCAAGGAATGTAAATGCAACTTCTACCAATGCTGTCATTACCTCTAATAAGTGAGAATGCATGGATCTAAACTACTTGCATCACGAAAGTTATGTTTTTGTATTTTTCCTTTAAGTGTGTGGAACGATTGTGATCTTGTGCTAACTAGGGTTTGGTTGTGCAGATGGGATGGAGAAGGAAGGAAAGCGTGGGATAGGTTGGGGAGGCTAGGAGAGGTTCCTAGGGATCCTTAGCATCCATCCACAGAGGTTCCTCACATTCAGATGCTCAGCAACCGAGAGAGTGGCCTTCTACAGGATGCCTGCAGAGGATCCTACAGGATACTCTGTTTTCTACAGGATGTCTACAAATGGCTACAGGATGACCTATCGTGAGTGTTTGGAGTGATGGAGGAGTAATGGAATGGTAGGGGGAGATGTGTAAGGTAGGAATAAGGCTGGTGATGGCTGTAGATGTGGAAGAATAGGATGGGAAGTGAGTGTAGGGAATAGGTTGGAAGGTAAAGGGCTATGTCAACGAAAGGGCTAGAGAATGGAAGTACGTGAGGAGTGAAAGACTTTGGGAGATAACAGAGTGGAGCAAGGGTCAAAGATATGTCTGCATGCGTGATCAAGATGGAGGACGAAGTGATGGAACAAGAGAGAGAGCAGTGTAAGTGAAACAAATGCTTATGACTGTCACTCAACCAAAAATGCATCAACCTAACCTACCTATGCTTGTAAATTCAATGAGCAGCAATCTAAACGCGAAGGAGAATGTGCATGAAGCTGTGGTAAGGGAGTGTGGTGCAGGTGTGAATCATGTGGAAGCATCTAACATAACGTGACTGTGTTTGCAGCAATCATGGAATAAAGAAATGCGTATTTTTGGTGGTTAGTCATGGACTTCACTCCAATCCCAGATGAGACGGCAGTGAGCCTTAACAACCTTTTTGTTGGAGCTCCAATCAATTATATCTATCCTCTGCTACACTAAGCAAGTGGAAACAAATTCACCATAAGCAACTCCTATCTAACTCATGAAAAAGACCAACTCAACAACCTGTAATTCGAATTGCATGTGCAAATGAAAAGCTCAAAGTGCTGAAATGAAATGGAAACAACACTACAGCAGAGGGGATCTATGGCTCTCAGGTTGGGCCCTAACCTGAGAGCTATAGTCTCCTTAAGAAAAACTCAGAACTAGATCAGAATCTGCCTTCTTTATTCATAATCTGATATCATGCCAAATTGGCTTACAAAAAGGAACGAAAACTGAGCTGTGCTCCAAAATTACAATAGCAATACGAGATTTTCAACAACCTATCTAAGGCTAAGGCCTCCATACTTATACAAAAACGATGATCCAACAAGTGTCCTTAATTTTAGGAGCTCGGCTGTCCAACTAGAGTTTAACTGCTGATCCTGTAGGACGGTCATAATTGCTGTTCCTGTAGAGCAGTTTATAACTGCTGTTCCTGTAGAACAGCTGGCTGCTTTTAAGCTCAGAGGGGAGATGGATTAGAGCTCGGAGTTCTTGGTGGGAATCATGAGGGATGTCCCTAGAACCGTGGACATCCTCTCCTAAAAACATGCAGTGCCACCTCGTTGTCTCCTTATCTCCTTTTTCGTTGTCTTTTGCTCCCTTTTAATGCCAAAACCTGGAATCATAATGCATTAGTCACGTAGAGAGAGTGCCTACCCTTCTTCCTACAAAAAACATGAATAAACTAAGAAATGCATGCATAAGCAATAAAAAATGAATGGTTTGAGCAAGTAGAATAGGCCAAAATGAGCCCAAATTGTACCAAAATTGGGGCTCATCAATCTGTATTCCTTGTAGGATGCCAGCTTGTGGTTAGTAAGTCTCAATTGTATGCCCCACTTCCTTAATTGGATCTACGAGGTCGGGTAATTTCATAGTGGCACTTTGTTTCACATTTACCTGGAGGGTTTGTAAGAGTGAGTAAATGTGGGATGTGGCATTACAAGAAGTTTTGACTGACATCCGATATGCTCAAAGTTCAGAATATATCATTCTATTCCAGTTGGTTTTGTGATTGCCTACTAATCGACAAATCATGGTCCTAAGGATGCCATTGACAACTTCGGCCTAGCCATTACCCTATGGGTAGTAGGAGGATGAATGATCTTGGCAAAAACCAAGCATAGAAGTTAGGTTAAACATCACGTGATTCTGGAAATGTAATCCATGTTCTGTAACGATTATGCATGGTACACCAAAGTAGAAAATGACTTGATTAAATAGGAATATAGTGGTAGTCTCGCCATCATCCTTGAAAGTAGGGATGGATTCATCCCATTTCGTGAAGTAGTCGAAGATGAAAACAATGTAATCATGACCATTAGCTAAAGTGGGATTCCAAGTGATGAAGTCGATTCCCCATTTAGAGAAAGGACCGATGACATGCGTGCATATTTTATTTGTATATACTTGACAAGGGTGACATCATTGGACCATAGTTATACAATATTTGAACAAAGTCAGTCAGTAGTATCTTGTGCACAATATTTTTTGGGCAGTAACCATGCCCGAAAGGTGACTGCCACATTCCCCAACATGACAATAATTTAGAACATGTTCTTCTTCATCATGTGTGAGACAATGTCGAATAACTAAGTGAGTGCCATGTGATATAAGGTATCCTTCAACACTAAGTAGTGCTTTGTGTGGTGGCCAATGCGACGATGGTTGTATTTCGATAGATTTGGGCAAAATTATTGGGTCTAAAGATGCACAAGGATATATCCATACCATGGGTCAGTAGAGTTAACCAAATATATAGATTCATTTGGCATGAGATCATGGGTTAACTTATTTATGTTGATTTTAGGATGATTCGACAATAGTTTTGCTAAAACTACAAATTTCTTCGACTTAGAAATCGTGAAGACCAAATCAAATTCATGGAGGATAACTATCCACTTGGAATACTTACCTTTAATAACTTGAAGAGATAATATGTGTCTCATAGGGTTCTCCAGGGCAATGACAGTAGTTTGATGCAGAAGAATATAATGTTGGAATTGATTGACAACAAAGACCACTGTTAGTGAAAGTTTCTCCACATGAAAATACCTAAGCTTAGGTCCTACTAGACATTTAGATAGGTAATAGACCACATGCTCATTGTGTTCATTGTTTTCTTGGACCAAAACCATTCCTATAGAGGATGACAAGGTGATAAGATATAATAAAAGTTGTGTGAGTAGTCAAGAGGTCTCAGTAGTGGGACTGAAGTAAGAACCTTTTTCAAGGCACCGAACAATATTTGGGCTTGATGTCCAACAAGAAAGGAACTTATTTCTTCATTAAGTGCATAAAACCTTCATTAATTTAGCATAGTCGACAACTAAACATTGTAAGAAGTTTGCCTTCCCTTGAAAACTTTGGAGTTGACGTACATATTGTGGTGAGGGAAATTCAACAATCACCTTAACCTTATCAAAATCAACTTGTATCCTATGATTTGAGACAATGAACCCAAGCGAATGTCCAAATTTGATGAAGAACACACACTTATGTGGATTCAGACGGATGTTGTAGGAGTGACATCTAAGAAAAATAGCTCGAATACGAGCTAGATGTTGCCCTCGACGTTTGGAATGAGCAGAAAGGCCATCTAGAAATGCCTGAACAATATGTATAATATCATGAAAAGGATAGTCCATCACCCTATGAAAGGTGACACCCACATTCTTAAGGTTGAAAGGAAGTTTGTGGTATGCAAAATTACCCCAAGGACAAATGAAGGAGGTTTTATGTTGATCAGCGGGTTTGATAGCGATATGGTTGTAACCCAAGAAGCCATCCATAAATGAAAACAATTCACATCCAATTAAATCTTCAATGATATAGGCATTGAACAGGGTATGGTAATTGTATTTTGGACAAGAAACATTCACATCACAATAATCAATGCATACACAGATGGCTCCTTATTTTTTGTCAATTGGAATAAGATTAGATACGTGTTCCTTTAGAGGAACAAGATAGATTAAACCAAATTTCAACAACTTTTCGACTTCTGCCTTGATGGCAATTGCCTTTCGAGGGTGGACTAGGCGAATTATTTGTTGGACAAGATTGGCATTCGTGTAAGTCTTGATCTCATGCTCAATGACAGAAGGATCTATTTTGGGCATTTCCTCATAAGACTAAGCAAAAATATCGTAAAATTTCTTAAATAAGCAGGTGAATCTTGCAATCTCCTTGGGAGTGCAATCAACTCCAATCTGAATGTTTTCCATAACACCTATCTTGATCGAGATGTCAATAATTAAAGTCTTGGAGAGATCACCTAAGTTACCTTTTGTATCGATCTCATGAATAATTGTGTAGGGGGGAGGAACGATCTCAGGCTAATCAAAAGACATGATTTCTAAAGAGTTTGTGTTCGAGTCAGATGGGTAAGAGACTGAAACGTGATGATGAAAATCATCCCAGGGCCTCTCGTCTAGAGACATGATTTCCATGATGGGCTCATTTGAGGGCAAGACTTCAATAAGTAAATCATTAGGGGGAGAAGGGATGGGATAAGTGGCGTTACCATTATTCGTAACCAAAGTAGATAAGTAGAAATATGTAGGCTGAATAGCCTAATAAGAAAATTCCACTAGTGACAATGACATCTTCTCTCCATATGAATCAATGGTGGAAGGGGTCAGGAGGATCCAAGAATTCATTAGGCCATTAGAAATAGTAGAGACCATTGACACAGTCAGTGGAACCTCGGGTGGCGGAAGAGGAAAGCAACCTAAAAGTGAGGAACCCTTCATAAGATTGGTACCAACATTGACGTAAGAGTTAGGTAAGCCACCCACTAAATGAAAGTTGTCACTAGGTAATGAGTGGAAATTAGGGGTACATAAGGACAATTGATCAAGAATTATAATTTTTCTGTCGAGAGGAAAAAGGATGAGCCGTAAGATCGACGAAAAAATAACAGTCACAACATAAGTCTGACTACATCCTAAAAGAAGATTGTAATAGAGATGGTTGGAAATCTACAACTTGGATATCCACCGTGTTATAGGGAATAGTGTCTATTCAAAACTGCTAATCCCACTAAGGGTGGTAGCAACCTTAGAAACAAACAGAGTAAAGCTACTTTCGTATTCCTTTATGACTAATAGATAAGAGAAGAATGAAGGGACCAACCTCAATCTTGCGCTTGGTTCCTCACTTGATTCTTCTCCCTTCTGATAGATCCTTGCCGCTTGCTTCCTCGTCAGCCCAGCTTCAAAGAGCACCTGTGAAATCAAAGCAGCACAATACTATCCGAGAACAGAGATCTACTAGCATAAACAATATAAGATCAGATGTATATTGACCATACACAAACATATATCATAAAATATGCAAGGACATGGAGGAAAACTTGAATAGCTTTATTGATGTCAAGAAAAGAACAGGGGAGGATTGCAACCAATTGTTCTGACCCAACATCATCCTCTCAGCAAGAAGCCCTTCTTCACCTCATGAAAATCTTAGATCACCCAACACTATGATGTTGCAGCAAGAAACCAACAACACTTCCTTACAAGATACAAAATTCCAGCCTCTGGATCTCTGGGATGAGGGATCCATATATAGATGTTTGAAAGGAGGGTGAGTCGGCTTCTGGGGTTTGATTAGTGTCTTCTCTCTGATAGTTCTTGATTCCACTTGGAGAATGATGATCTCTTACTCATCCTTGGGTGAATTCAGGGAGGCAAGTGTCATAGGAGAAGTTTCTGGAAGATTCCATGATTTTCCACCTCGCACACTGCCTCTGCCATTTGTCCATTCTCGCCCATCACACCCCATACAAGGGATTTTCAACATGCATCACACCCTCTCTGTGTATTTAGGTGGGATGCAGCGCACTTTGTCCATGGAGCATGAGAGATGGCCCAGCTTTGACCAGTTCTGAGTAGTTTTTCATGGAGAACTTCTGGGAGATGATGTGATCAGCTGACCTTGTTCTTTTAGGGGTTGGAACAACACTTTTAGGGACTTAGGAGCCCTTGGTTTATGGACATTTAGGATTGGGGTTGCAGTGCCCAAAAATGTCTATAACAGTTGCCCCCTAAAGCATGAGGTCGTTAATTAATTTTTGATGTCGGGTGAAATGCTTTATCACGAGGATCCGAAGTTTTTCAAGCTGGAAGGCGACCTGTAATAAGATACAATACAACACATTATCTTCATAATAATTTTCATTTCCTGGCTGAGTCGGGCATTCCCATGCTTAGCTTTATAAATTCATTTTCATGTACATAGGATAGACAATCGTTTGAGTGCAGACTGATGATTCCGGTAGAGCCATCATCCCTTAGGTTGGATGATTATCTGTGCAGCAATGATGTACACTGGATGTATTTATTTCCTTGAATGTATCTCGTAGCCTGGATGGATGAAACTAGATCCGGGGTCTTCAATCTCGTTCGATCTTCACTCGAAGTACAAGTCAATCCATGTGAGAGATGTTCTGGGGTCGAACATGGAAATACATTGCCTGATTACCAGCCATTGATGTAAGCTGTTAACAGGCATGAGAGGAATCACCGATAATGATGATGACCCTCAAGGTACTGTAGTACAATTCGCATGGTGTGAAAGAGGGACTCAGCGTCGAACACCATGAAAAATCTTTCGGTCGAAGGCCAGTGGTGTAAACTTGTCGCCGGAAGTGAGAAACTTTCCATTGAGGCATGCAAGCTTCAAAGTACTAGAAGGGTTGTTCCAAAATCAACTTCTTGGATAATGAGCTGATGTATACAAGAAGCGATCCGTCACAGGAGGGCCTTAATGAATCCCACATCTATGACATGGAACGGAGCAAATGATTTTAATGGAGGTGAAAACGATCTGAGGATACAAGGTTCAGGATGGCGGTCATGAAAAGATGGAGAGTGAATGTATTGCAGTGGATGAGACACAGGTGAATCCTCTGAGCGACTTCTCTTGAACATATCGGCGACACTGACATGATGGATTGGTAGCATTAACCCCAAATATGGATGGTGTGATGGAACCATGGTGACGTGACCGGTGAATGGAAAAACCCAACCTGACTCGGATGCGGAGTGAAAGTGTCATTTTCAAGAGCGACTTGCTACCAACAAAGTTTTTTCAAGTTTTCTTCCCAAATTTTCCCCAGTCATTGCTAACCAGTACCTCTTTATTTTTGTCAAGCTTGAGGAGGATAACATATGCTTGTTCTATAATCTGCCCTTCGGGCAAACCCATCGCTATGTTTTAACGATCCTAGCGATAGTGAAACTCGGTCTTGTCTGTGAGGACAAGTTTTTCGCTATTAGCTTTTAACGAGTTTAATGACAAAGACAACTCGGACCTTTTCAATTTTAGAGAGTCTGAAAGGGACATAAAGGAAACTCCAATAGTTCCTTTTTCACCATATAATCCCTTAGGTCCGAAAAAGTATAAAACAATACGAAAGGGATGAATTTTTGGTAATTTTAACGAGCCGAACAAGACAAGCGCTCGATCTTTTTGTGTAATAATCCCTCGGGTCCAAAAAGATTAAAATCTAAAGGACGGATAACACTTCCAGTCGCTTTAACGAGCTGGAGAGGCCAATTGCTCGGAAATATTTTCATTTTTTTACGAGTCAGATGAAAAGAGCTTAATGGAGACTTGTTTTTTGAGGAACGAGTGATAATTTCGGATAGCAACTGATTCCAGGTAAGGTTTGGAATTTTCCAATCACGACAGTGTCACAAGGATGGCTAACTGTATCACTTTTCGCAGCTATTCCTCAAAAGGGTAAACAATCAAATGGAGGTGAATGATTGGCCAATATGGAGTGGAGGTGATGATGAGAACATGACCAAGGCTTCAAAGGCTGATGATAAGGCATTCACGATGGTTATTTACCAGAGGTTGGTTCATTTTTTAATGAGCTTAAACTCTGGGGGAAACATTTGCTCATTGCTTATGTTTATTTTTTAACGAGCTTGAATTCCGCGTTAAAACTTCTCGATCCAGTCGTATAATACGGATGTCTCATCTAAGATGCCATTTTTGTGGAGCTTGCACCTTACAAAGCTTTGCTCCACATCCTTTCTTTATGAAAGCTAGGAAACGCCCAATCCTACGAGTTTAAAGGGTTAGAGGACCTATAAATTTAAAAAATAAATGGTCGCTCTTCGCTTGCATGCCAAAAGGTTTGCATGCCCCCAGGTATAGCCAAGTAGAGTTTCCAGGTTACCCCTCAATTTGTCAGACAAAACATTTCCTTTATCAGGAAAGGCCTACCTTTTCAGGTTACCCCTCAATTTGTAGACAAAAAATTTGTTCTATCGAGAAAGGCCTACCTTAACAGAGGTACCTTATTCCGGTCTAATCCCATTTTCCAAAATGGACAGGTGTGTCAGCCAATCATATATCCTCCGCAGAAACCTACCCTATACCCAAGGTTTTCCTGTCGAAACAGGCCAGGGTGCATGCCCCTTGGGTTTCAGTCATACCCTCTGAATCACTCGCGTTCATCAGGTGGACGGACTGGGATTTGATGAGACATTCCTTGCGTGAAAAGACCATTCAGGGATGGTATTTGACTACTAGCTATGTGTGAGCCAGGAAACGACAGTTGGTCTACGAGCTTGACCACTCTGCCTTTGTGCAGAAAACACATTACTCTAAAGAGTGAGGAGACGATGGCTCCCATGCTATAAATATAGTCACATCCAAGGAGTAGATTATAATCCAAGGGTCCTCAGACTACCATTACGTTTATGTGAACGGTTTTCCTTCTCAATGTTATGGGCACATTGGGAAGGATCCCTAATGGTCGACTGGTTCCTTTGTCAAAGCCTGTTAGATTTCTCATCTTAGGCAGAAGCGGTGGTGAACCAAGCGCTTCCCAAGCTATTGAGGAAAGGATACTCACAGACGCCCCTTCATCTATGATGGTACCGGACATGACCATTTTGTATGTTTGTACAATAATTCGAAATGGTACACTAGCCGGTAAACGGGGTCTGCCTAGCAGATTCCAGTCGAAGGAAACAACTAGGTTGCTTGGAGGTGGGACCGAATAGACAGCCAGGTATGACTCTGATGAACTTCCTTCCTGCGGAAAAGGAACGGGTAAACTGTCCTTGTGTTCGTCCGAGTCTGTGTTCATGAAGAGAATTTGAATGGTGTCGTTCTTATTTTCCTCGGTGATTGTATCATCTAAAGATGGATCTTCTGAAGGCAATACCGGGTCAACTGTCGTCTCGACCTTTTGACTTTCGTCTGGTATGGATTCAAAAGGTTCATCTTCGATGATAGATGTTTCGGCCGACCACAATGGCATGCCAGCCGGATTTTCAACCAATGATGGACTTGGGAAGAGTTTCTTATATCCTGGCGAAAGCCGTACCGGTGAAATCAGACAGTCATCCAAAACTCTTTTAGCCTCATCTAGGAAGGGACAACGGTGGACGGCATGATCGCCTTCACACAGTTTACAAGGAAATCTGCGGTTCCCTTTTTGTCCAGAGACTTCACTTTCACTAGTTGACGGTGTATTCTCAACATGATCATCAGAGGTTGATGACACCGGGTTGTGCAAACGAGGAGACCAGTCCCTTAAGATCCGGGGGATGCAAGGACAATCTCGATGATAGTGGTCTCCATTACAAATGACACATGTCGATTTAGGCCTGGTCGGTGCAGTGTGTGGATTTTCACTAGATGACGTCTGGTTGCCCCTTTTCACCGTTGGCTTTTTCTTCTTCTTTTCTTTCTTCTTCTTCGTTACTTGATTTTTGGCTTTACCAGCCTCATCAAGCAAAGAGGAAGGAGGGGAGGAAGAATTAGACGAAGTAGAAGGTTGGGGGGTAACTCTGGTATCATTTAGTTGCTGACTTGACTGTTCAGGAGTTACGGTATTTTGAACGACAGAAGTTGAGAAAAGCCATACGGGAAAGCCGATTGTCAATCCATGAAGTGACAATGTGGCCATATGGGGTGCACCAACATCTCCCCAAGAGGAGAAGGGACTAGGATTTCCTCCAAGAGGAACCCCTTGGTTGGTGGACTCCATTTTCCTCAACTCAAGATCAACGTAGGAAAGGTGATATTTATTCCGTTTAAAATAAATTTTAGACGCTTTGACACAACTTGTTTTTTCAATTTTTAAGAGTCGAGAAAAAACAAAAGATGACTCTAGTCACCTTCGATTTTTAATGAGCCTGAAGTGACAAGTGCTCAGATGGAACTTTTCCTTTAAGGAGTCTGAAAAGGTACGAAAGAGACTGCTCTAGAAGTCTAGACAGACGGATTACCAAACCAATCGCAAAAATGCAGAATACTTTTTACGGTACGACAGTCAATCTTCTCGAATGCTGTGTTCAGTGCATTGCGATCGATAGGGCGACAGACACGGCTTCCTACGGATAAAGGATAAAGCCTATTGTGGTTTCCCAATGTATACTCGACAGTACGTGGGAGCACAAGTCAGTATTGGCACTTATCGTCTCAAAGTGGAGGAATCACCCAACCAACATTGAAAGCAACAGTTACCACGTTTTACGACGCCGGAACACGTCTCTAGCCTAGACTTCTAAATGTTGTGCGTTAGGTTCCAAAGCATTTTTAGATTCATTGAATTTATTTTATAATTGATCTTGCTTAAAAAATTTGCCTTTCAGGTTCACCGCGTGATGTAGATGTACAATTCCTAAAATGCAGTCTAAGATGATAAACAGACGTTTAATCTTCTTTCAACAATGAAAATCCTAGCTACTAAGGAAAGAGAGATGATTTTCTTTCAGCATAGAGCAGAGCACACACTATATGCACTGTCCTAAATAAAAACGACAAGCAGTCTAAATGAAAATGCACATGCATGTATTGTTTTTCAGCTTCCTTAGTGTATGTGATGATAAGAAAGCTAAGTGCAAATCTGAATTATTTCCAAAGAGACAATACTTAACAAATTTATTTTCAAAATGAAGTGAAAGTAAGAGAGACACTTTGCGATTTCGAAATGAAAAATTGCTTTTCGACACATTAAAAACTATTAATTCAAATCATATGCAATACTAACTCGTATAATCGACTACCAAGAGTAAGGGGATTGTCTTCTATGGCTGAAAACGACAGCTACGACACTTTCAGATCAAAGAACGACCGCTCAATTATGCTACTTTTTTGCAAAAGAGAACTGAAAATGATGCAAAATACATAAAAACACTTACAGTTCTTTGCACTATGGAGGCGGAAAGATGTAAAGGAAGGGGGTTTTTACAGAGATACACTGACCATAGATAGCTAAACTCCAGAATAGGACTGAAAACAGTGAGTGAAAAACCAAAGCCTTAAGGTAAAGTTAACCTTATCTGACCAGCGCACCTGTTACACAGAGAACTCTGCTTTCAGCGCACCTACTGCACTCGGGAAGTGCGATGTAAGCAGGTTGCCTTTAAGGTAGGGTGTGATGGTACTAGTACGAGACTTTAAACAAGTTTTTACTCACAATTTGCAATCCAGTTCGGGGATTTAAGCTAAGAAAGCAATGTTCAGTATATGCAAAACACAGAGGTGGATCTAAGGAGGTTACTAGAGCTACCACTTAGGGCAATTAGTCTGTTTGTAGATCGATTGTTTAATTCATAAACAAAACCCAGAGATTGACTGAAGCAGCATTGATCTACTTTGCATTCGTAAAACAAATGCAGTTCGAAGGCTAGCTAGCTTGGCTTCAGGCTCCGTTTGTAAGTTTATAAAAGAAACAAAGATAGGCTAACAAACAATCTAGTCGCTCCCCAGCGGAGTCGCCATTTTGTTACCGGGAATAGTGTCTATGCAGAACTGCTAATCCCACTAAGGGTGGTAGCAACCTTAGAAACAAATAGAGTAAAGCTACTTTCGTATTCCTTTATGACTAATAGATAAGAGAGGAATGAAGCGACCAACCTCAATCTTGCGCTTGGTTCCTCACTTGATTCTTCTCCCTTCTGATAGATCCTTTCCGATTGCTTCCTCATCAACCCAGCTTCAAAAGAGTACCTGTGAAATCAAAGCAGCACAATACTATCCGAGAACAAAGATCTACTAGCATAAACAATATAAGATCAGATGTATATTGACCATACACAAACATATATCATAAAATATGCAAGGACATGGAGGAAAACTTGAATAGATTTATTGATATCAAGAAAAGAACAGGGGAGGATTACAACCAATTGTTCTGACCCAGCATCATCCTCTCAACAAGAAGCCCTTCTTCACCTCATGAAAAGCTTAGATCACCCAACAATATGATGTTGCAGCAAGAAACCAACAACACTTCCTTACAAGATACAAAATTCCAGCCTCTGGATCTCTGGGATGAGGGATCCATATATAGATGTTTGAAAGGAGGGTGAGTTAGCTTCTGGGGTTTGATTAGTGTCTTCTCTCTGATAGTTATTGATTCCACTTGGAGAATGATGATCTCTTACTCATCCCTGGGTGAATTTAGGGAGGCAAGTGTCACAGGAGAATTTTCTGGAAGATTCCATGATTTTCCACCTTGCACACTACCTCTGCCATTTGTCCATTCTCACCCATCGCACCCCATATAAGGGCTTTTCAACATGCATCGCACCCTCTCTATGTATTTAGGTGGGATGCAATGCACTTTGTCCATGGAGCAGGAGAGATGGCCCAGTTTTGACCAGTTCTGAGTAGTTTTTCATGGAGAACTTCTGGGAGATGATGTGATCAGCTGACCTTGTTCTTTTATGGGTTGGAACAACACTTTTAGGGACTTAGGAGCCCTTGGTTTATGGACATTTAGGATTGGGGTTGCAGTGCCCAAAAATTTCTATAACACACCGTTACTGTTTTTCAACCAAGAGTGATGGGGTAACTGGCGAGGTATCCTTTAGGGATGAAAGTGTGGCAATCAAAAGATCCGAGGGAGTTTGACGATGGTGTAATAGTGGGAGAACCCAAAGTGATCCAATAGGAAGTAGCCATTACAAGGGTTGAAGCACCTTCATCAATGACAATGCGGTGAATGGCCTTGCCTTTTGCCATTACTTACCTTAGAAAGCAAGCTAATGAGAGAGGAGGTGTACTTTTCTCCATGTCAAAAATCGCTAGATTGGAATCTTGAGGGTTGATCCCACCTATGGATGGAAGTAAATCTTTTTGTTGTGCTGGGAAAGTTGTAATACTTCAAGTTCCGACATAGCAGAGGGTTACTATGCCAGATCCTCTACAATACTGTAGTTCTAGGCAACGTGAGCTGATGGATTTTGTGTCATACTTTGAAGTTCCCCTTTTGGAGGACAAATCACGGGGGTAGAAACAATGTTGGGTCCCTATAATACTAGTGATTACCCCATTATTATTGTAGTTATACCCCTTATTAATATTGTTGTGCCCCTATTGCCCCCATATTGTTATTACTGTGCCCCATAGAATCCCTCTATTGTTATTTTTGTGGCTTTATATTATTATTGTTAGGTCAGCAGGGTTATATTGTGACTCCTTAGACTCCTATATATAGAAAGGAGGTTTTGTCATTTGAATCATCCAAGAATTGTTCATTTATGTAATGTAAAGGAGGTTGCCCCCTCGAAGAGGTTGAAGTCTAAGGCGTTGATCTATCTCTTCTATCTTTTCTTGAGTTGGTTTCATAACATTTGGTATCAGAGCTTTGGATTCTAGGGTTTCGCTGCTCCAAACAGGTCATCATGGCATTTTTGCTATAACTTTTTTTCTGCGATGTTTCAGAAGCTAAAAAAAACCCATTTGAGAAGACATCGCGCTGAATCTCGGGTCCGAATTTCAGAGATTTGTGTGCTATATTTGCGGAGATATGATCTAAGGAAGTTGGTATTTTTGCAGACTCCTGAATTACATTCCAAACACGTGACCTGGGGAAAATCATCATAACTTTTTCCCTGAGCATTGGATTGAAATTTCATAAGAAGGTGCAGAAATAGCACGGACTGTAGTTTCTTGTATATATTTTTCAGAGCCAAAGGAAGAAACAGTGACTCGTGGCACGTCGTACAAGTTCGTTCTACTGAACTAGTCTATAATCAGGTCACTGTGGGAGATTTCGCATAACTCTTCCTTGGAGAATCCAAATTGGATCAGACTGGTGGCATTGAAAAGAGGACACACAGGGCTACCACAGGCTTCAATTTCAGAACTGGATGATTTGAAAGTACAGAGATACATCAGAGGCAATATCGAGCTCCTACAAAGTTAAAAAATGGTGTGTAGATTCTTTTAAATTTTTTCTTAAGAGTGGTTTGAAAATTTATTTTGAAGGAATTCAAAGGGCTAGTAGAGCATTATTATTGATAACTGATGCCCCAAGGAAAAAAATGCAAACACCTAGTAGGGAACCTGAAAGCTCTAGCATGACTCATGAAGAAGAAGAAGAAATGCTATATGATATATCAAAATTACAAGAACAAGTGCAACAAGTGTTACTTGCACAAAAAGCAACAGAATCTAAGATGGATGGTTTAAGGAAAGATGTAGAAGCTAAGATGGATGGTTTAAAGAAAGGTGTAGAAGCTAAGATGGATTGTTTAAAGAAAGGCGTAGAAGCTAAGATGGATGGCATGGAAGCTAAGGTGAATGGCATGGATTCTAAGATTGATGGCATGGATGATAAGATGGAAGAATTGAAGATAAATATGAATAAGTTGCTACAAGAAATGGTCACTAATGGTGAAAGGGTACTAAAGGAAACTCATGATGAGAACAAAAGAAATGATAATCATGATTCCATAGACTCTAATTTTGGATCGAAGACTCACCATATTCCAAAAATCGATATGAGGAAGTTTGATGGCAAGGATCCCGCCACATGGATATTATAGATGGAGCAATTCTTCGATCTCAATAATGTGCAAAACACACAAAAGTTACGTATGGCAACTTTATATTTGGAACCAAATTAGTTTGTATGGTATCAATGGCTTTGCTCTCGTAAACAATCTATCACTTGGGAAATTTTTACGAAAGAATTGATAGCACATTATGAGGATACAAAAAGCAACACTTTTTTTAGCCAATTGATAAGTCTCAAACAAAAGGGTTCAATAATGGAGCACATTGAGGAGTTCCAAAAATTGAACATAAGGGTAAAAGATATTCCAGAGGAGCATAGGATTGATGTGTTCATAGGGTATTTAAAGGATAATATCCAACATGATGTTCGCCTTTGGGAACCTAATTCATTAGAGAAGGCATTCAGGTTAGCAAGAAAAATGGAAAGCAAAATTATGGCAACCAGGAAGCATACCACTCACAACTATAAAGATGGAAGTGTTGTTGCCCCTAGTATTCCACAACCTATAAGGTTGACACCACAACAATTGGAAGAAAAAAGAGCAAAATGGCTTTGTTACAGTTGTGATAGCAAATACACTAAAGGCCATAACTGTGTTGAGAAGAAATTATTCTACATAGATTGTGAAGAGGAAGAAGAAAAGGAGCAAGACAGGTCAAACAAAGAGGATATACTCTAGGAACAAAGCCTAGATGAAGAACAAATAAATCCGACCATATCTTGTAATGCATTGGCGGGAATTACCACTCCTAAAACCATCAAGACAGAAGGACAAATCAAGAAGAAAAAGGTAATAATGTTGATTGATTCAGGAAGCACCCACAATTTTATTCATTGTAAGGTAGCAAAAGAATTGAATTGCTTCCTATATCCAGCACCAGAGTGTCAAGTGATGATTGCAAATGGAGGAACAATAAATTGCTCTGGAAAGTGCCATAATATCAAGCTATCCATGGGAGAATATGTATTGACTAGCCCAATGCTTTCCATTCCAATGGGAGGTGCTGATGTTGTACTAGGAGTCCAATGGCTACAATCCTTGGGTACAATAGCTTTTAATTTTCAAGAACTTTTCATCAAATTTTCTACGGAAGGAAAGGAAGTTGAATTAAGGGGTATTGCAAGGAAACCAGGAAAGATAATCAGCTCTAATGGTATGACAAAGCTTCTAAAAAAGGAACAAAGAGGTGTAATTGCACAATTATGTTCGCTAGATGTTTCCACATCAGAATCATCTATTTCTCCAGATCTCCAAAAAGTCTTGGACAATCATTCCAAGGTATTTGAGACTCCCAAAGGTCTCCCACCTATGTGTGATCATGATCATGCTATTCATTTGATTCTAGGAAGTGTTCCTCCAAACATCAGGCCGTACAGATATCCCTATGTCCAAAAGAGTGAAATTGAACGTATGGTTGCAGAAATGCTAGAAGCTGGTATAATTCAACCGAGTCAAAGTTCTTTCTCTTCTCCAGTAGTATTAGTGCACAAGAAGGATGTATCATGGCACATGTGTCTGGATTATAGGGATCTCAACAAGCTCACTATTAAAGATAAGTTCCCCATTCCTGTCATTGATGAATTACTGGATGAATGCATGGATCAATTTACTTCACCAAGTTGGATCTTCGTTCAGGATATCATTAAATCAAAACGAAGACTGAAGACATTCCGAAAACAACATTTAGAACTCATGAGGGTCATTATGAATTTTTGGTCATGCCTTTTGGCCTTACCAATGCACCTTCAACATTTCAAGGTTTGATGAATTCAATTTTCAAACCATTCCTTAGAAAATTTGTGTTAGTATTTTTTGATGATATACTAATCTACAACAAGTCTTGGAAGGATCATGTTGAACATGTTGACAGGGTGCTACAACTATTGGAGGAGAAACAATTATATGCAAAAAGATCCAAATGCTTCTTTGGAGTCTAGGAGGTAGAATATCTGGGTCATATTGTATCTCATGAAGGAGTTAAGGTAGACCCTAGCAAAATTAAAGCCATTAAGGAATGGAAAATCCCCACATCCATAAAGCATCTGCGAGGATTTCTCGGGTTGACAGGGTATTATCGCAAGTTTGTTAAGAATTATGGGAGAATAGCAGCACCTCTAACAACATTATTGAAGAAAGATGCATTTTCATGGAATCCAGAAGCAATAAAGGCCTTTGAACATCTTAAAGAGGCAATGTGCCAAGCACCAGTCTTAGCTACACCGGACTTCACAAAAACCTTTATTGTGGAATGTGATGCTTCAGGAAATGGAATTGGTGCTGTTCTAATGCAAGATGAAAGACCCATTGCTTTTGAAAGTCGTCCAATCAAGGGAAAGTTTTTAAGCAAAGATATTAATGAGAAGGAAATGTTGGCAATACTCCATGCACTTAAGAAATGGCGACCCTACCTAATGGGAAGACACTTCAAGGTAAAAATGGATCATGATAGCCTTAAATACCTTTTAGAACAAAGGTTATCCTCTGAAGAGCAAAAAAAGCGGGTCACAAAGATGTTGGGTTATGACTTTGAAATCATCTACAAAAAAGGGAAGCAAAATGTGGTGGCAAATGCGCTCTCAAGAAAGGATGAGAATGTGGAAGCACTTTTGTGCGCCATTTCTATTATCCAACTAGATTGGATAAACGAAGCAAGGGAGGAATGGAAGAATGACGAAGAAGTGTGGGCACTTATTCGAAAGTTACAACAAGATTCCAGTACGTATGATACATTTAGCTGGCAAAATGATTCGTTATGGTACAAACATAGCTTATACCTCTGTAAGAATTCCCAGCTAAAACAAAATATTCTTATGGAATTGCACACTTCTCCCTTATGAGGGCACTCAGGATTTTTAAAAACTTACCATAGGGTTAAGAAGGACTTTTTTTGGGATGGCCTTAAATCAGATATTCAAAATTTTGTGGCGGAATGTTTGGTTTGCCAACAAGATAAAGTTGAAACAATTAAGACACCGGGTCTATTACAACCTTTATCCATTCCAAGCCAACATTGGGAGGAGGTTTCAATGGATTTTATCACAGGTTTACCCAAGTCTGAGGGAAAGAGTGTCATCATGGTGGTAGTTGACAGACTTACCAAGTATGCACACTTTTGTGCATTATCACATCCATTTAAAGCCAATATAGTTTCTACTGCATTTATGGAAACAATTCAAAAGCTACATGGAAACCCAAAGATTATTGTAAGTGACAAAGATCCCATTTTCATTGGAAATTTTTGGACAAAATTATTTTCTTGTCTTGGTACTCAGTTAGCACATAGATCATCTTATCATCCTCAATTTGATGGGAAAACTGAGATAGTAAACAAATTTTTGGAAGGATATCTTCGTTGCTTTGTATCTGATAAACAAACACAATGGGTCAAATGGTTGCCTCTGGCTGAATAGTGGTATAACACTTCCTTCCATACAACAACAAAAATGACCCCATTTATGGCACTTTATGGGTATCAACCACCATCCATCACATCATATTTAAGAGAAAATTCTAAGGTTCAGGCAGTGGAACATCACATCGAACATCAACAACAAGTCCTCCAACTCTTAAAGGATAACCTCGTGTTGGCACATAATATAATGAAACAACAGGCAGATCAACATCGCAGTGAAAGAAGTTTTGATGTAGGTGATTGGTTATTCCTACGGCTACAACCATATAAGCAAATGTCCCTCAAGCAAGCTAAGAAGGATAATAAATTATCACCCAAGTATTATGGTCCGTACAAGGTGTTGCAAAATATTGGTACTATGGCATACAAATTGGAGCTTCCTGCAGCTTCTCTATTGCACCCAGTTTTCCATGTTTCATGTTTAAAGAAGGTTATAGGCAACAAGCTCCCAGTTCAAACAATATTGCCAGAACTTGACGAGGAAGGAAAAATTATATTGGAACCAGAAGCAGTCACAGAAACAAGAACTCGACAGCTACATAATCGATCAATTCCGAAGTATCTAATCAAGTGGAAGAACTTATCCACTAAAGATTCCACATGGGAGGGTGAGAATTTTATACAGAAGTTTCCAGAACTACTCAAGCGTTGAGGACAACACTTTTTTGAAGGAGAGGGGCATCTTGGGTCCCTATAATACTAGTGATTACCCCATTACTATTGTAGTTATACCCCTTATTAATATTGTTGTGCCCCTATTTGCCCCATATTGTTATTACTGTGCCCCATAGAATCCCTCTATTGTTATTTTTGTGGCTTTATATTATTATTGTTAGGTCGGCATGGTTATATTGTGACTCCTTAGACTCCTATATATAGAAAGGAGGTTTTTCATTTGAATCATCCAAGAATTGTTCATTTATGTAATGTAAATGAGTTTGCCCCCTCGAAGAGGCTGAATTCTAAGGTGTTGATCTATCTCTTCTATCTTTTCTTGAGCTGGTTTCATAACAAACAAGCCTTTTGATATGTAGATCATTAGGTGGCGGTGGAATGGAACTCAAGGAAGTTTCTGAAGTATTTGGGACAATATTCCCATAGTTTTTGGCTCATGTTTGTAAATCAACCATTTCAAAGGTGTAAACAACTGATGAGCCTTCTCCAAGAGGAGGGGGATGTGATCTGCCATTTCCCCCTTGCGGAGGTGTTGGTGGATTTGATACAAGATGTTGTTTCTGTTGCTGAGCATTAAAAGGGTTATTAAGGACTATAGGGGCCTGGTGAGTGTCCCTTTGTGCAAGGAAGTCTGTAAACTCTTGGATACAAGGACATTTATAAGTTAAATGGTCCTCAGTGCATACCTTGCAAGGGAACTTGACAATTTTCTCTTTTCCTTTCTCAGATCGTTAGCAGGGGATTTCTGATTTGGGTTGTTTTGGGTCATCTGCTTCTCTTCATAAGGAGTGGTCTTCCTCGTATTCTTCTCGTTCTTATCATTGGGTTTCTATGTAGACTGCAAAAAGTTGATTATAGCGATGGGAGGAACATCATATTTGGTAGTAGGAATGGGATCGATAGTGACATATAACTTGGCAACTTGCATGCTCACCTATTTTACAACAATTCCAATGGTAGTGCCAATAAGACCGTCAGCATGAGCACTAGGCTGCTAAGTAGCGAGAGTATTGGAATTTCTAGGGCCATTAGGGATAAAATCATAAAGCATGCTAGATTGTCAATAAATCAAATCTAAATGTTGGGCACGACGAATAACTTGATCTTCAGTAATCGTGTCAAACATGGAAACGTCCTTCGTGATGGGAGGTAAAAGAGACTTACATAACCAATCTATTAAGAGGTAATTCAGAATGGGGGATTTTACAAGCCTCCACTGACGTCTCCATTCATGGATATGATCAGAGATCTGGATGGAGGTGTCCTGGCGAAGTGACTTCAGAAGTTCCATTCTGGTTTCATTGCAAATAGGTAACTGGAAATGTTTTAGGAATTCCATGGCGAGGGTGTTGAAATTATTCACAGAAGCTGAAGGTAACTCAATGTGCCATTTAATTGCGTTGCATGTCAAAGTGTGGGTAAAAAGTCTAAGATAGATACTATTGTTGAGCAAAGAGTTTGATACACACCAAAGGTGATAATTTGTGACGTGTGTGGTCGGGACATCTCCCTGCTTGCCTTCAAACTTTGGGATGTCTGTAGGAATTTTATGTGGGATTGGAGGCAAAAACAAGTTATGGTTGATGGGGTCATTCATCAACTTGTACATATCCATGATATTGAAAGTATCTAAGAGTGATAGAGGGGTAGGTTCCCCTGGATTAGACCAGGGCAAAGCAGGATTACTAGAGGGACTGAAAGGTCCTCCCATCAACTAGTTTTCAACAGGCTACGTGTTAGGTCTCAATAATACTAGTGTAGCACCCATATTATTATTGTTGTTCCCATGGATTCCCCATATTGTTATTATTGTGCCCCATAGAATCCCACTATTATTATTGTTGTGCCTTTACATTATTATTGTTATGTAGGCTCTTATTATATTGTGACCCCTTAGACTCCTATATATAGAAAGGAAGTATTTCATTTGTATCATCCAATAATTGTTCATTTATATAATGTAAAGGAGAAGGGGATAATTTTTAAGTCATTGACCTATCTACTTGTGAGCTGGTTGCATAACATTTGGTACCAGAGCTTTGGATTCTAGGGTTTCACTGCTTCAAATGGGTCATCATGGAATTTTCGCTATAAATTTGTTTATACGAAGATTCAGAAGTTGAAATTGGAACCACGTGGAGCAAAAATCTTGGTGAACTTCGTGTAAGAATTTTGGATCTTTTCTCGCTATACTTTCAAAGATACGATCTGAGGAAGTTAGGGTTTTTTGTAGGCTCCAGAATTCCATCTCAAATAGGTGACTTATGAAGTTAGGGATTTTTACAGGCTCAAAATATGATCTGAGGAAGTTAGGGTTTTCTCTTTGAGCATCAGATTTGAATTTCGTAAAAAGCAACAAAAAGAGGACAGAAAATAGTTTTTTGGGTATCATGTTCAGGGTTGAAGGTCGAAACAGTGACACGTGGCACTCCATACAAGCTCGCTCTACTGAACTAGTCTATATTCAAGACATCGTGGGAGATTGGGCATAACTCTTTCTTTAAGAATCCAATATTGGTCTGACTTGTTGGGTTGGAAATAAGCCTAAGAGGCATACTATAGGACATAATTTTAAATCTTGAAGATTCGTAATTACAAAGATACAACATCTGCAATATCTAGCTCCTAAAAAACAAGAAAGATGTGTGTATTTTTTATATTTTGCATAACTTTTGTTTGAAAAATCAGTTTGAAGTGATTCAAAGGGCATAGTGAAGCATAGATATCATTGTTTGATTTCAAAATGGCTTGAAACAAAAAATGGACACACCTAGTAAGCAATCAGAAAGGTATTCTATGACACATGAAGAAGAGGAAGAAATGTAACATGATATGTCAAAATTGCGAGATCAAGTGCAACAAATTTCACTCTCATAAAGAGTAACCAAAAATGAACTGGAAGCTAATATGGATGGTTTGAAATCCTACATGGAAGAAATTATGAATGTTAATATGGAAGGCTTGAAGGATGGTTTAAAAACAAATTTGAAAAGGGACCTAGAAGGTTTGACAAATTTGCTACAAGAAATGCTTCCTAGCGGTGACAAGGTACTCCACAAAAATCATGATGAGGTTATAAAAGGAATACAAATTCTGATTTTATAGAATCACATAGTGGGTTGAAGACTAACCACATTCCAAATATTGATATGAGGAAGTTTGATGGCAAGGATTTGGTGACATTGATACTACATATGGAGCAATTCTTTGATCTACATGATGTGTCAAACATACAAAAGGTATGCATTGCATCTTTTTATTTAGAACAAAATCAATTTGTATTTGCTGGGTTGTGTTATATTATTTCCAAGACTACCCCATGTGTGGAGGGGAGATAGTGTCCGTTGTACATTGTGCCGGGGGGGCAGAAGCCCCATTGCACGGGCTCCAGGGCAGCGTCCCGGGAAATTTTTTTTGGACCCTATATTAGGTGGGCAGACCTACCTATGGTTTTGTGCATGGATTTCGCACATGGTTTTGGGCATGATAGTTTACTGTCCATGGTATTTTGTAGATCCGGCCAATGGAACTACGATTATGTTCTAATCTAGGATTAATGGATTGGGGTTTATGGATGCTTCAACATGTATATATGTATTGTAACATTGAAAGGAACATAATGAAAAATCAATCTAGTAGTCCTGGTTTTGGGATCTAGGGGAAAATCTTTGTGTATATCTGTTTTATGTTTTATGCTCTCACCATTGTTTATTTTCTATTTTTAGAATTTGTATGTAGACAATTTTCTATACGGGGTTAAAACCTACATGTATGGTATTGATGGATTTGTTCTCGTAAACCACTTGTCACTTGGTCAAATTTTATGGAGGAAGTGATAACACATTATGATAAATAAAGAGAAACACCTTCTTTATCCAATTGATAAATCTCAAACAAAAAGGTTCAATGGCAGAGCACATTGAGGACTTCCAAAAATTGAATATAGGGGTAAATGATATTCCAGAGGAGCATATTATTGATTTCTTCATAGGGAATTTAAAGGATAACATCCAACATGAGGTTCGCCTTTGGGAACCCGGTTCATTGGAGAAGGAATTCAGGGTGGCAAGAAAAATTGAAATCAAAATTATGGCAACAAGGAAGTCTACCACTCACAACTACAAATATGTAGGTGTTGCTCCTAGCCTTCCACAACCTACAAGGTTGA
Organism: Pinus tabuliformis; assembly: GCA_031772625.1. Lineage (NCBI taxonomy): Eukaryota > Viridiplantae > Streptophyta > Pinopsida > Pinales > Pinaceae > Pinus > Pinus tabuliformis. The sequence goes on along the minus strand of CM062819.1, from coordinate 285,756,227 downwards.
CACCACAACAATTGGAAGAAAAAAGACCAAAAGGGATTTATTAAAATTGTGATAGAAAATACACTAAAGGTCATAAGTGTGCTGAGAATAAATTATTTTACATAGATTGCGAAGAGGAGGAAGAAAAGCAATAAGAAAATTCAAAATAAGAGGATATACACCAAGAACCAACCTCGGAGAAAGAAGAAATGAATATGACCATATCTTGTAATGCATTGGCAGGAATTACCACTCCTAAAACTCTCAAGATAGAAGGACAAGTCAAGAAGAAAAAGGTAATAGTGCAGATTGGTTCAGGTAGTACCCATAATTATATTCATTGTAAGATAGCCAAGGAATTGAATTGCTTCCTATATCCAGCACTAGAGTGTCAAGTGATAGTTGCAAAGGGAGGAACTATAAATTGTTCTGGAAAGTGCCATAATATCAAGCTAACCATGGGGGAATATGTATTGAATAGTCCAATGCTTTTCATTCCAATGGGTGGTGCTGATGTTGTACTAGGAGTCCAATGGTTACAATATTTGGGTATAATAGCTTTTAATTTTCAAGAACTTTCCTTGAAATGTTTTTGGGAAGGAAGGAAGTCCAATTAAGGGGTATCATAGGGAAAATTGGAAATATAACAGCTCTAATGGCATGACAAAGATTCTAAAGAAAGAACAACGGGGAGTAATTACACAATTATGCTCACTAGAGGTTCAAACATCGAAATCATATATTTCTCCAAATCTCCAAAAAGTCTTAGAAAATCATTCCAAGGTATTTGAGACTCCTAAAGGCTTCCCACATATTCATGATAATGATCATGCTATTCATTTGATTCTAGGAAGCGTTCCTCCAAACTCAGGCCTTACAGATATCCCTATGCACAAAAGGGTGAAATTGAACGTATGGTTGTAGAAATGTTAGAGGTCGGTATAATTAAACCTAGTCAAAGTTCTTTCTCTGCTCTAGTAGTATTGTTGCACAAGAAGGATGGATTGTGATGCATGTGTCCAGATTATAGGGAGCTCAACAGGTTCACTATTAAAGATAAAGTTCCCATTTGTGTCATTGATGAATTGTTGGATGAATTACATGGAGAAATTTACTTCATCAAGTGGGATCTTTTCTCGGGATATCATAAAATTAGAATTAAGACTAAAGACATTTCGAAAACAACATTTAGAACTCATGGTGGTCATTATGAATTTTTGGTCACGCCTTTTCGCCTTACTAATGCACCTTCCACATTTCAAGGTTTGAAGAATTCCATTTTCAAACCCGTCCTTAGAAAATTTGTGTTAGTATTTTTTTATGATACACTAATCTATAACAAGTCTTGGAAGGATCATATTCAACATGTTGACAGGGTGCTCAAATTTTTGGAGGAGAAACAATTATATGCAAAAACCTCCAAATGTTTCTTTGGAGTAAAGGAGGTGGAATATCTGGGTCACATTGTATTGCAAGAGGCTGTTAAGATAGACTCTAACACAATTAAAGCCATCAAGGAATGAAAAATCCCCACAACCATAAAGCATCTTTGAGGATTTCTCGGGTTGACAAGGTATTATTGCAAGTTTGTTAAGAATTATGGGAGAATAATAGAACCTATAACAACATTATTGAAGAAAGATGCATTTTCTTGGACTCCAGAAGCAACTAAGCCCTTTGAACATCTTAAAGAGGCAATGTGCCAAGCATCTGTTTTAGCTATGCCAGACTTCACAAAAACCTTTATTGTGTAATGTGATGCCTCAGGAAATGGAATTGTTGTTTTTAATGCAAGAAGGAATACCCATTACTTTTGAAGGTTGTCCAATCAAAGGAAAGTATTCACACAAACCTGTTTATGAGAAGGAAATGTTGGCAATACTACATGGAAATGGAGACATTACCTAATGGGAATACACTTCAAGGTAAAAACATATCATGATAAGCTTAAATACTTTTTGGAACAAAGATTATCTTAAAAAGAGCATAAAAAATGGGTTACAAAGATGTTGGGTTATGACTTTGAAATCATCTACAAAAAAGGGAAGCAAAATATTGTTGTAGATGCATTCTCAAGAAATGATGAGGATGTGGAAGAATTTCTTTGTGCCATTTATATTATACAACTAGATTGGATAACCGAAGCAAGGGATGAATGGAAGAATGATGAAGAAGTGTGGACACTCATTCACAAGTTGCAACAAGATCCTAGTACATTTGATACATTTAGCTGGAAAAATAATTCAGATGTAAGAATTCCCAACTCAAACAAAATATTCTTTTGGAATTGCACACGTCTCCCTTATGAGGGCACTTAGGATTTTTAAAAACTTACCATAGGGTCAAAAAGGAATTTTTTTGGGATGGCCTTAAATCTGATATTCAAAAGTTTGCGGTAGAATGTTTGATTTTCCGACAAAATAACATTGAGACAATTAAGACTCTAGGTCTGTTACAACCTTTAACCATTCCAAGTCAACATTGGGAGGAGATCTCAATGGATTTTATCATAGGTTTACCCAAGTCTGAAGGAAAGTGTATCATCATGGTAGTTGTTGATAGACTTACCAAGTATGCACACTTTTGTGCATTATCTCATCCATTTAAAGCCAGTACAGTTGCTATTGCATTTATGGAAACAATTCAAAAGCTACATGGAAACCCAAAGATTATTGTAAGCAACAAAGATCCAATTTTCCCTAGAAATTTTTGGAAAGAATTATTTTCTTATCTCGGTACTCAATTAGCTCATAGCTCATATTATCATCCTCAATCTGATGGGCAAACTAGGATAGTGAAAAATGATTTGAAGGATATATTCGTTGCTTTGTATCTGATAAACAAACATAATGGGTCAAGTGGTTACCTCTGGTTGCATGGTGCTATAACACTCCCTTCCATACTGTGATAAAATGACACCATTTATGGCACTTTATGGATATCATCCACCATCCATCACATTATCTTTAAGATAAAATTCTAAGGTTCAAGTAGTGGAAGATCACATCGAGCATCAACTATAGGTTCTCCAAACCTTAAAGGATAACCTCACTTTGGCACAAAATCGAATGAAATAACATGTCGATCAACATCGCAGCGAAAGAAGCTTTGATGTAGGCAACTGGGTATTTTTACGACTACAACCATACAAACAAATGTCCCTCAAGCAAGCTAAGAAGGATAATTAATTATCACCAAAGTAATATGGTCCTTATAAGGTGTGCCAAAATATTGGTACTATGGCATGCAAATTGGAGCTTCTTGCATCTTCCCGAGTGCACCCAGTTTTCCATGTTTCATGCTTAAAGAAGGTTATAGGTGACAAGCTCCCAGTTCAAACAATATTGCTAGAACTTGACGAGGAAGGGAAAATCTTATTGGAACCTGAAGCAGTCACGAAAACAAGAACCTGACAACTACGAAATCGATCAATTTAAGAGTATCTCATCAAGTGAAAGAACTTATCCGCTGAAGATTCCACATGGGAGGATAAGAATTTTATACAGAAACATCTAAGACTACTCAAGCGTTGAGGACAATACTTTTTTTAAGGGGAGGGGCATGTTAGGTCTCTATAATACTAGTGTAGCCCCTTATTGTTATTGTTCTTCCCATGTAGTCCCCATATTGTTATTATTGTGCCCCATAGAAGACCACTATTGTTATTGTTGTGCCCCATAGAAGCCCACTATTGTTATTGTTGTGCCCTTACATTATTATTGTCATGTAGGCTCTGATTATATTGTGACCCCTTAGACTCCTATATATAGAAAGGAGGTATTTCATTTGTATCATCCAAGAATTGTTCATTTATATAATATAAAGGAGGTGTCCCCCTCGAAGAGGTTAATTTTTAAGTCGTTGATCTATCTAGTTGTGAGCTGGTTTCATAACAATAGGTAGGTTACAAAGAATAATAGTTTCCTTGAAGCGGAGGCAAGGTCATATAAAGTGGCGGGCCATAAAGGAGACTCCCAGGTTGCATTTGGCCACCAAAGACTTGATTTTCCCTAGGGTAGAAGTTTCCCCCTTAGGTCAACGGCGTTGAGAAAGGGGACCCCACAGAGATGCAACATGACTGGGTGGAAGGATACTGCTAGCCACATAAGATGCAGTGGGTATAGGACCACCACCAAAAATATTACCACAAGAAGGAAAAATATCATTAAAGAAGGACCATATTGTACCATAGAAGGTATAGGGACATGTTGAGGTGAAAACTCAACACCCCCATTTTTGTCTTATTTGTTTCAAATAATGGGAACCATTTTCGTAAATTTTGGCTAAATTGCCTTTTAATATTTTCTTTCGGTTAAGTGTCCTACAATTTAGCTAAATTTTCATTTTCTTTGGATTTCCCTTCTGATTGTTTCATTGCGCTCGAATCTTCGCAAGCTTTCCATCAGTTCTTGTTTCATCTCATTTGAATACACAATTTTCAATTGGCGCTCATCTGAAGTTCGATATTTTTACCGTGAGGGTTAAAAAATGTACAAAATTGTATATTATTTCAATTTTTGTAAATTAATTGTAAATATTGATTCCTAGTTAATTTTTACTAATTATTTCATTTTTCACTAATTGTCCTACAAATTCACCACAACTAAATTGTAGAGAAATTAAAATTATGTGTTTTCAGGATCTTAGAAGTCTATTCCAAATCCCAATTTCAAAATTATGAGGATATGAAATCCCAAAATTTCAAAGTGGTTGTAGTTCTTTTTGTTAGATTTTTAAATTACAAAGTGGTTGTAGTTTATGATGGAAGAGACCCACTCCACGTGAGCCCCACTTCACCTCACCTCCTTATCTCTCTAACCCATCGGAACCTCAAAACTTATTCGCATTGTAACTTAATTTTAAAAGGACCTCCGATATTTTTCCCCGATATCCAACATACCTCTGACGGACTTCTATTAAACATTGATCATTAGTGTTTTTGCAATTGGATGGTTCAAACATCGGAACCCTGAAACTTTATAATATCGTAACATCATTGTATAAGGACCTCCGATATTTTCTCCCCGATATCCAACAAACCTTCGATGCTTGATGCTCCGATGACCTCACCTCCTTATCCCTCTTCACTCCACTTACCCTCCCACCTTCCTCCACTTCATTATATAATAAAGCCTCCTTATGCCTCCCACTTAGTCTCACCATGGTCCATACATATGAGACCAAAAGCCACTAAGGCCCATTCGTGGAGCCAACACCCACTTAATAATTGGCATGCATCACCATGTTTTTTTTTTGTTTAACTTGTAAATATAATATAATTATAATTAATTAATTTAATAATTGCAATTAAATTGTATGTATTTAATTAATGAAATAATTTTAATTAGTTAACAGCTAATTATAATTTTCTAATTTAATAAGATTTTTAGTTAAAATTTTCCTAATTTTGGCCCACGCAAACATTTTTCCAGAATTATGATAGTTCTGCCAGTTCAACTTTGGAGGCTCAGAAGTTGAGTTTTACTTGGCCAAATGAGGGCTACAATGGATCGTTAGAAAGATAAAATCATGGAGAATAGTTATGGACTTATTACATGACCAAATTTGGTCATTAACTGAGTCTAAACGTTAGTAGAAAATTAAGCTTCGAATTTGCAATTAAAACTAATTTTTTGAGTTTAGTTTTTTTCATTTTCCTTTGCCCGAAGCCTTTGTTGATTGTAGATCCATTCGATTATGTCCTCTTTGACCAATAATATATTTATAGAGATCAATGGGAAACTCTAATTTCTTTTTATTTATTTGAATTTTGATTGGAGATGTTTGTTTTCCCAATTTTGGTAATTATGATTTTTATTTGCAATTTAATTTACTTTTGATTGATTTTTGGTAGGAGGGCAGTTGGGAAGATGAGGAAGAGAAGACTTGGAACAATGGAATTGCACTAACAAAAGAAAAAGAAGAATTTTAGGCAATTAAAATTTGTTGGAGCAAATTTATTCCCAACAACTCTCACATTTTAATTTTCTTTTTGTAATTATAAATATGACTTTTAGAGAATTCTCATGGGAGTTCAAGATTTGAAACTTGGGGAGAAAATCATTGCAAAGAGAGGGCATTTTGCACTACTGTAGGGAGTAGTATTTTTGTAGAGAATTAGCTAGTTTGGACCAGAATTGTGGAGATTAAAAGAGATGTATTTCAGTGCTAAAAATTTGATGCTATCATGAAAGTTTCTGAGAACTTCATGTACTCAAAGGTTTTGATCAGATATTTATTTCTTGTACACTATTGTCAAATATAGAGGCCAATTGGTGGCCTGCATTTAATAAAATTTGAGACAATTCTTGATCCACATAGGTATGTGTTTTTGAAGTTTTGCACTATTGTAAATTCATTTAATACATGCTTGTTTTAATCATTTGAAAGCTATTTTTAAATGATGAATATAATTTTCATCAAGTTAAATTATGAACTTGAATAGATAAACATGACATACTTGTTAACTATTTAGCAAATTCATGTCAGGTATATCTTGGTTTTAATATTGATTGTTTTATGAGATTTTTTTCCTTAATGCGGTCATATATGTTTTAGTTTGAATTCATTTTATTTTAATTTGGATGTATGTGCACTGGAGATCTGATGACTATTCATCAGATAGCTGAATACATATACTTGCTTGAACTAGTAATAAGTATTGGAACTATTTCCTTGGCTTATTGACTTCATTTCTATTCCAATTTCAAAGTTCGTCCAAATCTCCTTTTTTACCTTGCTCTTGGTTGAGAGGGGGGCTAATCCTTTTTTCAATCAAGATAGATTTAGGATTTACTTTCTGTTATTTAGAATAGATTTGCATTTAGTTTTAATTATTTCATCCTAGAAGTCCTCTTGCATAGGGGAAGACTTTAGAGTGGCCTGGCTGAGCCATTAATTCAGCTTAAGGATCAATTTCTTGCACAATCTTTGCAAGAGGGAAAATATGATGTCTCTTCTTTTTTTGCAAGTAATAGATATACTATAAGCCAACAAAGTAAGAGAGAGGGTAGCTGGACCCAATTGAACTAGTCATAACCACAATTCCAAATGGAAAAGGAGCTTCTTTAAGTTCCCGACTAGATGGTCTCCATTATAATGTTGACATGGTCTTTTTGGGCCATCAACATTTTTGACACTAGAAGGAGGGCTTGAGTAAATGATATCTCTGATGATTTTGTGCTTTAAGATTTTATCTTATTACTATGGCCCCGTGTAAAAGGCCTCCTTGGAGTTGCTTTAATGGACCTCATCCAAAAACTAGTCTGATAAAGGCAATCAAGACCATGTCTAAGGTAAAGTATAATGGTGTAAAATCTGCTTTTAATAATATCCTTCAATTTATTTTAAGTTCCAATTATTTCAATATTGACGAGGATAATATTTCCAGAATATTTACTCTTACTTTGACAGGTAAAGCCAAACATTGGTGCTTATCACTTGCAGTTACCTCGATACATAGTTGGGACGAATTTTCGAAGATTTTCCTTCACTTTTTTAAGGAATATGACTACAAAAAGGCATGTGATCAGTTACAAGAACTATGTATCATGGAAGGTGAGACTTTGGATATGTTTTATATTAGATTTAAATTAATTTTAATGCAATTTCAGTCCAAATATTTGCCTCCTCAATTCCAATTAATTGGATGGTTCAAACATTTAGTGTCATTTCCTTGTAATAACTATGAAGAACCATAAAGTATATCCATTGTTGATGATGATTCAATTGCTCAAAATGACAACTCCGATTCTTCACAAATTGAAATTACAAATGCTAATCATGATGCACAAACTGCTGCAATTAATTTACAATCTGCTGATAATAAATTGGAGCATGTGAGCAACAATCTACAAATAAATCAAATGCTCGAAGAATCTGAATTGTCTATTTTGGAAAATCAACAGTCATCTATGTACAAAGAAACCTTCAGGTATATATCTTCAACTTCCTACTTTCTCTCTACGCTGATATCTTTAACAATAATAATTTAATTCATAATGAATCAACAGTCCCTTTGAATACATATTTAATTTTAGATAACAAAGAATCTGATATAAATAATGAAATATTAATTTCTGATATTGGTAGAGAAATTTTAATCAATAATTCAATCAATAATCCTTAAGATTCTCTTTATTTGGGATTCAATTACTTACCTCGTTCTGATTTATCCAATTCAGAAGAAAAGAGAATTAGTGAAGTTATTTATGATGATGACGTGGAAAATAAAAATACTCAACCTGTTTGTTCTTCAAAAATAATTTTGACTGAATCCCATATTTCTCATTCTTTAAGAAAATTTATTTTTGAAGATAAGAAAAATACTAATCAAGAAATAATTTCGGTCCACTCTCAGAATCATCGTAGTGATTTCAATAGTCATGAATCCATTCCATTTTATGATTCGTACAATGATGAAATAGCCTTTTTTAATCACAATCTTGAACTTTTCTCATATTCGCAAGTGAATGCAAACAATAACTTTAATTTCATAATTTGTGTTGACACTTACAGAGAGGTAATCTTTGCAAATGAATCCCAGTTGTGTTGTACCATTATTTGTAACATTAATGTAAATTTTAATTTGCTTCATTTTCAGTTCCCTTAGTTTGAATTTGGTTTCCTTTCGAATCTCATTTTTAAATTTCTTAGTACATCGTATTGGCATTTTAAGAATTTAAACTCTCAACATTCATCACGAACACTAATAAGCGTATATGAAAATAAATTCCATAATTTCAAGCACAAACATCAACAAATTTCTATTTTGAAATTTTATTTGATGATCATGTTTGGTCGATTTATTTTTGATTTTCAAATAAATTCATCATCAATTCTGGCACTTGAGAGTGCACCATTTCATTCTGCTCAACAATGGAATACTTCTAGAAACCTTTTAATGCTCATCCATACATTATCAATCCATTTGAAAAATATCTGGAAGTTCCAGTGCTCAGGAATATTTCTGATTTTTCCAGTGTTCAGCAGGCTTCAATATTTAATAATGTATCATTCAATCCAGACCTAATGTTTCCTCTTCCTTTGAACTTCTTCCAATCTTTCATCGAAATACATTCTAATTTTTCATAATCATGTAGACAAAATTTTGGAAGAATTTCAAGGTAAGAGTTTTGTAAATAAGTTTATTTCTCCGAATTTGTTAGATGTACATAGTAGGATGGGTTTTTATTTTACTAATTTAGCTGCTATTTTATTTTTGTTGTTGATCTATGACATCTTCATATGTGCAGGAAATAAAATGTTCGCATGGCTTCACTGGAAGTATGACTATACTTAGTCATATTCTCTCTCCGCGAGTGAGAATGGAAATAAGATTAATTTTGTTTTGTTAGTTCATCTCTTTTTATTTTGTAGTTTAATATGTTGATTTTTAATAAACAAGTAATCACCCCAAATGTTTCCTCGGTTATCCATTTCATTTTTGGCAAAAAGTGACTTAGAGAACTTTGGATCATACACGTGTGATGCTCTTGATTATCCTTCTTCACAAAGTTTCATCATAAGATTAAAATTGCTTTTCTCAAACAAAATCATGAACGATGAAATTTCAAAGAATCATTACAGCTGAGCATACCAATTTTTCCAAATTCACAAGCATTTCTTTATGATCACTTTTACCACTGTTTCCTAAATTTAAATATGAAGTAAATTCAAATATCTCATTACTTAGTAGTTAAGTTAGACTGAATAAGAAGATTATTTTGAACTTATGAAAAATTGAAGACAATACACGGGAGAATGTCAAGACTTATGAGGTAAAATTTACAATCAGACTCTTCCAGGTATGCATAGACATGTTTATCTTCATTTGCTGTTAATTTTTTTCTTCTTAGTTTGCTTATTTATGTTTGTTTATTTTTGAAGGTTTTCATTAGATTAATTTGGAGACTTGATTGTTACAAGCAAATTCAATTAGATTTATAATAAAACAAGCAAACAACTCTTTCTGATTCGCAACATGTTTAGGGAAGTATTTGTTATTTCAGAATCTAGGTATTCTATAATTTTGCTTATGCTCATATTTCCTTGCTTCAAAAATGCACGAGATGAGCCAATAATTGTTAATGCAACTAAAATGGAATGTTAAACTCTTTCTTTTTCAGATTTGCTACAAGCAAAGGAAATTGTAAAAATCTTGCAACAAATACTTTTTCCATGATATTACCTCTGTTTTTTTTTAATCTTACATTTGTCATGTTGAGCTAAACCTTTTCATTGCACTCATTTATCTTGCATCCGCTTTAATCACACTTTCTCCTTCTGAGATGATTCAGAGCCCCTTACTTGCAAATCTCGAACTTTCAGACCTGGCTCATCAGATTCTTGGGTTTATGTTATATCAAAAGAATTTTAAAACAGATTCTGAAATTTGTCTCTCCGAGATCCATGTGGCCTATTTTTTTTTTTTTTCCTGATCTCCTCAGTCTTGAAGTCTTGTAAAGGTACATTAAATTATCATTCTACCAGAGTTACTAATATTATGTTTCTATTCAATAAGCAACCTCAAACTTCCTTTTAATCAAAACTCTTATTTAAAGACTTTGTGAGAAATCTTTCCAAAGTTTCTTCATATTTCAGAACCTCGGTATATCGGGTTATTATCATTAATAAATTCAATTTTCTTCCCGAATTTTCCTTTTTGCTTCTTAACATCTCGGACTAGGTGAGATATCAGACTAATATAATCTTGTTGGCCTCTCGTCAATTCATCCATTACTTTATAGTCTGACTTATCATTATACTCACATGGAGTCCTCTTTGCTTATCTTTGTATCTTCAAGTTGAATTTCATGTTACTTGGGTATTCGAGAGCTTGGATGCATTTTTAATTATAATTTAGTCCAACATCCAAGAATTCATTTATTGGGATGACTAAGTGACTTTGGGGATATACATTCTTCATGGTGTGTGCACTTGGGCCTCTTTTTACTCTTCAGGGCAATCCTCCTGGCTAATGAGAAGTGCATCACCTATGGCTTGCCTACATTTTCATCTTTATCCTACTATCATATGCTCATCCCATCATCCCGATCATCTTTTAGTATGCATCTTTATTTTCTTTTCAAAGACACTCTTGAACAACCACTATGATGATGCAACTAGCTGGTAGGAATTTGGAACAGGTAAAAATAATGGATCATGGTTAATTCATGTTTGAATTCTCTTTTGTTTAAATGTTTGATATATCACTCCATATTTAGCATGTAAAATTTCAAGACCTCTCCATACACACATAAGTACTACATAGGTTGGGTCTTGGTCTTGAATTTTAAGATTTTACAAAAATCATGGAGTAGATATAAAATCTGAAATATAAAGAGAACAATTCCCGTTGCAATTCATAAAGAAGCATATCTTCATTTTCATTTATGATGGATTTGATTTCTTCTTCCGACTCCTTGAACATAAGACATCATTTTTCTAGTTTTACTTCTCATTGTAATTTAGATTTAATAAATTATGATTTTGGGTAAATGAGATTTCAAAGAGCACAACTTCTTCATGCTTTTAATGTCAATCAAACCAATAGGTTATTTGTTGTTGGAGCAAATTATATCTTTTCTTTACATTTTAGTTTCAGCCATTGTTTTTAATTTTGTTGATCTTAAACTTTGTTTTGCACGACTTCAAGAATTACTGCATACCTCAGATTTGGCACTCATTCTCCTTTGTTTGGTTTACTTTCAAGTTTTTTGGAGTAGTAAATATCCTCATCAAATCAGCTAAATTGGGGAGTACCTAACCTTTCTGTTTGTTTCATAAGCACTCTTTTTATCAGAAAATGGTCAATATGTTTTTATGCAGGATTTACTTTGAAACAGGAAAATTTGCAGCAGACAAAGACTTCTCATTTGGCTTGATGACTACTATTTCCCTTATAGTTTCAAATCCTAATTGTTCCAAATTATGTAAGATAAAATTCATTAAAATCTCAACATAAGACGAACACACACTTGGTTGTCTTCTTTTACTCTTTTGTTGAGACATTTGTATAATTAGTCTTGTTGGGGTTTATCTTTGAATTTGGGTTTGCCTTTTAGATTCTCCTTTCATTTTTACATTTTTTGGAGTTTTCTGACTTCTTTTACTTCAATTTGGATTTATTTTGCTTTTTTCTATTGGTTATGGTTTTATTTTGGTGACTTCGCCAAGATTTATGTAGAAGGCCTTTTTTCTCACCCAACATTGGCTGGCAAACATGGAAATTTTTACTATGCCTATTCAATGACTTTCATTTACCATTAAAGGTATATTATTATGGAATCTTAAAGCCCGTTTGGTTTAAATATTTTTCATGGAGGAACATGCATCCTTTTAAAGTGATATAGTTCACCATTTCAGGGAAATAATTGACATGAGTTTAACTCAATGAATCCTTTCCATTCCTTGATTCTATTAAAAAGTCTTTGAATGATAATCACAAGGAAGGATTTGGAGTCAACATTATGGAAGTATTATATCCATTAGCATAAGTCTCTTTTACCATCCCACCTCTTTCAATCAGGTACATCATAAACTAAGCTCGGAATTGTAATTATCAAAAGGCTAATCAAAAGGGGAAGCACAAAAAATACAAGTAAACCTGTCGAGGCTATGAATGCTTGCTAGCAATGGGGCTATGTGTTTATTGCATTAAGGACAACATCGTCGGGGTACTGACTAGGCTCATTGACAATGATGCGATGTCAAAGACCATTCATATCGATGGATATATGCTTTATCAAAACAATTTTATTTGTATCTTCTTCTTAAATTTTCATACGAGGTAATCTTAAAATATTTTTTTCCCAAAATTTGAATTCATGATTCTAAAATCAGTATGCTTTGAGTACTTACCTTTTTGAACCTATATTGCTTAATTTATTTAATGTGGGACCCATGCAAAATGTTTTACTGATTGACGGTTTGATGGAATCCATCATTTTTAACCTTTGGGTAAAGTGAAGTTCATCATATTTTAACTAGAGATAATTGGTTCTTCCTTGTGTGTCACCAGTTGTTGAGGTGAAAAGTCAACACCCCCATTTTTGTCTTATTTGTTTCAAATAATGGGGACCCTTTCCGTAAATTTTGGCTAAATCACCTTTCATTATTTTCTTCTGGTTAAGTGTCCTACAATTTTGCTAGATTTTTATTTTCTTTGGATTTCCCCTTTCATTGATTCATTGTGCTCGACTTTTCGCAAGATTTCCATCAGTTCTTGTTTCATATCTTTTGGATGCATGGTTTGCAAATGGTGCTCATCTGAAGTTTAATAACTTTTACTGCTAGGGATAAAAAATGTACAAAATTGTATATTATTTCAATTTTTGTAAATTAATTGTAAATATTGATTCCTAATTAATTTTTACTAATTATTTAAATTTTCACTAACGATCCTACAAAATCATCATAGCCAAATTGTAGAGCAATTAAAATTATGTGTTTTTAGGATCTCAAAAGTCTATTCTAAATCTCAATTTGAAAATTATGAGGATTTGAAATCCTGAAATTATGAAGTGGCTGTAGTTTAAGATGGAAGGGACCTGTTATCCATGATAAATCCTAGAAATAATTTTTAGTTTGATTAATCATTTTAGATAAAGTTTTTCACCAATACTCTTTACATCTATCTGTTGCTTTTCTGAAAGAGGTTGTTGTGCTTACATTTGGAGATTAAAGGAGGAAGAACATGTCTAGATTAAATCATTTTTGAGAAATTTCGATATTCTCTAAAACCCATCCCATTTCATCCTTTGTTTTTAAAACTCTAGCCATTTCCACTGATTATTAATATTCCAACTCTACCCGCATTAACCCATTTCCAACTCTAGCAGCATTAACCCATTCAACAATAAGAAACCATGTTGCAGTATTTTTAAAGGGATGCGACCCGCAAAACCATATGGCTATCAGTCCCTTCCCTTTTACGATACAATATCCTCCCGTATCCCTTTTCCTTTTGCGATTACGATATCACAAATCACAAATTCTCTCCTCCATCGATATCGAAAGTCCTCCCTATCGATTGTGATATTGCATAAGTCCCTTCACCACTTCTCTGCTGATATCACAAGTTCTCCCCACCAATTGCGATATCACATAAATCACGTCACCACTCCTCCGCCGATATCACAAGTCCTCCCTGCCGATTGAAATATCGCATAAGTCCCTTCACCACTCCTCTGTTGATATCACAAGTTCTCCCCGCTGATTGCGATATCACATAAATCCCGTCACCACTCCTCCACCGGTATCGCAAGTTTTTCATGCTGATTGCAATATCATAAATCCTCCCTCCACTTGCGATTACGATATCACATATCACAAAGTCCCCCATCGATTTCCAATCGTAAGACCCTCCTTTTTCTTGCCAATTGCAATAAGTCCTTCTCCCATCGATTGTGATATCATAATCAAGGATCGCACAATCATAAGTCCCTCCTCCATCAAATTCCCTTCCAACTTGCGATTGTGATATGGCGAACCACCCTTCCGGATGCGATAATTTATGTGACATGTTGTATTAAAGTTTCGCATCTGGACAATCAGTCAACACTATGAAACATGGCTAAAGACCCTCTCTTGTATTTTTATTGTGATAGAAACGACCGAGATCAACTACCCAAGTCAACGAGCATGAAAACATCCATTTCGCTTCCTCTCAGTGGACAATGAGGGTAATTTTCAGTGTATATCCAACAACACAGTCATCAAACAAAATGTGGTGAAAGGTGGGACAATGAGACACAGTGGGACAATGAGAAACAAAGGACAACGAGATACTTTCAGCACGTTTTAATGAGCAAACAACACAACACAATTCAAAGGGCTAGATGTTATGAATTTCCACAAATAAGGTGCCAACACTTCAAGCAATTTTCCTAAATTATTGCAACAATTAGATAGGTGATGTTTAGGTGACTCCTATTTGTCTCCAAAATCTGTTAAAACAAAAAACCCCTATGAAGGCTCAATGTTTTATTAGTCAAATAGGATTAGATCTTTTATCTATTGATCGTATCTAGCCTAGGTGACAAATTTTGTAAAAGAGATCTCATTCTATATATGTGTGGTTTCTTGACTTGGAAAAGGGGGATCGATGATGTGAGAAGACCACATTTTGTATATTTTTTGTTAATAAAAATATATATTGCAGTAATACTCTGTTTTAACGTGAGATTCATTTTTAGTTTCAGTTCCATCCTATCATGTGCCTATATTGTTATCAGTTTTCATAGATTAATTGATTACTTGGAATTCAATGTTATATTGCTCCAACTTCCTTCAATTTTGCTGTGATTACTATAAATTTCCATATTCACATTAGTAAACAAAAAAATGCCTGAGCTTCCACAAAACGATGTTGTTTGTAGTTGATTTTTTTTAATTAACTCCGTGCCCAATGGTGGTTGTCCTCACACTCTTTCACCTGCAAAATCACACGAAACACAGAGTTAGCCATCTGTATTTTTGAGCTTATCATAACCAAAATTTTAAGTATATTGAGAGAGCCCTCTTAGATTGGAAGGGCTAACTTCCAGTTAAAAGTTGGTTTGAAATAGTTACGCTAGATTGAAGGTTGACATAGCCCAACCCTTTCCAGCTCAATGACAACATTTTGGTGCGTCTATCGGGAGCCGAAAATCTCCTTTTCTTAGATTTTAATTGAGTCTCTTCATTCTGATTCCCAAGGGTAATAGGAAAGAAGATTTTTCTTAAGGTTGTGATATTACCCCGACGACTCCAATTTCAAAAGATCCAAAAGATAGAAGCTTCATGGTGACTCCACTACTTGAAGATCAATAGCTTGAAGAAGTTCCAAGATGAGTTCTACTGTAAAAAGAAATGCCAGGTATGATCTTATGGATCTTTCTCATATCTATGGTTTTCCAAATCCCATGCCTTGTATTGATTGGTCAACCCATCTTCCCATATTTAAAGATGAAAAGGAAAATGATGCTAGTCTACATTTGGCTAAATTCCATATACATGTATGTAGACTAAGGGTTGAGTTTCTTGAGGATTGTCTCATGAATATGTTTATGGCTACCCTTGAAGACAAAGCTAGAGTATGGTATGAAGGGTTGCCATCAAGAAGCTTGTGTTCTCTTAAAGATTTCCATAGAATATTTTTTGGACATTATGGGAATTCCCATCCTTCATCACCACTGTTTCAAGGCTGTTGTAATTTTTGGAAAGGTTTCATTCAATATATTGAAAGTATTAATAATGATGTAGAATGTATGGATGATGAAGAGATGTTAGGGGCACTTTATGAATTTTCTTCTCAAGATAGTTTTCATGATGATCAAGAAGTTTTCCAACAAGCCGATGTCTTTTCTTTAGTTTAAGATGAAATGGATCAACAATTTGATAGTCAAGACATATTACATGAAATCCATGAAGATTTGCAGCCATGTAAATCTATATGCAGTCAAAAGTATGAGTCCTTTTATGAGATTTTATGTCAAGAAGAAACTCCTCAAGATCATGTTGTTGAAAATACATGCATGCAAATTCTGAATAGAGAGGTAACATGTGAAGAAAGTTGACTACCTAGACAAGAACTTTTTCCATTGAAAATCATAATGATGTTGTCCCAGTTATAGTGCATAAAATTTCACTTTTAGGTAAACTTGAGCTACATGAAGAACTGAATATACATGTTTTACCTATTCTATTTGAGGATCATCCAAATGACATGGATGATATGCATAAAGGTGTTTGCATAGGAGATGTTAGTGTTTAGACTCAAGATGACATTCCTCAAGCAAAACTACCAAAGGTTATATTTGATTTGTTTGATAAGCAAAAGATTAGTTTTGATACACAAAATATGGATGTCATGTTTGAAGATGTTCAGGGATGCATGAATGGTTTTTTTGATTTACATAGAAGGGAAGACAAATCTATAGTTGCATTTTTATTTGACATTGTTCTTGGAATTGAAGACTTAGGACAACAAAGGTCATCAATTATGAATGAATGCAGTCCTCATGGTGTTACTTATCAAGATAAGGTGTTTTTTCATGATTATCAAGATCGTTTGGTAAGTCTGTTCCAGTCATTAGTGAAGGTGGAGTTTCTTTCATTTATAATCTCAAAAGATAGATTTGTTTTTGATTCTGAATTGCCAATAGATGATTCACTACTGATTTTGTTCAAGAACAGTCAAGAAGCCCAGGTATTGGATCAACTCTTTGACTGTTTATACTGAAGGTTTCATATTGCTTGAATTAAGTAGGTGGAATTTCAAATATTAGAATAGGATTATTGGTACATAAATAAGATTATTAGGAAAGCATTTCCTTTAGCTTTAGGAAATAATTTACAGTTGTCAGTTTCAGTTTGTACAACAGTTTGATATCATATTGTAGCTATAGTAGTTGGTCTTCAATTGGTTTGCAGTTCACTTTTTAGTTTGGTGAAGTGGGTTTCAATCTAGTCTTCAAATTGGGATCATCCCAATGGCTAGGCAACTAGTTTGCTGGTTCTTTGTTGCACCACGGGGGAGCAACATCCCCATTGGAGCCATTGTTATCCATGATAACTCCTATAAATATTTTTTAGTTTGATTAATCATTTTAGATAATATTTTTCACCACTACGATTTGCATCTATCTGTTGCTTTTCTGAAAGAGGTTGTTGTGCTTACATTTGGAGATTAAGGGAGGAAGAACAGGTCTTGTTTAAATCGTTTTGGAGAAATTCCCATATTCTCTAAAACCCATCACATTTCATCCTTTGTTTTTAAAACTCTAGACATTTCCATTCATTATTAATATTCCAACTCTAGCCGCATTAACCCATTTAATACTAAGAAATCATGTCGCAGTCATTTTAAAGAGATGTGACCCGCAAAACCATATCGCTATCAGCCCCTTCCCTTTTGCGATATAATATCCTCATGTCTCCCTTTTCCTTTTGCGATTACGATATTTCAAATTGCAAAGTCTCTCCTCTGTTGATATCGTAAGTCCTCCTCGCCGATTGTGATATTACATAAGTCCCTTCACCATTCCTCTACTGATATCACAAGTTCTCCCTGTCGATTGCGATATCGCATAAATCCCGTCACCACTCCTCCGCTGATATCGCAAGTTCTGCCTGTTGATTCTGATATCATAAATCGTCCCTCCACTTGCGATTGCAATATCGCATATTGTAAAGTCCCTAGTCGATTGTGAATCGTAAGTCCCTCCTCTTTCTTGCTAGTTGCGATAAGTCCTTCTCCTGCCAATTGTGATATCATAATCGGGGATCGCATAGTCATAAGTCCCTCCTCCATTGAAGTCACTTTCGACTTGCGATATCACAATCGAGGATCGCACAGTCGTAAGTCCCTCCTCCATCGAAGTCCCTTCTGACTTGTGATTTCAATACGACGAACCGCCCTTCGGGATGCGATAATTTATGTGACATGTTGTATTAAAATTTCATGCCTGGACAATTGGTGAACACTATGAAACATGGCTAAATACCCTCTCATGTATTGCAATTACGATATAAACAACCCAGATCAACGACCCAGGTCAATGAGCATCAAAACATCTTTGCTTCTACTCAGTGGGACAACGAAGGTATTTTTTAGACATAAAATAGAATGCAATGAAAGGTGGGACAACGAGAAACAGAAGACAGTGAGACACTTTCAACATATTTTTTTCCTGAATTATTGCAATAGTTAGATAGGTGATGTTTAGGTGTCTCCTATTTGTTTTCAAACTTTGTTAAAACAAAAAATCCCTATGAAGGCTCAATATTTTATTAGTCAAATAGGATTACATCTCTTAGTTGTTGATTGAATCTGGCCCAGGTGGCAGATTTTGTAAAAGATATCTCACTCTATATATGTGTGGTTTCTTGACTTTGAAAAGGGGGATCAATGATGTGAGAAAACCACATTTTGTATATTTTTAGTTAATAAACATATAGTTTGTAGCAATTCTCTGTTTTAACCTGAGATTCATTTTTGGTTTCAGTTCCATCCTATCATGCTCCTATGTTGTTATTAGTTTTCATAACTTATTTGATTTCTTGGAATTCAATGTTATATTGCTCCAACTTCCTTCAATTTTGTTGTAATTAGTGTAAATATCCATATTCACATTAGTTTCACATTAGTAAACCAAAAAATTCCTCACCTTCCACAAAACAGTGTTGTTTGTAGTTGATTTTATTTAATTGACTCCATGCCCAATGGTGGTTGTCCTCACACTCTTTCACCTGCAAAATCACATGAAACATAGAGTTAGCCATCTGCATTTTTGAGCTTATCATAGCCAAATTTTTAAGTATATTGAGAGATCCCTCTTAGATTGGAAGGGATAGCTTTTAGTTAAAAGTTGGTTTGAAATAGTTAAGCTGGGTTGAAGGTTGACACGACCCAACCCTTTCCAACCTAGTGATAACATGACCCACTCCACATGAGCACCACTTCACCTCACCAACTTATCTCTCCACCTCATCGAAACCTCATAACTTATTCATGTCGTAACTTAGTTTTAAAAGGAACTCCGATATTTTCCCCCGATAACCAACATTCCTCCAATGGGCTTATATTAAACGTTGATCATTAGTTTTGTTGCAATTGGATGGTTCATATATCGGAACCCTGAAACTTTTATAATATCGTAAAATCATTTTATAAGGACTTATGATAGTTTTTCCTCGATATCCAACAAACCTTCGATGCCTGATACTCCGATGACCTCACCTCCTTATCCCTCCTCGCTTCACGTACCCTCCCACGTTCCTCCACTTCATTATATAATAAAACCTCCTTATGCCTCCCACTTAGTTTCACCATGGTCCATCCATTTGAGACCAAAAGCCACTAAGGCCCATTCGTGGAGCCAACAACCACTTAATAACTGGCATGCATCGCCATGTTTTTTTAAATATTTAATTAATTAATTTTAATTTGAATTAATTTAATTTTTTTTATTATATTAATTAATTTAATTTTTATAATCTCTAAGTATAATATAATTTTAATTAATTAATTTAATAGTTAATTCAATTGTATGTATTTAATTAATGAAATAATTTCAATTAATTAACAATTAATTATATATATATTTTTAAATTTAATTTTAGACTAAGATTTTAATTAAAATTTTCCTAATTTTGGCTGAGGTAGATATTTTTCCAGAACTCTGACAATTTTGTCACTTCGACTTTGGAGGCTCTTAAGTTAAGTTTTACTTGGCCAAACGAGGCCTAGGATGACTCGTGATCCAGGTGGATATTGGTGGCCACCCTCCAATTCCACTTGGACCCCCACCATTGTTTCTTTCAGTTTTTCAGTTTCCTTAATTGTATCAAAATTTACTATTTTTAGCAGTTTTTGGGTCCTAAACTTCTGATAATTAAATTTTTTTGTCGTAGTCCTCAGAGAGATCTTTCCAACGGGATATCATGCACGTAAAACGGAGATAATATGACCAAGTCACGACCCCAGGAAGTTGGCTACCCAACTAACCCCAACGGGGCCCATAAACTCTTGTTGTTACATCTCCTCGGGTTAGGGTTTTGGTTGTTTAGGGTTTGATCTTATTGTTAAATAATAAAAAGGCCCTTGAGCCTCATTGTAGCGCATTCAGAGGCATGCAACCACCACATCTCTTCTCAAGATAAGCTACCATCATCGAGCTAGTCTCATTTCCATACTGTTTGTAAGATTTCATTATTTGATATTAATCAAAGGAAGAGTTATTTTTGCCGCATCTCTGTATTTATGGTTATATCTTTAATTTGTTGCATTCATGTTTAAATTCGGATCAAATTGTTAGAAAGATGAAATCATGGAGAATATTTTAGAAGTGGTTGCACGACCAGATTTGTCATTAACTGAGTCTGAAATTTAACAGAAAATTAAGCTCCGAATTTGCAATCAAAAATAATTTTTTGAGTTTAGTTTTTTGCATTTTCATTTTCTCAAAGCCTCTATTGATTGTTGATCCATTCGATTATGTCCTCTTTGACCAATAAGATCTTTAAAAGGATCAAAGAGAAACTATAATTTCTTTTTATTTATTTATTTAATTGAATTTTGATTGAAGATGTTTGTTTTCCCAAATTTGGTAATTATGATTTTGATTTTCAATTTAATTTACTTTTGATTGGTTTTGGACGGAGAATAATTGGGGAGATGAGGAAGAAAAGACTTGGAACAATGGAATTGCACTAGTAAGAGAAAAAGAAGAATTTTAGCCAATTAAAATTTTTTGGAGCAAATTTATTCCCAATAACTCTCAAATTTTATTTTTCTTTTTGTAATTGTAAATATGAGTTTCAGAGAATGCTCATGGGGTTTCCATATATGAAACTTGGGTAGGAAATTCTATGCAAAGAAAGGGATTTTTTCACTACTGTAGGGAGCACGATTTTTGTAGATAATTAGCTAGTTTGGACCAAACTTGTGGAGATTAAGAGATATGTATTTTAGCTCTGAAAATTTCATGTTATCATGAAATTTTCTGAGAGTTTCATGTACTCAAAGGATTTGATTAGATATTTAATTCTTGTACATTATTGTCAGAGATAGAGGTTGATTGGTGGTCTGCATTTATAAAAATTGGAGATAACTCTTGATCCATATAAGTATGTGTTTTTGAAGTTTTGCACTATTGTAAATTCATTTAATACATGCTTGTTTTAATCATTTAAAAGCTATATTTCAATGATGGATCTAATTTCCATCAAATTATAATATGAATTTGAATAAATAAACAAGGCATATTTGTTAACTATTTAGCAAATTCATGTCAAATTTATCTCGGTTTTAATGATGATTGTTTTATGAGATTTTTTTCCTTAATGCAACATATGTTTTAGTTTAAATTCATTTTATTTGAATTTGGATGTATTTGCACCATGTATTTGATGATTATTCATCAGATAGCTGAATACATATACTTTCTTGAACTAGTAATAAGTTTTGGAATGATTTCCTTAGCTTATTGAATTCATTTTTATTCCAATTTCAAAGCTGGTCCAAATCTCCTTTTTTACCTTGCTCTTTGTTAAGAGGGGGCAAATCCTTCTTTCAATCAAGATAGATTTACAATTTACTTTCTGTTATTTAGAATAGATTTTCATTTAGTTTTAGTTATTGCATGCTAGAAGTCCTCTTGCACAGGGGAAAACTTTAGAGTGGCCTGGCCGAGCCATTAATTCAACTTAAGGATCATTCTCTTGCACAATCTCTACAAGAGGGAAGATTTGATGTCTCTTATATTTTGGAAAGTAATAGATATACTATAAGCCAACAGAGTAAGAGAGAGGGAAACTAGACCCAATTGAACCAATCAAAACGACTATTCCAAACAAAAAAGGAGATGCTTTATTTTCCTGACTTGTTGGTCTCCTTTATAATGTTTACATGGTCAGTTTGGGCCACCAACAGGACTGAGATGCCCCTAATGGGTTTGTGCATGTTGGAAACATTGCCCCAATCATAAATTTCTGGGGGTTAGAACTTAGTAAAGGGTTCCGACCAAATGGGTTGTTAAAAGGAGTCGTACTAAAAACACCTATGGAGGTGATAGATGAAGGTCTAAGAGCTCACACAAAAGGGGAAAAGATAGGAAGATGTTGAACCCCACCTATAGTAGGTGTAGTTAGAATGCTTGGACTAGGCATATTTTGAATAGTAGGATAACCAATCAATTATGTTGAACTAGTTGTAGGTGGGGGAAGTGACGGTGGAGTGAAGTTGTCCACAAAGGACCATGATCCACTAGTGTTCACTGGGATGCTGGAAGTGGAAACTAATGAAGACATAATGGGAAAAGGTGCAACCTGAATCAAAGCAGGCCTAAGAGGGTCAGTGAGTGGAGTATTAAAAGGAGGCACAACTCCATGAAAATATCTTGTAAACACCCCACCCCATATTTACTTACTTTAACATAGTTACCAGGATAAACATGAGCTGAGAATTACTACGTATGACCCAACTTCCAAGGTGCAATTACAAAAATGGGGTTTAACTTGTCAACACATGTAATTAATTTTTACAAACACTTTGCGTACATAGTACCTGTAAGTCATGGATTCATAGTTTGGTCATTATTTACATTAGTTTCATCAAAGGTTCATCAAGAAGGCTTGCTACCCTATCATACTTGTTGCAACAAACACATATTAGCTCATGCACCCATATTAAATAACCAAGAACTTGTCAAACCATGGGATAGAACCATAACAAGAGCACAACATATAATGATATATATATAATGCATGTAACCATATTAGACACCATGATAAATCAACCATAAGATCAACATAATAACCAGTACATGTGATCATTAATCATATTAGGAAAAATAACTGATATTAACACATGCAAATGCCAACCAAGTTAGGGACTTCCACGTACCACCCGACCATAGATTGGGCTCAACCAAATCATTCTTTCCGCCAATCACCCTCGCGCCATATTCTACGCACGAATGTGGGATCTCATGGAATAAAACAAGACAAAACCAATCCGGACTTCTAGCAGCCAAACCACCTCAACACTCAACCAATGATTCCACCACACATTCAGACATCACTAACACCAACCAGATCAGTCTCTGACCAAGCTGTCCAAGGCTCTAGAGTGTTTGTTCCAACCTGAATATAGGAACAGTAACTCAACCTATAATTGTCTTAGGGCTCCAGAGCATTTGTCCAACCAAGGCTCTAGGACTAGTATCTCAACCCACTAAGGGATCCAAAGCATTTTTCCAACCGAGACTTCCAGGACTAGTAACTCAACCCAAGCTATTCCAAGGCTTCGAGAGTGTTCATCCAACCAAGGATACATAAACTAATAACTCAAACCACAACCATCAGGAACATGAGCACTAATTAGAAAACAAATGGAAAACACACAACACCATGATTATCTAGGAAATGGAAAGGATAGGAAAAATTTCTATCAATATAGGCAATACTCCATGCCAATGAAATTTCATAACCAAATAACCACATTCATATACCATGCATTCCAAAATAGCAAGGACATAATACATGTAACTCGGTACCTACAAAAAAAACCCACTGTAGTTGTTGATCTCATTGTCCCCTTGTGCTTTCCTGCTTTCCTTTTCCTTCTTTCTCCAAATCCAAAGTATGCCAAAATCCTCTAAGAGTGCTCCAAGAAAGATCTAAGTGTGCAAGAGTATGAGAGAGAGATAATAGAATGATATTTCCAAAGACTGAACTTGAAAAAGCCATGAACTGATCCTCATAAGCCTTTTTATCATTGAGGCCTCTGTTTTCTTCATTTTCCTCTATTTTCCTTCAATTTCCTTCACATGCAATCTTGTGGCCTTTCACCTTCCTTTTCTCCTATTTTCCTTTATTTTCATAAACAAATGTTAATTAATGCCTCTTTTCCTTGGAAATATGATGTTTTTCCCACCATTCAACTTGGAATACATGTCCCATGACCTTGGCCTTATTTTTTTTACATGATTTTTTAATTGGGTTGTTACAGAACCTTCCCCCTTAGGGGAGCACCGTCCTCAATGTTCAATGACACTTATAAACTAGAAACCAAAGAAAAAACATACTGCCCATGGAGCTTTATAACATAGCTCGTTGTTGTATTTAGAATGACCACTGCTGAAAACATAACAAAATACCGATTACTGGAGCTTTATAACACAACTCATTACGATATTTACAATAAAAACTACGTATATACTCATGTACATTTTCTTAAACCAACAAATAACCATATTGTATATGGAGCTTTATAACCACAACTCGATACAATATTTACAATAGTACACACATTTAGATATATGCACATTTCATCTAACCAACAAATAAAGTGATACGATCCCTGCATTCACAACAAGGGAATCCGGAGGCTCACACCTCCACCCTAAAAGTAATACCAAGATTCACCTCCTTCCCAGGAAGTCTAGAACCCACTGCCAAAGTCAAACCTACATCTAATGTTCATCCTTATAATCCTGCGCTACTTGTCATCTCAGTGAAAAATTACTAACTCATTGTTCCAGGGCACACTCCCAATGTGCATCTGATTCCATCTGGCAATGTTAATGACCAAAAAAAATTCATTCCTCCACCTTCCCTTCTCTACTACACAATCCCTTGGGAAATTCGGTCACCCCCTACTATGTAGTCACACACCTTCCAAGTTCCACAGGCATACCCTTCTCTGATACATAGTCCCTTAGGTGACCCCTCCCTTGGTAAGGTTTCCTCATATCGGAAGGTAAAAAAATTAAGGCATATCCCCGCCTCAAAATCATCATAAAAATCATAGCATGCTCATGGAAATCAATGGACACTATTGGGTACAAATGTCCCACAATGGCCCCGCCCCTGAATGCTTTGGCAACATACTGTTTCCCATTCCAATTCCCTTTTTTGCTATTGCTAATGCTTGTAGTCAGTTTCAACCACCCAACCGTGCATTTCGTGCTTTTCTGTAACAAGCCCATAATTTCTATCAAATTCAAAATAAATTTAAATAAATTCACATCATACCTCATTGGTAGCTTATCAATAAGTTAAACCTGCAACTGTGATTAGTTCCTATCACCAATAATTTAAACTAGCTTTTGATCAAATCATCATGTATAAACATACCACATCTGGTTAGCACAAAACATAGTCATCATAATTATATATCACATGTAACCATCATAAATCAGAATAATAGATCACATGCATAATAAAACTGAAATGAAATACTTATACTTATCCTTTAATCAAGTTCTTTACTTCTACATTTGTCCTTTGTCTTTTCTGTACATGCATCGGATCAGTTTCCAGACTCGACATGCACCTAATACTTCTATTCTCTTTAGCCACAGACACATACACATAGTGTACACCACATGCATACAACCACACACGACATACAACACCATGCAATACATGCACCTACACTTGGCATACAACACATACACCTGCATCCTGTGTAAAACACAACACATACACCTACACCAGATGTAAAAACCAATACATATATGTATACAAGGTACAACACAATGACTACACACATCACGATACAACAAATACGCAATACATGTAACACAATACCCATTTACACAACACAACATGTACACACCACCATATTTACATAGCACTGCATATACAACATGTACATAGCACCGTATGTAACCAACACCGCATATGTTACATGCACACAAAATTATACGTACACAGTAATGCCTATGCAACATGCACATGACACCATATATGCAACATGCACACAACACCATATGTGCACAATACTGCATATGCTACATGTACACAACACTAGTACTACACATCCTAAGATCACACTATGCTTACCAAGCAAACTTGCTTCTAGCGTCTTATCCATGCTTGTCCCAGCTTGCCGCATGTCACATTGCTTTCACTCCGCTGATGTATCCCTAATCCGAATTGGATCCTAAACACTCTCTAATTTTTCATAAACTCATTCAAATTATGCCAAACAAATTCAAGTCTTAGAAAGATCAAGCTATCAAAAGGAATCCCCGTGATAGTTGCAATTGTGATCACTGCGGAGCAATGAGGACCCTCTGTTGAGCGTGCAGACCGTTGGCCCATGGTAACGTGCGTTGGCGCAAATTGGCAAAACCAAAGGCTAATTCAAGAAACGGGGGGTGGTTTCTGATACGCGAGCAGGGCATCCCCCTCAATGAAGCAAAGCCCCAAAGTGCCCAGACCCGAAATGGCTATGAAATGCGGAAAAGTAATTAATTCGGTTTTGTGGATTCCAAAAAGCCGGTAGGATATTTGAAGGCCTCGAGGCGGTAAGCAGTTTTGAGCGAGTCCCGCCCAATGCCACACATTGAGTGACACGCATTCGGCGGAAGAGAGAGAAAACTGCTCACATCGAACGGGTAAACGTCATGCTACTTACCCACTCGATTTGAACAATGACCGTAGGATTTGGGGGGCCCAGATCAATGGCGGAGGTGCGTCCTGCTAAATGATCGGATTTGACAAGGTTATAAAGCAAGATTACATGGGATTTGAAGTCCAATGTGGATGATGAGTTGGCAGAAGATTCGTGTTTCACGGGCATCTTGGACTAAACGGAAATAACAGTCATTCAAATGTGTCCAAGGAACCTGACACACTCACCTGTTGTAGAATAGGTGGCCACCTCCCTATGAAGTGTTACACAGTGATGATGACGCAGAATAGGGGAGTTCGAATGGACAAAGGCAGGAAAACTAGAACTTCGGGAAGCAGAAACGAACAGATAGAAAACAGACTGGCTTTAAAGCCATGAACTGACAGAAGCAGAACATACACACACACAGAGGAGTTAGTTAGACACAGAAAGCTAAGAGCAGAGAACAAAGAGAAGAAGCCGAGCTGACCTGAAGGAAGCATCGAGCCAGACAGAGCCAGAGAGAGTCAGAGAGTCTGTGCACTCTAGAGAAAGCTTGAGAGGTTCAAGCGAGCTCCTCGGCATAGGTATGTCATGTATGAGTTTCAGATTGGACTCATACTACTGTGACTAGTAGAGGTCAAGTACCAGTAAGAAGAGTCTGTGTACTTCAATCTTGCTGATTCATATTTGTTGAGTGAGACTCAAATTGAGCTCACTGTTGTAAAGAAACTTTGCTTTGACAACATAATAGAGAGGCCGCCATTGAAAGCTGGACCAGGAGACGTAGCCCAGGAGCATTGGGTGAACTCCTTATTAAACTTGTTGTATTACATGTTTTCCTGTTATGTTTTCTCTAACCGCCTCAGTGTTTATGTATTTTTCAATCTTATTGATCCATTACATAAAGTAACATAGGCACATCCATGCACATGAGTCTGTAATACCTTTAATTCTTTGTCCTGGATAAATTCCAGATCAATCCCTCAACATAGCCTGCATAAACAATGATTTCTCCACAAGCATGATCCTTGACAACCCTATTAGACAACAACATACATACATACATACATACATACATATATACATATACAGACATCAAATAATCATGATCACAACATAATAACTAGATATCATAAGGTCTAGGTTAAGAGAACTCCCTTTATCCGTGCACAGCATAAATAACATTAAGGACAACCGTTTCCAATTTATCCAAGGCATCTATTACCTTAAGCCCATCTACTTTACCTTTCCTGTTACCTTTCTCATGATTGTCTTGCCACCTTCCATTTACCCCAACAGACCCAACCAATCCAACTAGTTGTCATATTCTTGCCTTCAGTTTCCCTGATACATGAACTGGGCTTCATCTAGGTCTTTCATTACATGTTGGGTACCATAAAGCTCTCCCCATGCTCCATTAACTTTCCTCTTTCCCAATCAATTGCCAGGACCCTCAAAACATAAAATACAAGGAAAAAAGGAAAATTAGAAGAGCCATGGAAAACCAACAACAATACAACACAAAAAAGTGGCATGGTCGTGCACTAGACATAATGAAAACCACAAATAAAGCATAAAAAAATCACAAAACACCAAAAGCGCAGGGCTTCCAATAGACACCATGACTCAACCCCCATGATTTTCTAATGCTTCCAAGGGTTCATGAGTGAAAGCTCATCCCGAGCCTTCTTCAAGATCTATGGCAGTCTCTTTTGCCATGTGATTCCCTACATCACAGAACATTAGCTCATGCTTTTATTCATGCTTTTACAAGGTTAGAACTCAACCTATTATATCAAATATCAACCCTAAGATAACAACCTATCAAATACATATTCATGAATATAACACATATCCACATAATGTCAGTCAAAATTAAGGTTAAGAAAAAACTTTGTATTCATACTAAGAACTCATTCGTTTGGAATTGCAGTTTCCAAATGTAGTCAAAGGGATTCTCACCTAAGTCCTTTCTTTCACCTTTTTACCTTGCTGCAATTGAGTCTTATTATGTGCTATCACATTCACCCAAGTGTTAGTTATATACACAAATCAATACAAATATTCAAATGTTCACACATGTCAGTCACATGTTCCAAATATCAAGACGCCATGTCTATAAATTTGAAATCATCCTTTACCAATACTAACAACCATGTCATAGTCTGCAATCAACTCATAGTCATTAGTCATAGTGCCACAACTAGCACCCAATTTCACTCAATTGCATATCAACTTTCTGAGCACATATTGTGTTAGTACAATCGTACTAAAAAAATATCATTCCTTCATACAATATTATAAGCCCATACTCATATCACAAACTTAATCAAGCATTTAAAAAATCTATAAACAAACCCCCTTACTATCCATGGTCCATACTAAGGTAGAACAAGGAAGCTACTATAATGGCCCGATCTCCAATGTCTAATTATGGAAATGGGATCTCCAAATCTCTACTAAATTAGACCATATTTTCCAAAACTTGATTTTTATTTCTCATACATTTTGTATGAGCTCAAATCAGAAACGTTACGCTTATTGCACTTGTAACATACTAACTAAAAACATGCCACATAATCAAGCCACTTTTCCAATCCCTTACATGCAACTTCTCAAATTCCTTGCATGAAACCTTTCAAATTCCTTCCATGCAACCCTTCAAATTATTTGCATGAAAATATGCATAGATGAGATACAATAGTATTATCATACTACAATACTATTCCATCCAAAAAATAACATTTTCGTCAAATAACTACCATACTATTACATTTTCTTCAAACAACCACTATATTATTACATTTGCATGTAAGCATTTATTCAAACACTTTACATGCAAACAAATATAACAAACTATTTTCATATGAATAATAATATATCAGCTACAACAATACTATTACACATCAATACTATCCCCAACCATAAACAACATACTCATTGGGACATTTTATCAAACAACTTGTATGCAATGGATCTTTTAACCTTTTAAGCATTTCATCAAAGACTTTGCATGCAACTAATATAGTGATTGATTCAATGCACATCCCTTAAATGATAGAATTAAAAGTTATGGAAACTTAACCATATGATCAATGGGATTTTCCCTCACTATGGTTCAATTTTCAACTTTTGAAATTTCATGGATGAAAAGTTATAACAAAAATACCAACACAATCCTATTTTGTGCACAATTCTAGGAGCATTGAGAAAGATCGACTTCCACTATTCATATATCCTAAAATATAGCAACTAAATGTCTAATTTTTTTATTATCAAAATATCAATGGGATTTCCCCTCATTGTGGAAAAAAATTTCAATTCCTGAGAGTGCCCAGAAGAAAAGGTATAACAAAAATGCCAATGTGACATGTTTGAGGTCTGATTTTAGGAGCATTCAAAAGGCTCAACTTCCTATGCTCATATCTCCTAAAGTGTTGTGGCCCGATATTTGAAATTTCTACTACATGATCAACGGGATTCTCCCTACACGTGGACAATTTTTAAGCTTCTGAAATACTACAGAAGATAGGTTATTATAGAAATGCCAACATGACCTGTCTAAAGGTGAATTCAGGAAAATCATCTTCATCAAATTGTAATTCCTAAAATATTGTTAACCAATATCTGAAATTTTAACCACATTATCAGTGGAATTTACCCTCAATGTGGAAATGTTTTCATATTTTGAAACTCCACTGAAAAAAATATAATGAAAATGAAATTGATTGTATTCATTGATCCCTTTGTTCTTCATTTCATCTATGATAGAGCCCATCCAGTCCAAGTGTTTGAACCTGGAAGCTCTGATACCACTTTATAAACACCCCACCCCACATTTACCTACTTTAACATATTTACCATGGTAAATGTGAGTTGAGAATTACTATGTATGACCCAACTTCCAAGGTGTAGTTATAGAAATAACGTCTAACTTGTCAACACATGCTATTAATTTTTATAAACACTTTGGGTACATAGTACCTGTAAGTCATGGATGCATAGTTTGGTCACTGTTTACATTAGTTTCATAAGAGGTTCATCAAGAAGGATTTCTGCCCTCTCATACTTGCTGCAAAAAACACATACTAGCTCATGCATCCATATTAAATAACCCAGTACCTGTAAAACTATGGGATATAACCATAACAAGAGCACATCATATAATGAGATATATACGATGCATGTAACTAGATTATAAACCATGAAAAATAATCCATAAGATCAACTTAATAAACAATACATGTGCTCATTAATTATATTAGGAAAAATAGTTGATATTAACATATGCAAATTCCAACCAAGTCAGGAACTTCCATGTATCACCCAACCATAGATTGGGCTTAAAAAAATCTTTCTTTTAGCCAATCAACCCCGCGCCACATTCAAAGCATGAATGTGGGATCTCATGGAATAAACCAAGACAAAACAAATAAGGGCTTCTAGAGGCCAAACCACATCAACCTTCATTTGATGATTCCACCACATGCTCGTACATCACTAACACCAACAAGATCATTCTCTACCCAAGTTATCCATGGCTCCAAAGTGTTTGTTCCAACTTGGCTCCAAGGCTAGTAACTCATCCCATAGCTTTCGTAGGGCTCGAGAGCGTTTTTCCAACTAAGGCTCCAGGACTAGTAACTCAACCCACCAAGGGCTCCAAAGCATTTGTCCAACCAAGGCTTCCAGGAATAGTAACTCAACCCAAGTTGTTCCAGGACTTCTAGAGCATTTTTCCAACCAAGGATCCATGAACTAATAAATGAACCCACAACAATAAGGAAAATGAGTAGCAATAATAAAACAAATGGGAAAACCCACAACATCATGGCTATCCAGGAAATGGAAAGGCTAGGCAAAACCATTGTCAATCTACGCAATCCTCCATGCCAATGACGGATCATAGCCAAATAACCACATGCATATACCATGCATGCCAAAACTAGCAAGGAAATTGTACATGCAACTCAATACCTACAAAACAAACCCATTGTAGCTATTGATCCCAATGTCCCCTTGCGCTTTCCTACTTTCCTTTGCCTTCTTTCTCTAAATCCA
The DNA here is from genome assembly GCA_031772625.1 of Pinus tabuliformis. NCBI lineage: Eukaryota > Viridiplantae > Streptophyta > Pinopsida > Pinales > Pinaceae > Pinus > Pinus tabuliformis. The sequence goes on along the minus strand of CM062819.1, from coordinate 285,724,297 downwards.
AAGTATGACAAAATCCTCCAAGAGTGCTCCAAAAAAACTCTAAGTGTGCAAGAGTATGAGATAGAGAGAATAGAATGAGAGTGCCAAAGACTGAACTGGAAAAAGCCATGAACTGATCCTTATAAGCCTTTTTATCATTGAGGCCTTTATTTTCTTCATTTCCTCTATTTTTCCTTAAATTTCCCTCACATGCAATCTTGTGTTTCACCTTCCTTTTCTCCTATTTTCATTTATTTTCATAAATAAATGCTAATTAATGCCTCTTTGCCTTTGCCAATTCCTTAGCCATAAATAAACCAAAAGTAACACCCACCAAGATGTTTTTCCCACCATTTAGCTTGGAATACATGTTTTATAACCTTGGCCTTATATTTTTTACATGAACTTTTAACGGGGGCTATTACATATCCTCTGGTAAAAGAGATTCTTAGTAAGTACTGTGTGATTTAGTATTTGATACTGGAGATTGATTCCGATTCCCTTGTGTAGAAGGGGAATCTAATTCACTTGAGACATTGGAAAATTCCTCCACAATGAGTGGAGGAAGGCCTCGCTGTCGCCGAGACAAACAACGAGGACCTAATCTCACCATTGTGAATGATATGTGTTAACCAAATTATAAATTAAGTGATATATATATATATATATATATATATATATATATATATATATATATATATATATATATATATATATATATATATAGATATATTAAGTCTTAGTAGCATAGAGCACACACATAAAAAAAACAAAAAGACTCTAAAAGAGATCAATAAGAACCCAGGGATAAAACTTTGTTTAATAGCCAAAACTAGCTGGAGATGAAACACGATATCAAAGGGATATAAGAGAGAGTTGGTCTAATGCAACAATTACAATTACTCCTAAGCTTTGCTCGAACCTCAGTAAGAAGGGGCCAAGCAATCTCGTGGAGACGAGTACCCTCCCAACAAACCAAAGATGAAGCAGGTTCGTCTGTTTAGGTACCAGGGCAACCAACCCTAGTCACCTTGTGTTCGTCCCTAGAAGTATGGCCATTGAGTTCACCTCAAATCACAGACAACGCTAGGGTGATCACGGTCTTGGGTAGTATGCTATGTGGGAGGGGTACTTGAATCCTTGACTCTACTCTAATATCCTCGAACGAATCCCTGGTTCACAAAATACTTAATTAAATGCAATCAAAGGCAAGCTACCTTCTCTCACACTCTGATGTTGCCGCGCGCTTAACACCCTTGTTAGAGGAGTTGTCCCAGTTAATGTGAGTGCAGCGGGATTTTCTCTCTTTAATGACGCTAGTTTAATTTTTGTAGTCTTGGAGAGTTGACTCACGCAACCTAACCCAAGACCCTAGCTAAAACTAATATGTGTGTATCTTGAAGGAAGAGTTGTTGATCAATTCTATTACAAGGTTGACTTTAAAGGTACTTGATTAATGCCTTGGGGGGGTGTTGACGTATGGAATTTGTGAGACTTGACTCAAACCATGCAGAAAATATCATTTTTAGTTTCAGTTCGATGAATAAGACTTTATACAAGGAGAGAGTAGCTAAACATCTTTTCTAAAACCAAATCGTCCTAATGCATCATTAACACATAAAGAATAAATGCAGAGACATAATACACAGATGGAAAACCCAAAATAAACTTTGAACAAACCAGCTAAAATGATGAAAACCATTAATATGTGTTTTTCCTTTTCCAAATTAAAGCAATTAAGCTAATTTCCAAAAGAAATAAATATATGCATGCGAGTAGTAGAAAAAAATCGAAGTAGATCAAACTAAAGGATCAACCAACAAGTAAAAGAATCAAACAATTAAATCCATAGAACTAGGTGGACAACAGAGATTTGGCACTATACGCAGGTCCCAAGGGTACATGGGGTGTTATTAGCTAAGTAATGCACATTGTTACAAAGTGTTATTGTGTTTTCTCCTCGAAGGTGTACGAAAAGGAAACACTTTAGACCGTGGATGAAAAACAATTGTAACAATATAAATGACTACTAAACATTGTAGATCTGCAACAAATGATAGAAACAAAACCTGCCAAAGCTCTGATCTATGCCACAACTATAGTTAAACAACAAAATGGAATAGTAAAACAAACGCAAATAACTCCAATAATCCAATGGAAACCAGATATATAAAGAATATATTTTATTAAACAACACTTGTGAAGGGAAAAAATAATGTTACCAGCCCCACTCTATGGGATGGGTTCTTGGCTATCTTAAAATTTCTTCAACTTTTGTAGAGTCTCTCTCCTTTATAATGTATAAAACCCAACAAATAAAATGTTTGAGCTTAATGGGAACTCAAATGAAAAAGAAGACGGTGTGCGACAATAATAATAATCAGAGCTACAACAATGAGTGCGACAATGAAAATAATCAAAAGCGAATAATGAATGGAAAACCCTTCTATTTATAACAAAACATTAGGTTATCCTCGAATAATGAACAATAAAAAGATATTATGAACCCCATTCTAGAAATAACCATTTGGAATATTTTATTATATTTTGTTAGAGGGAAAAAGTATTTAAACTTTTATTTAGAAAATAATAAATAAATAAATTATTTATTTATCATCTCAAGAAATATGGTTAAGGAATAATAAACAAATAATGATTTATTTAATTATTCCTGAGGGATTTAGTCAAACTTGACAATGAATAATAATTAATTACTGATTAATTAATTATTCCCAGAGAAAAAAGAAGAAGATAATTAATGATTTATCTATTTATTTATCATAACTGGGTCAAATGTGACAAGGAATATTAATTAAACAATGGTTTAATTAGTTATTCCTAGAAGATAATTAAATAAATAGTGATTTACTTAATTATTCTTCATGAGTTTAATTATAAATTGCTTAACAAATGTAGTTTATTGAGTAATTTCTCAAAGTGAATGCAATTTTACTCTGGTAAAATTGGTCGTACATGGTGTACTTTGACCCATATAGTAAATTATAGCTAGATGATCAATTTTTTGTGATAACACAAAGGGAAGGGTGTTATAATGCTCTGAACAACACTAGAAGGGTGTGTTACAATATCTTCACTTAAAAAAAAGGGGGAATCTAGGTCAAAGCAAGGGCTAAGAACATAAATACAAACATGCAAGTAGGAAAAATGAAGAGAATCTAAGATGACAAGAAACATGCTAGGCCAGAGAGAACCAAAAATACAATATCTAGGAGACACGATCCGAGAATCAAAGAACGATGCTTAGTGGAGTCACCAATTTTCTTGTAGGGATTAATGCATAGGTGGAGAAGAAAGAAACCCTCTCAGGTTTCCTGGAACTTAAGGCAAACTGATTAAGGGATTTAAGGCTATCAAAGAAAGAAACATTCAAACATACCAATGCTAGATAAGAATTGACAAAGCAACGATGAGTGTAGACCTGTTTATCCTTCGCACAATTCTACTGACGTAGTCAGTGTAGTAGAGAAGGATCGCTCAGCCAACTCCAAGAATGAGACATGTACAAAAAACAAACAACAAGTGATATGTACAAAATATATAAACCTTAACAATTACATGTACTAACATATAACAACAAATAAACATTGAATGCATCAATATCAAAGCATCAATCTAGATCATAGAACTATTAACATGTGAAAATGTGAGCATTAGACCATGATATAGACAGAACAACATCAGACCTATATTATTAAGTCAATGAAGGAAGATTACAACCATGAGGTGTTGCAACAAGCCTTCCTCCAACTCCTCGCTCAATTTCTCTCTCTCTCTCTCAATAATATCTCGATAACATAACAATGCATGAATTTCCCCCCTGATTATAGTGGCATAGCCTCCAATATATAAGCGAGAGAACACTTTGATTTTGCCAATTTCTTCACCAGTTCACATTGGGAAAAAGTCAAAATTTTTCATTGCTTTATTTCTCTTTCCCTACATAACAATCTTTATTAGGATAGGAAATTTCTAAAGATGAGTTCAAGGCGATCCTTTCTAGCTTTTTAGAGTAAACTTTGAGTTAATGACAAAATCTCAATGAGTTAACTTGTGATTTCTATTCGTGAGCTCGTGAAATTCAAGTAGCACACCATTACTGAAGAAACATAGTGTTTTTTTCTAGGTTAATGTGGTCTACTGGTCACCGGGCCACGTTAGCACGCACTTTACCAATTTTTGGGGTGTGTTACTGTGGAAAATAGGCCTGCAAATTAGGGTTTCTTCCAGACCAAGTTGGTCTTCTCCTTTGAGTTGATGAGGAGGTTTTTTCCAGTATAAAAATTATACAGGCTTCATGCTCGATTATATGATACATTCATATAGGCTAATGACTTGGCCTTCAAGCCAACTTTCACATAGCCTAATAAATCCCGCCATAATCACGGATGAGGTTAAAGGGGTTAAGGATAAGGCTTTTCTTCCTGAGCCATTTGCGAAGGTTTATGATCATGGCTCTGCCACGATGGTTCTGCCACGATGGTTCTGCAAACATTTAGACTCACACTAAAACTCAACATCGCTATTAAAGCTATCTGAAGCATGCATTGGTGCTATCCCTCCCGAACTACAACCATATTACCTCCTTTAGGTTCTTGATGGACGAAATACAAGACATGGAACAAGGATTTTTCCATCTAGGCCAGGGACTTGTCCATTCATCCTTTCAAGTTGTGTTATGTCCATCTAAGATCAATATGCAAGGGAATGCAATGCCTAAAGACTTGTGTAGTACTCTCTTAAATTGAAAGATATAAAAAGCATTTTTATGGGTTTGGGCTATAAAAATGTTTGTAGTAGACTAAATAGGAAGGAAACTGTAGGAACTACAATCCTTTTCAACCTTTTCCAAACATTAATGTAGGTATTGATTTTGGATAAAGATAGGTGAATCTGCTTCAAATTAATATTATGTAGAATGAAAGGAAAAGCCTACCCTGAGCTACCCATTAGAACAAATCACATACCTATGATTTGCCTCGCCTTAGACTAAACAAAGGTGTTAACCCCTCCCAAGTATTTGAACCTTTTTCCCTTAGCTATGCTAGGTCACCCCTAGCACACCTATTGTCAGTTCATCCTAGGCAACTTTCTTACACTTAGATAGGTAAGTACACATCTCTTAAACCATAATTATCTAAATATGACTTCATTCAAAGTGTTTTCTTACATAATGTGATCTTGTAGAATCTAAATGTCTTCCTATAAGTCTTGCTTCAATGTTCTTTTTCCAACATGGTGTGTTTCCATCTAATGTATGTGGGGCCTGTCACGTCTCATTCCATGCATCTTAGATGGCATACCAACACTATTTCTCTAGGACTAGTATGTCTATCCATGCTCCCTAAAACCACGTTGCTCAAGCTGGTTGAGAAAACTAATAAATGGAGATTAATGAATATGATTATTACAAGTCATTGTTTCATTAATCTCACCCCAAATGTGTGTTACTTTATAAGCTCAACATGACATGGATTGTGGGTCACTCAACTAAATAGGGAACCTCCAATGACCAAATTTTGTTTGCAAAATGCAGGAGCTAAGAGAATTTTAATAGAATTGGAAAAAAAATTAACTTACCTATTGAACTCCTACAAACAATGTCTAAAAAGAAAATTTTGGAAACCCAAAATTTTCTTTTGGTTTCAACATTAGAAGGTTTTTATGCTCACACCAATTCACTGTTACAGGTCACTGAATGTTTAATAATCTCACCCTGAAATGTGTGTTAGTTTATAAGCTCAACATGGCTTGGACTATGGGTCACTCGCCTAAATAAAAAAACGACCAATGACCAAAAAATGTTTGCAACATGTTTGGAGAAAAGAATTATAATAAAATTGAAATAAAATTTTACTCACATATTTAACATCTACAAACAATTTCTAAAACAAAATTTCTAGAAACCCCAAACTCTTCTTTAGGTTTAAGCATTAGATGGTTTTATGTTGGCACTAATCAACATCAATAACCCTATTGAATATTACCAGTACCAAAAAAAAATCCCAAAGACATTGAATAACGAAGAAAAACATCAAAGATTATGAAAATTTTCCCAACCTTTACTTGCGTAGTATAGGTGTATCTAAACCCTAAATAAAAACCGCCAATGACCAAAGTTTATTTGCAACATGCAGGGAGAAAAATAATTATAATAAAATTGAAATAAAATTTTACTCACATATTGAACATCTATAAATAGTTTCTAAAAGAAAATTTCTAGAAACCCCAAATTCTTCCTTAGATTTAAGCTGACACTAATATAACGCCATTGAAGATAACCAATACCAAAAAAATAAAATCCAAAGACATTAAAAAACCAAGAAAAACATCAAAGATTATGAAAATTTTCCCAACCTTTACCTACACAATACAGGTGTATCTAAACCCTATATAAAAATTGACCAATGACCAAAATATGTTTGCAACATGCAAGGAGAAAAAGAATTATAATAAAATTGAAATAAAATTTTACTCACATATTGAACATCTACAAACTGTTTCTAAAAGAAATTTTCTAAAACCCCCAAATTATTCTTCATATTCAAGCATTAGAGAGTTTTATGCTGGCCCTAATCAGTGTCAATAACCCTATTGAAGATAACCAGTTCCAAAAAATAAAACCAGAAGACATTGAATAACCAAGAAAACATCAAATATTATGAAAAATTTCCCAACCATTACCTGCATAGTAGAGGTGTATCTAAACCCTAATCCTATTAAGTACACCTACCTTACCCTCAATAAAAATTAATTAGATAAGAGAGAAACCAAAAGCTAATGCTCATCTACAATCTAAAAAATACACAACATCTATGTTTTGATCCATTGTTAACTGGTGGTATAATTCTTCCTTCTTGGTCATATAGTTCTTCCTTCCTCTGCGCTTGAAGAGGAAATAGGACAAGTTAACCCAAAGAAAAAGAAAAAAAGATAAAATGTTCTACAAAATAGTCATCCATCCATAAGACAATGGAATACATTGTGATTTAAAAATTCAGATAATAAACTATTACCATCTAAAATTTAAATAACAAATAAAATAATATATAACTTCTCAATATTCACCATCAATTCACCATCAAATCAGTCATCCCATCTTATATTATTTGTAGCCTCACTCTCCCTCTTAACGCTTTCTTGTGATGGGTTTTGAAACGTAGAGAACATATTTGTTGATAGTTCACTTCTGAATGAAAACATCATTACTATCTGTCAAGGAGCTGAAAGGAACTTTCACGTGGGAAACATCGCTATAATGTGATGGAGCGTATTAACTTGTGTAATTTTATATTGAGACGTCAATAATTAAGTGCTATGATATTTCGAACTAATATTTGCTTTTGAGTGCCATAATATTTGCTTTTATTTAAATAGGTCAAGTTCATGTTACTTAGAGATATGTGTATTATTTTATCGCAAAAATTATATTTTTCATTTTTATAAAACCTTTATTCTAACATAGTTTATGCCATTGTTATGTTTTTTTTTTAAAGTTGTTTACCTCGTTCTTTCACTTGCGTATTAATAAACTATAGGAAAACAATGAGTAGAGTATACAAAGGTTTTAGAACAAACTCAAAGTGGTTTTAATTTTTATGAAATAAATCATATTGGATGTAGTTCCCATTAGGTAGTATTGCTTTTTCAGACTCCAATCCAAAACTAACCAGTGTGTACCTTACCAATCTGAAATCACTGTAGATCATTGGATGAATATAACTTTAATATTATTGCAGATATCCATAATGACCGAATCAGCCAAAATAAAAGATTGAAATTGGAATTGAAAATGGGAGGTGGCTAGAAGATATTGAGCGAGTGACATACATGTGGGTAGCTGGCAGAGTAAATGAATGAACCATTGAATGAAATTGTTATAAAAAAAAGAGGTGTAGGAAAAATGCATTAGAATTTTGAGATAGAATCAACTATAGTTTATTGATAGATCTGAGCATATCGAGAGCATGGTATCTTCATCCAAACCACATGCCCAAATTATGTTGAAAGAACACATAGAAGCAAATATGCATGTAGTGGAAGTTCATGAGAAAATTGACACTGTGGAGTTATTAGAGAAAGCAGGGATCATGAATTTTTAGGAATTTTACATTATGGATGCAACACACATTCCATAACTATTACACCATTACCATGCTTCAACAATCACTAAGCTATCAAATTCTGGTTTTAAGTCAAACTTCCAAGATCTCCCTAGTGTGCTTTGGTAGTTCAAGTTTCATCCTTGATAAGATGGTCACATGGAAGCTGTCGAGAGCATGAGGAGCATTTTTTCTCTGAAAAGTCGTGCAAGATTTTGAATTCTTTAAATTTAGAAACCCATATAACACTCTGGAAGCATTGAGAAGCTTTGGAATGCCATGGAAAATAACCTCTCGAAGGCACCGATGACTGGGTTGAGGAAGATGGTAGCACAACTTTAGCACAAATTGTACTTCAATACAACAAGTTGAAGTGTGCTTTGACCTCGATAATGTGCAGGCCCATGCTTCCTATGCCTTCAACAACTATTACGTTAAGAATGGGATGTTTCCTAACACTTGTGACTTCGTCGGGAGTGCAACTCTTACTATGCAAGTTAATCCATATGAGTTTTAAATATATTTAAGTCTCTTACCATTAATAATATGTTTATTACTATGAAAATATGTTTGTTGTAATTTAGTATTGCACGAACCTCCCTTTAAGTTGCAAGCTCTCGAAACCTCTTACCCAAATAGATGCAACTTATTTTTATAATTTGTTTTTCTTTCTTTGTTGTTCTCAAGAAGCCTCTGCTACAAATTTCTCATCATTTTCTCATCATTATTAACCAATGTAACTTGCTTCAGGCTTAACCAAGGACAATTTTTTTTAATTAACATTTATAATAATTTATAATTTGAGTAGTAGTAGGAATAGTCATCTAGTTAAAATACACCTGATCTCATTACTAATAAGTTAAGTTTGGAGAGTTATTAAGCCTGAAGTTTTGTGAGGCCAATTCTAAAATCAGTGCAAAGGAGCCAGAGTGTTGCCATTAGTTTAACATTCTAAATTGAAAAGTAAGAAATTTGCACAAGAAATATTATCTACCTTTAGATTTTCATTTGTTTTTTCAATTCTACAAATTCAGCATTATATCTACATTTTTCATAGAATATGAACTAGTGCATGTGACTTTTGCAGGTCACACCAAGAACCTCTATTCTATTGTGGTAACGATACAAGAGTACACCTCATGAATTGTTCACTTGACAACAAAGCCAAAATTCCTACAATTGAAAATGCCTCCAAAATTCCTCTGAACTCACCACCATCAATGAAGCAAACATATACAAGATCTAACATTAGGCAAACAAATATTTTTAAAATTTTGAGGATGGTTATGAAAAACAGGGTTAAAAACGATATTTGTTTATGTATGATTGACCACCTGGTACAATCCCAAAAATTAAAAAATGTCATGTGAATGATGTAGTGGGAATGATGTACTCTAGTCTCGTTGTTTTTCACTAACGAGAAGGAAAATAAATAAGGTGGATTATAGCTGAGTTGGTTATGAATGTTAGATGTAGTAATTTTTTTATAGTACTGATTCTTTGTCCAATTTTAAGATTTCCACTATTGATAATAGGTTATCGACCAAGACTCCTATGTAAAACTTTATGAAATATTAAAACACTTTTAATACATTGTGTTGGTTTTACTATAAATTTGGACCCCACATTGATTCCATGTGATTATGATGGTGGAGAGGACAGGGAGCCTAGATGATAAGTCAACTCCAGAGTCCTTGAAATGGAAATTTCTTCTTGGGAAACTTTCCTGTTGGCATTGGTGAAAAAAATCCATTTGTTTTTACTGAAATTGCAACATTTAAATGCTTTGATAGAAATCCAAATTGAGAATATTGAAATAGGAGTAGATTGATTGCAATAATGGCAGGCCAGGTGTGAGTAAAATATATTTTTAGATTTGCCCATAATTTTTGTATCCTGTGTTTTGGAGAAGAACTGATAAGTGGAATATGGTTGGTTTGGGAGTTGTGGATCCCATCAATAAGTGAATAAAATCATCTCATCAATATGTGAGTAAAATGGACTTCATGATTCAATAAATTGTGTTATGGTCATGTTGTTTTTTTTCTTATGATAAATATGTGAAAAAATTTAACATAATTATGTTATTGAAGGGTACTTTTTTAATTAAATTGTTATTGGTGAAGGGTCAATTTATTATTAGAACATTATAATCGAAGGGAAAAAATTTAAACATAACGTTTTTGGACGGGAAGCCTAAAGACCCAAAATGTAAAAAAAAAATATTTGACGGGTAATGAGAAATCCAAATTCCAACCCTAGTTGGACATTGTTTTAGTTGGAATTAAGCTTTGATATTTATATGTTTCAAGTTGGGTTTTTGAAAAAATAAAAAATAAAATTGCCGCCAATTACCTATTTAAAAACAAAAAGTGACCCGCTACATACTTTAAAAAAGGTTTATAACACAATTTTATTATTATAAAATGTAACAATAAATTAATAATTAAAATATATATCTTTTATAATTTTATTAAAAATGTGATATCAATTTTAAAAGAAAAATATATTGAAAATATTAATGTTATTATAATTAAATAATTAAAAACTTTTTCCTTATAATTTTATTAAAAATAAATAATAACGTATTAAATATTAAAATATAATATTTTATAGTGTTAATAAAATTATAATAGAAATTAAAAAAACATTATGTTATTATCAAAATAAAACATATATGAAAATATATTATAGATCATTCACAGGAAAAATGGCGCAATCTAGAGCTAGGGTTACACTGTGTGAAAACAAGTTCTTGGGAGCGTCTGCGAGGTACTATTCGCAGGGGGACTGGCATGGCGAACAAGGAATAACCAGTCGATGGAGGGTTCAATATCCTGGGATAAAAATGGAAAATCTCTGCCTCCTTTAGCTCCATCTCCATGGGGCCATTAATGCTAGTCTGCATCGGTTGGATGGGTCAGAGGGGGCTCCCTGGTTCTTAGTGAAGTGGTCAAGTTTGGCGACTCTGCGGCTGGCAGTGACATCTCTTCATACCGAACATTGAACTTTAGCTGCCTACAAAAATGTGTCTTAGAACCTTGCGGTAGCCTTTGCTCGGTGTATGGCTTTGTTATCGATCGAGTTTTACTTGAGTGGAACTCAGTTGGAATGTGGGCGCAGGGGAGGGCGTCAGTCATTTTTTGTGTTTTCGAGCAATGGGTATATTTTTCTCCTAGCTCTAGTTACCTCAGGGTTGTAGTGCCTCTAGGCCTTGCAGAAGGAGCGTGTTATACTGAACTAGTGCGCAACTATGTAGAAAGTGACGATGATCTAGTTCATATATACAAGATAATAGTGTGAGATGAGGATTGGGTCGATCCTACAGCCGATGGACAAATTCTGTGGGACAGGGATAGATCCTACACCTCAGATTCAGATGAAGAGCTTGAACACTAGCAGAATTGGTTGCATGAAGTATCTACACTCTGCTGCAATATGATGACCATGTCACTGAGGTGTGTCTCAACTGAGGTAAGAAATATTCTGCATTATGATGGTTTGACTGATGTGGAACTGTTTTTGGATGAATTTGAAAGGGAAGTACTAGAAGAACATCGATTCCAGGAACTGCAATTGGCATTGCGCTCTATGCCTACCCTCTGGTGGGGTATGCACAAGAAGAGCTTCACGGGATGGAGAGAATACATGAGAATTTTGAAGTTAAGTTTTGGCTGTGCTAATACTAGAATGACAGAAAAATACAGTGGGAAGGATGATCCACATGACCATTTGGCACGATGGACTAAGGCTTGGGGAACCGAACCACAATCAGAATGGGGTACATATTTTCTGCCATACCTTAGATACAATCCCAATGAACTAGAATTTGGAGACGAAGCTTCGCCATGGGATTGCTGAATGGGACATTCTATGGGAGAGTTTTATATTAACCTTCAGCTTTGAGGATGGTTTTGGGAGCATTGATGAGGCACTACAAGAAATAAAAGCGGTTATATTCAAAATGTTGATGGAACAGGTAGAATGGACTCAACCATATTGGAGTACTGTTACAGATCCATTTGGGCACATCAACCCCAAATTACAAATTGATACTATTAGGGTCCATAAAACCCTAGTGTAGTTGTTACATGCCCTAAAGAAGTTAGTCATCAGAATGCCTTACTTCCAAAGAAGTTCCGTCACTAAAAACATCCAAAAACTACCTCTAAGAAGATCAATGCAGGTAGGCCTTCATTAGGGTGTACTGTAATGCAAGCCAAACACTGGCAGGGTGCTATGCAATGCACTTGGTCCCTCTTTGGCCTACGCTGAGCGAATTTGAGCAAATTTCCATGAGGGTTTGAAGATTCCTTATCCATTGGAAGCCTCTAGAAGTTTCTCAATGCCACCTGCTCCTTTGAGTTCACATTTGGATGAGAAAGGGAATTAGGAAACATCAATCCCCTATCCCTTCTTCCATGGAACTGATTTCTAAATTTAGAAAGGCATTCATTACCTCCATTGATGGCATAACCTCCTTCACTCACCTATAAATAGATCACTCATCTAAGAGATCAGGGTTGAAAAATATTGAGTTGTAAGGAGATGCTGGTGATATGAGATTAGAATTGAGTGCAAGTATTGTCATAGTGTTGGAGTGTCTTGCTTTTCATGAGGCTGATGAAGGATTGAATTGGAAGGATGACACTGGATCGAGCTCATATGGGTTGTAATCTTTCCTCTTATCAATAAAGTTTTCAAGACTTTTTCCTTATGCTTGTGTTATATGTTAATGCTTTCATATGTATATCATGTTTTCGATTCCATGTTATTTATAAGCAATAGATCATTATGCCTTGATGGGTTTTTGTTTCTGTGATTGTGCAGGTACTTTCCAAGCGATTTAAGTACGGAAAGGAGCAGCAAGAGACAAGGAGCTAGCGAAAAATACAAGTAGGTGTCTCTCCTCTCTTGTTTTATCTATTGAATATAGAAAATGTTAAGATTAATTTGTCTGTTGTTTCTAGACGTGCTACTAGATCTAGAGGGTTAGGCGTTTGTCCAAGAACACTAAATATTCCTTAAACAAATTGGCTACCATACTGGGGATCGTTTATCATTCTTAGTAGCTTATCAGCCTCTTCAGAAATTTCTACACACCTTACTTGTGGTCGTTTATTGATTTCAGTCCTCTTTCATTGAAAATTGAGTTGAAATTGTGACAAAATTGCCTTCAGAATTGCTTACTACCATCAGCGCGGTCTAGTGAAGGACACAGTGCGCTGCAGTGCACTTCCCACATAGGTTCAGTGTGATTCATCACACTATCTCTAATTGTTTCCTGCACTGATCCCTTTAGGGTCAGTTTCCCATCTAGGAACTGAAAGTTTTTGCCAATTTTCTCTTGTTTGAATGAGTTGCTAAATGTCAACAATGTTGTCTCTAAAATAGATTTTCATCTCCTTAATTTGGCCCTACTTAGACTGGATTGTTGGATGTTTTTTATGTATTTTTTTTCATCATTTGCAATCTACTGTTGAAAGGTAGTTTTTGATCGATTGTTTTGTCGATAGAAAAGTGTCGTAAAGTCGTCATTTTCTTCGAAAAAATGAAAGTGTTGTAAAGTATTCCTTCATAAATAATCGATTGATTTATTTGTGCATTTGATTTGTATTTTTCATCTAAAGTGTCAAAAATCATCATTTCTTTAAAATTGAAGTGTCGTACAATCTTCCTTTCCCTTTTAAAAGAAATTGTTACAAATCGTCATTTTTTATGAAAAGGAGTTCTGAATTGTTTGTGCATTAGTTTTTCTTATTGCATCATTCACATTAAGAGAAACTGAAAAGAAATACATGCAATTTGTATTGTAGAGCTTGAGTTTGTGTGTTCAAAAGGAATGGTTTAGGGAATTGCATTAGTTTGTTCTCTTTGTTGCTTGTTCAAAAACTACTTGTATGCTCTATCCCTCATAGCTAGGATTTTCATTGCTGAAATTAAATAGAAAGAGTGCTTCTCATTCTAGCTGCACTCTTAGGAATTTTAGAACACATCTCACAGTGAACCTTCAAAGGCAAATTTCTAAGCAAGATCAAATTAAAATCTACATCAATTAATCTAATAATGCATTGGAACTTAACGAAAAACATCTAGAGGTCTAGGCTAGAGATGTGTTCCAACGCCTTTATACCTAGTGGCTATCATTTTCACTGAAGGTTGGGTGATTCCTCCTCTCTGATTCAATAAGTGCTAGTACGTACTTGTGCTCCCTGTACCATCAAGTATATAGTGGGAGACCTCAATAGGTTGAAATCCTTTATCCCTAGGAAGCCAAGTCTGCCGCCTTACCGATCGCAACACACCGAACACAACATTTGGGAAGATTGACTACCATATGTAAAGTCCTTGGTCATTTCTCTTTCATTTATCACCAAGGTGTATATTGCAGTTTTGCGATTTGTCTGGTAAACCCTCTTGTCTAGAATCTCCAGAGCAGTCACTTTCGTTCCTTTTCAACTCTTTAAAAGTAAAAGCATCATCTGAGCACTTGTCCTTTCAGGCTCATTAAAAATCGAAGGCGACTAGAGTCATATTTTGTTTTTTCTGAAATCTTTAAAAATGAAAAAGCAAAGTTGTGTTCTAGTTTTGTAAAAGTTAATTGACCACGAATAACATCCTTATTGCTTAGTTGAGTTTAAGTTGATAAATTTAATAAGCAATCGTGGAGGAAAATCAACCCAAACCCCGTCGTTTGCGGAGAACAGCGAGTCAACCGCCTTTGCCTCCCGAAGCGACACCAATTCAGACAAAACGGTCCCGTTTAACTGAGTCTAGTACATCAAGAACTCCTAGTTCTTCATCTGGGTTACCTGAAACATTTGTTTCAGTAGCTACAGAGACTCTAGTTACTCCAACTATTTCTGGTACATCCATTCCTAAAGAAGAAGTTTCACAATTACAATAACTGATCCTAATGTAACAGTAACTAAGGTTGTCCAACAACAAGTTGATACTCAACTTGAAACTGTTCAACCAGAAAGTTCTTTTGAATTAGAAACAACTCAACTAGGAGTTGGTCCAGAACCCATCCCAGTTCAAATAGAAGTTACATTTGAACCTGAAATTGTTTAGGAACCTCCCTTTGAAACTGTTGTTTATTTACCTGAACATCTGGACTTTGAATTTCAACATTCAGAAGTTGTTACCCCTCAAACATCAGTCACTGTTGAAACTACACTTTCATCAACACCAGAAATATTTTACGAACTTAATGGTCAAGATCTTCCACCAGATTTTATTGCCATAGAGGAGGAATTAGTAGAAGAATCCACACCAGGAACCCTATTTCACTTTGGAACTGGGCTTAATCTTTACCCTACTGCTCCTGATTACTTTGCTTTATTTGATCCTGCTTCCTTGCAAGTTCCCGTTGAATATTTAGGACAACTTTTATGCCAGTTAACTATGGTTGAACAACTGTTAACATCCAAGACTGTATCATTTGATGTAGTAGCAGCAAAATCTTCTGTTGTATCTCCTTCGATGTTTTCTACCACACCTGAGTCACACCTATATGGTGAATCATCCGTCCCGGTTGGTTACCAATCATTGTCTGGAGCCCACTCAAGGGTTGCTTCTGCACCATGGTCATCACCCATGTCCTCATTCGGAATTCTATCTGGTTCTTCTATAATGGGAACTCAACAGTTTGATCCTTCACATCAATATCATGCTGGCCAAGTTGGTCAACAAAGACCTGTGTGTCCATTAAATATTGGATTGCCACCATATGGAGAGCAATATTATTATTCACCATATCCTCCTTATTCCAGAGGAAAACCATATGGTAATTTCCCACAATATTCAAGTCAACCTGGAATTAAAGTTTGTCAATGGCAACCAGTAATGCCAACTCAACCAAGGCTTGTGTATCCAACACAACCAATGCAAACTATGTCAAATATTCATATTACACCTGTTGTTACTACCATGCCACAATCACAAGCTCAAACTGTTGTATCTCAACCAGTACAAACTGATCCTTCTTCCTTGCAACCACAAATTTCAAGTCAAGAAGTTCAAGTTTCTCAAGTTGTTATACAGTAGCCACTTGTTTCTAGAGCTCAACAACAACCTCAAGTTAGTATACCTTTATCTGGACTGACCCAGGCTTACACTGGTATAGTTGATTCACAACTTGGTCAACCTTTCATTATTGGGTAGCAATAGTTGTCTCAACAACTGTGGTTGCCACAATTCCAACAACCCCAATTCCAATAGTTCCAACCTCATTTTGGACTTGGTTCACAAGCTCAACCTGGTTTTGGTCAATATCAAGCTTACCAAGGACCTGGGCAACAAGGCTTTATAGGTTATGGACAACCACAATTTCAATTTGGTTATCAACAACCACCTTATACTGGTTTTGTCCAAAAACCATACCAAGGTTACCAAATTTCGATGCCGTATGATGGTCTTCAAATACCTATTGCACAGGAAACTCCATCATATCCTGGGTATGCTCAACCTGACTTGAATCGACAGTTGCCATTTGTAGCAACTTTAGAATTACCATATTTAAACCATCTCACCAATGATCCAATCGCATATGTACCTTGGTGGCCAGTAATTCCGCACAAGTTACCATCTGATATTACGAAGTTTAACGTAAATCCTGGAGAAGACCCATTGAATCATGTTATGACATTTCATTTATGGTGTTCATCCAACACCTTGAATGATGATTTGATCAGACTTCGCCTTTTCCAAAGAACGCTTATTGATCTAGCTGCTAAATGGTACATTGAATTACCAAGAGCTTCTTTCAATAACTTCACCACTTTGGCCACAACCTTTTTGACCCACTTCTAGTTACCTATCAGATATGAGACCGGAACAGAACTCTTGACCAACTTTAAACAGATTACCTCCACCCATATATCAGATCATATTCATGAGTGGCGGCGTCGTCGTCGAATGGTTAAGACATACGTTCCCGATCAGATTTTAGCTGAGTGGTTCATAAAGTCCTTGTTGACATCAATCATCGAGGATGTGGCAAAAGGTGGATTCGTCATAGAAGAGAAAGTTATTACTTGTGCCCAATACTTGGATTTGATTTACACACAATCTAGCATGCTCTATGATAAAATTCCTAATGCGCCTAGACCATCTTACACTGTTCAACCACCCCCACAATCGAGTAAGGACTCTCATGTCGGTGATGATGTGATCAGTTCTTCAAGCACACAGGCAACAGGAAGACCATCTGGTCAAACTCTTGCCATTTCCAATAAAGCTGCAAATGCATCAGAAAACATTCATGCCTCTGAGATTAATGTCATGTCATCTGACAAAGGCAAAAATCCAAAGCAACCAGGAGGTAAGAAAAAGGGGAAGAATAACAAAAAGAAACAGGAAAATTCCACTCCAGAGAAATCATCCGATTCCCCTACCATGGCTAGGAAACCTCGTTATCCATGTCTGATATGTAATGAAGAGAATTATACAAGAGATTGTCCACATCGCTCTGAGGTCTATAAATTGTTAAAGACCTCAAACACATTAGCAGTGTTGATAGATCCACTTCCAACCCTGGAGACACATTTGGTTGCAACTGACCATTCTTCCACATCCCAAGTACTCATGTTATCCATCGCAAATCCGCAAAAAGATGTTTTGGAGTCAACAAGGAATAAAGATTATGGAAATCCGTCGTCGTCGAATAACCAGGCCATTGATTAACCTAGTAATTCAACCTCAACTTCATCAGAAGTTGTTCCACCAATTGTACCTGAATTGATGATAAATCCACCAAAGGGAATTGTGCATAAATCAAATTTTAATCCTCGTGCTAGAGTAGCTCAAAACTATAATATAGTGGAAGATTTGGCTCAATCACCTTCCACTATGTCAACACTCGAGGTGTTGCAAAACTGTCCCTTCCAGAAACAAGCTTTATTGTCAGCAATAGGTTGAATACATCCTACGGATTCCAATCTTGTGGTTTTTAACCATGCAGGATATTCACCACAGTTACCGGTGAAATAAGCTTTCCTAATACAAGTAAAAGTTCTCAATAAGAATGTTCACTGAACTATTATTGATGATAGGGCATCTACTTGCATTATGTCCATGAGCTACTGGAAAACACTTGGTTCACTGCCCTTGTCACGATCACCAATTACGTTAAAATCATTTGATGGAAGAACATACACTCCATATGGGATTTTGAGTAACCTGAAAATCAAACTAGGGGGCAATACAATTACTGTTGACGTTGAGGTAGTTGATGGACTCCCTGATTACAACATTTTACTAGGAAGGCCTTGAGTATATGCTATGGCTACTGTTGTTTCCACGTACTTTCATACAATTGCATTCCATTTCAAGGGTGGAATCACAGTCATTTATCATCTAGCCTTCTTTTCCAATAGTTCACATGCTATGGGAAGCACTCCGTTGATACACAGAAACCCACTATCACTTGAAAGTGTTGGAGTAGGTCTCCTTAAAGATCCTTCCCTGATGGACACTTTTAACCTCCCGTCACCATCTGGTTTGGTGGAAGTGGCAAGAGTAGATATTTGCAACATGATTTCTTCAACATCATCTGATTTTATGAATATTTCCAACTACTTTGAAACTGATGGTCATAGCGAGGCATTGCCGCCAAGCCCCATTGAATCATCATAGCAATCAATTTTTCAGGCTTGTGTGGCAAACCCTAATCCGCACTCAACAATTGTATGGGTAGATAGATCGTTAGAACATGGTACCTCTTTGGATCCTTTTTCACGTATACATTCTACGAATGAAGGAATCATCTGATCAATGATGATAGGAGAAACGATGTGGGAGGATTATCATCATCGTTCCCAACTTCTAGATGACAATGAAGATTATTCAAATGAGCTAAATCACCCATCGATTGTTGATTTTTTGTCAAATTTGTAAATACTATAGATTCTGAGCGTAATTTGTCCAACATAGAAGAAACAATTTCTATAAACATTTCGACCAAGCCTAACATTGTAGAAAACATTCATGTTAACAAATCTTGTTATCCATTGGAACTTGATAATTACTGTGCTCTTTTTCGCGAATTTCAAGATGTCTTTGCATGGTCTTATGAGGAGATGTCGGGCATTGACTCAAGTATTGTTGAACATGAGATTAAAATGTATCTTGATGTCAAACCAGTACGAGAGCGGCTTCGATCTGTTCATCTTAAGAAAGTTGTTGCCATTAAAGCAGAGGTTGAAAAACGTTTGCGTGTTGGCTTCATGTTCCTTGTACCTCTTACTGATTGGGTATCTAATATTGTTCCAGTGATGAAAAAACAAGGGACAATTCTAGTGTTGAAAAGTGTGCAACAAGAAATGCTTGTTGAGAATGCAACAAGATGATGGAGCTTAGTGGAAAGGAGTCACCTTCACTAAGTGGGCCCCCAG
This sequence comes from Pinus tabuliformis, assembly GCA_031772625.1. Taxonomy (NCBI): domain Eukaryota; kingdom Viridiplantae; phylum Streptophyta; class Pinopsida; order Pinales; family Pinaceae; genus Pinus; species Pinus tabuliformis. The sequence goes on along the minus strand of CM062819.1, from coordinate 285,704,802 downwards.
GCAAATTATGGTGCAAGTTCTATTTTTGGATCCCAGCAGGGATGATCACAACAGGAGTGACCACAGCAGGGATGATCACAGCAGGAGTGACCACAACAGGAGTGATCACAGTATGAGTGATCAAATTCTATTTTTAGATTGGCTGTCAAAAATAGAAAAGTCAAATATTATTGTCTCATAATAATATTTAGACTATAAATTTTGTCTTATCCTCTTGGAGCACTTCAGGATGAGCTACGGATGTTGTACATGCAGATCCCAGAAGGAAATACGTGGTTACCTATGGGATGACCAATATTTTCATGCAAGACTTCAGTTAGAACTCAAGTGAGTTGAGTTTAGTGCACTGGAGGTGCAGTTGATGGACTTGTGTTCAGTTTAACTTTGTTAAACTAGTTGTATTTAGTCTAACTGATCAATAGACTAGAGATGAGTTGGGTGAATTAGTTATTAATTAATTCACAAGTTATTAACTCATAATGCAACTATAGAATACATCAGTTAACTCAGTTGCATGTCAGTGCATGTTCAGTTCAGCAGGGACATGTGTTAGAGGATCAAATTGCTATCAGTTGTGACTATAGTTGTGCATGATGATTTGCACAATCAGAGGGATTGAGTATGCCAATGAATTGGCCAATACCAAGAATTGTAGCCCGTGCTCACGTCCAACACAGTGTGAGTGATTATTTGCAGGTCAAATATGAGTTTGGTAAACCATTCTCATCAATTCTTGAGCAGGTATTGAGCTGGAGAGGCAGGCAAGCAGTGGAATAGATTTGGAGATCAGATCTGAGATGTATTCTGTGTAGCATGTGGAGATAGTACTGATTACTTGTGAGGAGTATTGTACTATGTATTGTTACATGATTCAATCATTAATATACAGATAGTGTGGGGTTTTTAGCGAGATGCTTTCCCCGGGAAAATACTGTGTTGATATGTGTGATTGATGCTTCTATGTACGCCTGTGAATGTTTCTGCTCTGTAAATTGATGATCAACGTAGAGGAGGTTATGTATTATGCATGTTCCACTTATAAGTGTATAATCAGTATAATCTCTGTGAATATGTGTCATATTATTCAAAATTTCTACATGGTATCGGAGCTGCTTGATTTGCAGAAGAGATTTTTACAGGATATCAAGCAAGGATTGATCACCGGATCTATTATTCAGAAGGTGTTTACATTTTATTTCTTCAGGCAGAGTCTGTAATCAGGCCAGGTAGCCTCTGGATTCATCCTTCTTTTGGAAGGTGAGATATCTGGTGAATGCCCAGACAATCAATCTCTGTACAAGAAATACTTTGTTCTCACGAATTCTAGATTGGAAGTGGTTGAGTTTTTGAGCTGGTGGAATTCGAATTTAATTCCAAAGCAAGAGATAAAAATCAGAAACATTAAGTGTGAGAATGGAGACAGTATTCCCCAGTATCTCAAGAAGTTCACCCAATGCCGGGATGAGCTGGGAAGTGTGGGGGTGACTGTCAGATGAGGATGGTGAGTGTAGCACTCCTTGACCTTCCTAAGAGTCGGCATAACTACCAGGACTCAGTGAATGGAAGGGAGAAACTGCCACGATGGGAGAGACTTTGGTCGGATCTTGTGCAGGAGGAGATTAGACGGAGCACCAGAGATGGTTATTCATCCATGCAGGATGAGGAGAACTATGCCTTAGCGAGTAAGGTGAAGAAGGGGAAGGAGAAGGGTTCTCTTTCCGAATCCAGTTCCTCCAGTGGTGGGAAGAAGGTTGACAAATCGAAAGTGCGATGCTTTCGTTGTCATGAGGAGGGTTCACGGGTCAAGAACCTGTATGCTCTTGAGGTTCAAGATGCATGCAAAGCCTTGAGCAGTGAGGCAACTGATGGAGACTTGGTGGATGAGAGGGAGCATATATTACCTTTCAACATGCAGAGCCAGAAGAAGTCTCAGACGATTGTGGAGGAGCCACAATTGGTGCAGCAGCTTTAGGAGGTTGTGGAGGAGCCACAATAGGGGAAGCTGAGAGGAGATTGAGTAGAGACATCTACTCATCTAGAGACCTCCAATAGGGGGAAACTTCGAGCCAGGTGGGCTGAGGGATCGCATGCAGCCATACCTCCAGGTAGGAGGTGGGGTGATGTGGATTGATCGTCCCAAGGAGGAGGGGCAAGATCCTTGAGGTACCCAACCTCTTGGATGAGACCTTGCTACGAGAGCCCCAATGTGTAGTAGCAGGAACTGATTGATTGGGTAGAGACAGATGCGGATGGAGCGGCAGAGAGAGCGACAGTGCAGGGAATCCCAGGACAGTGCATAGCTAGCAGGCTGCGGCAATGTGAGAGGCACAAGTGTTTTGCATAGTGCTAGGTGGCACAGAGAGGTGTGCAATGGTGCGAGATGCATGGAGATGTTGCAGTAGTGCAAATGTCAGAGAGGGAGCACTTGTAAGCAGCAGGTAGAGCTTCAGCATCAGAGAGTGTTTCTAGCCCAACAGGGAGGTCAGTTGGGAGGTGCAGTGCGGGTGCAATGCTGGGAGATAGAACCAGCAGAAACACGGATGCAATCAGAGATCAAAGTGACAGAGGCTAGAGTAGTCAGATACTGAAGAGCACAGAGATGCAGAGTCTTCAGTCGATAAAGGCAATAGCAGTCAGAGACTTTGATGACAGAGCAAGTGGACTGACCAGATGTGTTGCATGGAGAACATTCCAGAGTTTCAGGATCGGGTTTGAGAGGAAACCTTTCTTGTTGAGAGGGAGTGTTGAAAAGTGTGCAACAAGAAATGCTTGTTGAGAATGCAACAAGATGATGGAGCTTAGTGGAAAGGATTCGCCTTCACTAAGTGGGCCCGCAGACAATTTATGGCGCAAGTTCTATTTTTGGATCCCAGTAGGGATGATCACAGCAGGAGTGACCACAGCAGGGATGATCACAACAGGAGTGACCACAGCAGGGATGATCACAGCAGGAGTGACAACAGCAGGAGTGATCACAGTATGAGTGATCGTAGGGTGATCATAGTATGGGTGATCACAGTATGAGTGATCACAGTATGAGTGATCAAAGTCTATTTTTAGACTGGCTGTCAAAAATAGAAAAGTCAAATATTATTGTCTCATAATAATATTTAGACTATAAACTTTGTCTTATTCTCTTGGAGCACTTCAGGATGAGCTACGGATGTGGTACATGCAAATCCCAGAAGGAAATACGTGGTTACCTATGGGATGACTAATATTTTCATGCAAGACTTCAGTTAGAACTCAAGTGAGTTGAGTTTAGTGGACTGGAGGTGTAGTTGATGGAGTTGTGTTCAGTTTAACTTTGTTAAACTAGTTGTATTTAGTCTAACTAATCAATAGACTAGAGATGAGTTGGGTGAATTAGTTATTAATTAATTCACAAGTTATTAACTCATAATGCAACTATAGAATATATCAGTTAACTCAGTTGCATGTCAGTGCATGTTCAGTTCAATAGGGACATGTGTTAGAGGATCAGATTGCTATCAGTTGTGACTATAGCTGTGCATGATGATTTGCACAATCAGAGGGATTGAGTATGCCAATGAATTGGCCAATAACAAGGATTTTAGCTTGTGCTCACGTCCAACACAGTGTGAGTGGTTATTTGTAGGTCAAATACGAGTTTGGAAAAATCATTCTCGTCAATTATTGAGCAGGTATTGAGCTGGAGAGGCAGGCAAGCAGTGGAATAGATTTGGAGATCAGATCTGAGCTGTATTGTGTGTAGCATGTGGAGATAGTACTGAGTACTTGTGAGGAGTATTGTATTATGTATTGTTACATGATTCAATCATTAATATACAGATAGTGTGGGGTTTTTAGCGAGATGCTTTCCTCGGGAAAATACTGTGTTGATATGTGTGATTGATGCTTCTATGTACGCCTGTGAATGTTTCTGCTTCTGTAAATTGATGATCAATGTAGAGGAGGTTATGTATTATGCATGTTCTGCTTATAAGTGTATAATCAGGATAATCTCTGTGAATATGTGTCATATTATTCAAAATTTCTACATCGAGTGTGCGTTGATTATAGGGATGTAAACCAAGCATGTCCAAAGGAAAATTATCCTACACCTTTTATTAATCATATTATGGATGAATGTGACGAATGTGAATTCTTTTCAATCATGGATGGATTTTCTGGTTACAATCAAATCAATATCCACCCACAGGACCAATCAAAAACCGCTTTTATATGTCCGTGGAGCACATTCGCTTATCGAAAGATACCTTTTGGTTTGAATAATGCAGGGGCTACATTTCAGAGGGAGATGAATTATTCCTTCCATGACATCAAACACATTGTTCAACCTTATCTTGATGATTTGCCTGCTCATTCGCGAATACTGACTAATCACCCGCAACATTTGAGAGCAATATTTTTACGATGTCGACACTACAAGACTCAATCCACATAAATGTGTGTTTTTTGTTGGCTCTGGTCGATTGCTTGGATTCGTAGTTTCAAAAGATGGAATTCGACTTGATCCCATTAAGGTTTAGGCAATCCTTGACTTGCCTCGACCTTAAAACTTGTTACAGATACAGAGACTTCAAGGGAAGGCAAACTTTCTGAGGAGGTTCATTCCAAACTATGTTGACTTAGCTAAAGGTTATACATGTCTATTGAAGAAAGGGGTACCCTTCCATTGGGACCAAGTTGCGCAAGATTCTTTTGATGCTCTCAAAGATTCTCTGACTAGAGCATCATTACTGTATGCCCCAAACTATCAAAAATACTTTTACCTGTATCTCATCGCTGCAGATACAACCATCGATATGGTTTTAGTTCAAGAAGAAAGTGGAACTGAACATCGTATTTATTATTTGATTCGTAATCTCAATGATACAAAAAGTAAATATTCATATGTCGAAAATTTAGCCTTGGTAGCCGTTCAAGCTGTGCAAAGATTTCATCATTATGTCCTCCCTCGCAAAACTACCATTATATCAAATTGCAACCCTATGACATACATCTTGTCACGTCAATTGCTGGGGGACAAATATTCTAAATGGATAGTTATCGTGTAGGAGTTTGATTTGGAATTCATCATATCTAAATCAAAGAAATCTCTTGTCTTTGCCGAGTTACTTTGTGATCTTCGCGCATCCTCCAATGATTTAACGTCAGAAGTGTTAGGATTCCAAGAAACTCTCCTAGGTTGTATCTCAGAGATGCCTGATAACATATAAATTCAACTATTATTGTAGGTTTAATGGAAGTAATGATGGTTTGGTTCAAGCTAGATAACCACTTCTACTTTGTTTCACTCCAGACATGCATGAACACCCTCAGACTACAAGGCTTTAAACCACCAATGCTCATGGTTTTATCTATAAGGTGAATATGGAGAATACTAAACACACCAGCAAATACACAATACCATGTGATGGCCAGCTACAACTAGTAAAGAAACCTGTAAATCTAATCTATTAATGCAAAGACAGGATGACAACTCTCTTGCATTAGATAGAAAGAAACCTGAGCGACCTATTCAGTGATGCATTCAACATTTTAACATAGAGACAAGATGACATTTATCTAGTGCTAAATATTAAAAGATCCAGAACACAACACATTAGGCACAAGCTTAGAATAGAGGAAAATGGACACTGAGCAGTTAACAACAAAAGAAGCTTGTATTAGTTGAAAATGAATATGAGACACTGCAAGTGACAAAATATCTACAGTCTCCAGAAGTTGAACCTTACACCAAATGCCAACATTGATTACATCTTTCTTCTAGATATTTGTAGATTGGCATTACAAGGGCACTTGGTCGTTTAGGTATGGAGGGGTCATAATTGAACACCAACTGCATTTAACCACTTGATGGAGTCTCTGGACGCGATTACTTGATTTAGTGGGTAAATTTGATCTGTTCAGGTGCTGTGCTATCCTTTTAGGCGGTTGGAGTGCTTGACCTGGTGGAGTCCATGACTAATAAATTGAGTTACAGAGTCATGCTTGTCCTTTTCTCCTTTGGCCATGATTTCTGTTAAGTATGGTTGTTGGGGATCTCACTATGACTGATTTTCACACGGAATAAGTCGATCTTGCGGACAAGATAGACCTTCCTAGAATCTAAAGAAGACCTAATGACAAGCAAACCAACCAGACACTATCTTTCTCTAAATATGCTTTAATAAACAATGGCAAACAAGTGTTTTTAGGGCCTACCTTAGGTCCAACGCAAGCTTGTGGATGCCCTCGCTCCTTTGATCCAAATGAGCTCCTTTGTCACAAATCTGCAAACACAAACAAGCAAACAAATTAAATAGCACCTGAAATGCCAATTGCATAAAACATATTTAACATGAAAGTCAAGGAGTCCATGAAACAAATAACATGAGATACTTGTTGAGAAAAATGAGTCTGATTGTATTAATTCAAAAGAACAAGAACTTTACAACCTTTGCCTTGACGTTGTACAAGCTCCTCCCGGGGTCCAGCATGAAGTCTCCTCTACTTTGACAAGTTTCACTCACTCCCCAATGAAACCAAAAAGGTATGTGATCTCTCCTCTTAGGCTTAACTAGGAAGTCTTGATTTCACCAGCATTTACCCTAAAAAATGTTCAGCTTCTAACCTCCTTAGCAACCAACCCAATGCCTGTATTTATAGTGCAATGGAGGGAGGTTACTAGGTCCTCCTTCAAAGGGATAAAGACCTCCTTCAAAGGGATAACTCGTCTCATCAAGGGATTAGCTCCTTCTCTTTTGGGATGCATGAACCACCTCAGAGCGAAAAATCCACGTCAAAATTCCTTCTAGAATCCTCTAGAATTAACCCAAAGTGAGTTTTTTAAGATAAAACTTGCGCCTTTTGACTTTCACAGGGGTACGCACCTACGCCGTTAGGGACAGAGCGGGCAGGTCCGCAGTTTTTGTACATAGAAGGTGCGGGACCGCAGGTGAGAGTGAGAGAAAGTGCGGAACCAGAGTTACATTGATTTTTAATGTCTTTCTCCCATTTCCAAAGCTTGATTTGAAGAGTTGAGGTCTGGGACTTGCTTAGGAGGACAGTATAAGTGATGATAGACCCATACTGACTGCAAATAATCATGGTGACGATATTTTTGTGTAACAGATTGCCCCATAAAGTGTGAAGTCTGTAGTAGATGAGGATTTCATTTATCATTTAGGAAGAGTGAAGTACTTTATCATTTCAAGGATCATCTTGAGAGAGCCTGGTTGGAACCTGTAAAAACATTCAATGCAAGATATATATATGAGATCATATCATCGCTGAGGTAGGCATTCCCATACTCAGATCAAAACTGACTAGAAAACTAACTATTGCTCTGATACAGGAATGATCTTGTAAAACATCACAAGTATAGACTCAGGTGGACACAGTATGGATGCATCCATCTGTTTATGAATAGTCCATCATATAATGAATACAAAATTCCTCGCAGCCTGGATCGTGGAAAATAGATCCAGGGTCTTCATTTCTACTTCCCGAAACAATACGATTCTATCCATGCGAATGAGTGTGTTGATGTCGAACATGGTAGAAACCACTTGATTACCAGTTAATGATGTAAACTGTTAACAAGTGTGAGAGAAACCACTAGTGATGTCAATGGCTCTCAAAGTACCCAGTACAATCCATGAGATGCGAATAAATGTGTTGATGTCGAACATGTCACGGAATTCTTTGATCGAAAGTCAATGATGCAAACTGTCGTCAAAGGCGAGAAACCTGCCATTAAGGCATGTAGATCTCAAGGTACTGACGATTTCTAGATCATCTTTCTAGATAATGAGCTAAAGTCGATAGAAAGTGATCCGTCGCAGGCAAGCCCACAACACGAAATCATAGATCAAGTCGAAGAAATTTAGTTGCAAGGACTGACTCAGGGATGGTCAAGATGGATGACAGATATTTTGCAGATGAATGGCTTATTGGCAGTGATCTCTTGAACACATAACGACACGACAGATGGCTTGGTGACAATTGACCCAAAGTTAATACCCAGAAACTAGCTGAAGACTTTCAATTTGGTTTGATCAATTGTTAGGCAAAGGATTTCCCAACCCAGGTGAATGAAAGTGTCGTGTTCAAGAGTGGTTACAAAGTATGACAAACAGACTCATTTTTCTCTCTTTTCCCCCACCATTTCTGGCAAGTACCTCTTTATTTTTGACAAGCTTGAGGAGGATAACATTTGCTTGATTATAAGCTCATCCTTCGGATGAGTCCAACTTAGTTTAAATTCGAACCCTAAGAAGGAGTGGTTCGTTCATGTTTGTAATTGAACAGGTCCTTTATTGTGAAGTTTTAACGAGTCCAGTATAGGAGAAACTCGGCGTTTTCCAATTTTAGAGAGTCTGAAAAAAATTAAGAAGACTCCAAGGTTGACCTTTTTCGTAAATTTGTGTCTCCCAAGCCTGAAAAAGTATAAAATAATACTTGAGAGAACTGCTTGATCTTTTATGACCAAGGAGTACTTTTCGTCATTAGTGCCCTTGACCCGAAAAAGTAAAAAAGCGATCAATGACACGTCGTTTTATAACCAATATCGAATTTGAAACGACAAAAATCCGGCAATCTTTTCATGTTTTTACGGTCGGAAAAGAGCTGTAAGTGGACCGTCTTTTAATTCCGTTTTAACGAGTTTAAAAGAAACATTTGGCAATCTTTTCATGTTTCAGGAGTCAGAAAAGAGCTTAAAGGTGACTCTAAATGTTTTTTCGTCAAAAATGATAGATTTCACCTGAATAATCCGTTATTCTGCAGAAAAACACAAACATTACTCATACCTGTTTGAAATGGATAAGAATGTCGCAAAAATACCTTTTCAAAGTGAAACATAAACAAATTTTCAATTTATTTACTCAAAAAACTTATAAAATGGGCCTTCATCAATTCATTTTTACTGTTTGAGTTTGGGTGAGAAAATAGTGCTTTTGCTCAGAAAACTTCTCGTGAAGATTGCAGAAAATCCAACCGTCGGAATCGAACGCCGTCTTCTCCAGGTAATCCACGTCATCCCACTCTTAATTTTTAACCGTTTCATTTTTTGTTTTAGTCATTTATTTCATTTTTGGGAGGGTTTTTAGGTAAAAAACCTGCGCGCGGGGGCCCGCAGGTTTACCACTGCTGGCCTGTGGACCCCGACTTTTTCTCCATTAGGAAAAAGCTTGGGGTCCACACCTTCCGTGTAGACAAAGTGCGGTCCCACGCACTGTGTCTAACCCAAAGGGTGCGCTCCCCGCCGCAAGGGTTTTTAACCCAAAAATTCTCAAAAATGGACCAATTGAAATAATTTCTAGCAATTTAATTTATCCTTATACTTGATGCAGAGAGTACATCATGCTAGATTGGCGCGAACGAGAGCATGAGGACGTGGATGCTACCACATGGAATCATCAGCCTTCACTTGATGCTTTGAGGGCATGGGGATTGTACAAATTTTGGGCCATTCCTGGCATGAGGGCTCAGGTGGATTTCTTATAGTGGATGGTTGACAGATGGAGCGTATAAGACCAGTGCTTCTTCATTGGTGGCCACCAGCTCGAAATCGAGTTGGCGGACATATATTTTTTGACTGGTTTGCCTAAGAGAGGCGAAGACTTGACTCTGTTTGGGGCTAGGGCAGGTGGCCAGTCTGTCGATAGCCTCCGGCTAGAGTACTGCAACAGCCAGGCTAGAGACAAAGGGATAGACATAAAGACCATATCCCGTCCTGAGCTCATGGTGATTGCGTTCACTGTCACCAGACTTTACGGGGCTGCCGCATTACATATTGCCACCAGATCCCAGATGCGTATGGTAGTTGATTGCTTTCGAGGCACCATCTTCAACTGGTGCGATGCCGTGTTGGCCAATATGAAAGGCTAACTGACTAGGGCCAAAAACGGACGACTAAAGACTTTTGGTTATGGGTCTTTGGTCGTGAGTTTTGGCCTAGAGAGGGTTCCTATGCTGATCCCGCAGCACCTTACTGTTGGAGCTGGGCTTCCTCGAGAGCCCAAACTGATGCGATGGGTCGTAGTTATGGCCCGTCACCCGGACGAGAGGACAGAGGTTGCTCGATTCAAACTTGAGTATTTCCAATGGCTGGAAAACCAGGACTTTTCTATTCAAGACTTCCCTTACGCTGGGATAGATTTTCGTGGTGACCCAGACATGACTCTTCCACCAGGAGAGCAGTGGGATGAGTCAGGTAAAATCCTTTTCAACATTTTTCCTATTAAATTTTTTTTTATTATTTTTCCATCGTCTCAAAACTGATAGCAAAAATTTCAAATGCAGATGTGGGTCCACAGTGACCAGCCGCTCTTTGACCTTATGCGAGGAAGTAACCAGTTGCACCCGTGCCAGCCCCACAGGACGAATCAACAGAGGTTTTGGTCGAGTTGGAGGGTCATCTCGAGCGCTTGACAGGAGACCACTATAGATGACATTAGATGACATTCCTCGTCGACTTCAGCGCTATGTGATTGGGGTCCCGGGACCTTTTAGGAGGTTCCTTTGCAAGGTGGCCCGGGCAGTGGTTTCTTATAGAGATCATCACCAGTGATAGGATGATCACCTATTGTGGGCACATGTGACATTTTTGTTTTTTGTACTTATCATTTTTTCCGATCATAAGGTGTTTTTCAACCTATGATCGAGGACGATGTATTTTTTGACACACTCCTATATATATATATATATATCACTATTACTGGCTTATATTGCAAATCATGTTATGGAATGGTTTTAAATTTACATGTATGATTATTGCAAATGTCTATTTAACATTCGAGAAGCAATTACATCTACTAATGTATTTAAAGATCTTGGAATATGCTGATATTCAATATAATCAAATTCACGTTCCAAGAGACGCACTCTCAAAAATAATCTTAATAACACTGGATTTCTAATGGCATACACTCTATTAAGCTATAATACAATGAGTTCGGAACCTAACCTCACTATCAAACTCTGAATCCCAAATGGAACAGATTTACATAATAACTCAATCACTGCACTATACTCGGCAATGTTGTTCGTTGTTTGACCGAGGCTTACCCAATGCATAGATACTAACTCGTCAGAGGGCGAATAGATAACCCACGCTGCGGAAGAGATGTTCCATGTATTATGACAAGCACCATCAGCGAAACCAATGTATGTTCGGAGAGGCATCAACATTTGCAATATCAAGAGTAAAACCAAGATAAGTAGGAATAATGAAAAAACACTCTCTAAGCTAAGCACACTGTTTAAACTAAAACACACCAGCTAGAAAGAAAAAACTATCCTAACTAAAAATCTCCATACCCATTCTTTAAGCATAATACCTCTTCAAGTAAAGACCATTTCTGGGTTTACCCAAAGAGTCCCCATCAAAGTATACCAATTCATAGGCCCCTTTTGCTAGCTTTCGCTTGACAACATAGAGACCATGCCACATAGGAACGAATTTTCCAGCACCCAATTTATCATTAGCTTGATCGTAAAATAAGACTAGATCTCCTTTCGAAAAATTTCGAGGGGTCACATTTCGATCATACTGAGCTTTCATGTGTTTTGCGTGAGTCTCGATCGCCAATGCAGCATCATGTCGATTCTCATCTAATTGAGCCAAGTATAACAAATGCTTTTCCTATTCGGAAGTGGTTGGAAGTAACTCGATGGCCATTTGCAGTGACGAGATTTCGCATTCAATGGGTAACATGGCTTCCAAACCATAGACTAATTGGAAAGGAGTGAACCCTGTTGATGTTTTTACTGAAGTTCGGTACGCCCAAAGCGCTGAAAATAGCATGTTGTGCCAATTCGACCGATGAATCCCAATGATTCGTCGAATCATGATAACTAAAACTTTGTTGATGGATTCAACCAGACCATTCGCTTGTGGATAATAAGGGGTTGAACTATCGTGACGTAAACTAAGCTGGACTGTAAGTTCGGTCATCATAACGTTTCGAAAATGACGCCCATGATCAGTGATTATTGCTTGCGGGACACCAAACCTAGAAATTATATGATTGAACACGAAAATTGCAGCTGTCTTTCCGTTTGCCTCAAATGTAGGCATCGCCTCGGTCCACTTAGTAAAATAATCTACCGCAAGGATGATATACGCATGCCCCCCGGCCGAGTGAGGGTTACATGTAATAAAATCGATACCCCATTTGACAAAAGGACCAACGGCAATAATAGGGTGGAGAGGAGCAGGTGGAGCGTGCATCTTTCGATCAAAAATTTGGCAGTTGTGGCATTTTCGGACCGCCGTAATACAATCTTTAAATAAAGACGGCCAAAAGTAGCGAGTGCGCAATATATTTTGGGCTGTGGCAAACCCAGACATATGACCGCCACACGTTCCAGAGTGACAGTCATTTAGAACCCTTTCATCATCTTCGTGAGTTAAGCAACGTCGAAAAACAGAGTTCGCCCCACGGCGATAAAGAGTATCTCCAATAATCCTGAATTGCTGGGACTGGAATCGGATTTTTCGATGTTCTAACCTTGAAATTTCTGGCCAAAAGGATTGGTTTGGAGATAAACGATGATATCCCCATACCACGGATCTAAAGTGTTGATTAGAAACAAGGATTCGTCCGCAATGGGCTCCTCTGCCATAGTTTCCGTGTCAGCACGCGGGAAGTCACACATTAACTCCGCAAAAACTAAAGATTTCTTAGACATAGATTTCTCAAATTCCAAGTCAAACTCTTGCAGGATAACGATCCATTTAGAGTACTTGCCCCCTAGCAATTGCTTGGTCAAAATGTAGATCATAGGGTTGCAATCCGAAATTACCGTAGTATTACGTAGTAAAATGTAGTGACGAAAACGTTGGACAGCTTGAACAGCTGCCAATGCCAATTTCTCCACATGTGAGTATTTTAGCTCAGTTGGATTTAAAGTGCGACTAAGATAATAAATCACATGTTCCATTCCGAATTCATCTTCCTGAACTAAGACCATTCCAATGGTGGAATGAGAGGCGGCGAGATACAAGAAGTAATCCTGGTTGTAGTTGGGAGGATGCAACAACGGTGCATGGGTCAACGCATGTTTGAGTGCATCAAAAGATTTATGAGCTATCTCATCCCAATAGAATGGAGAGTTCTGTTTCAACAACCGGGTAAGACCCTTTGTAACCTTGACATAGTTAGGAATGAATCATCGTAAAAAATTTGCTTTCCCTTGCAAACTTTGGAGTTGGCGAAGACTCGAAGGAGGAGGCAATTTGATGATAGCTTCGACCTTCGAGGGATCGACGCGAATGATGGCTTTCGAAACTACAAATCCCAACAATTGACCCGTTTCTATACAGAAGACACATTTGTGTGGGTTCAACCGAATCCGATAATGCCTACACCTCATAAAGATTGCTCGTACATGGACGAGGTGATCAGCTCGATGTAATGAATGAGCAGGCAAGTCATCGAGATAGGGTTGCACAATGTGCTTGATGTCATGAAACGCATAAGACATCGCCCTTTGAAAAGTTGCTCCGGCATTCTTAAGCCCGAAAGGTAACTTGCAATAAGCAAATGTCCCCCATGGACAAATGAAAGCCGTTTTTGGTTGATCGGCAGGTAGAATATTGATTTGATTGTATCCGGAAAAACCGTCCATGAAGGAGTATATTTCGCTGCCGGCACAATCATCAATGATTTGATCGATATAGGGAGTTGGGTAACTGTCCTTTGGACAGGCTCGATTAATGTCCCTATAGTCGATGCATATTCTTATTGTTCCCTGCTTTTTATTAACCGGAACAATATTCGATACCCAATCCGTTAGCGGGATCGGATAAATGAAACCTACTTTCAATAATTTTTCAACTTCTGCTTTAATTGCAGCAGCTTTTCTTGGGTGAATCTGACGCAAACGTTGTCGGACGGGTTTAACGTCCGGGTAAGTCTTGATCTCATGAACAACAATCGCGGGATCAATTCCTGGCATTTCCTCATAGGACCAGGCAAACACGTCGCGAAATTCTTGAAATAGGGCCTTATATATCTGAATTTCGTCATCTGTACATGAGGCACCTATATGAATGTTCTCAACAATTCCGGGCTTAACCGAAATGTCAATAGGAATAGTTTGAGAGATGTTTCCCAAATTTAACTCTGAATCGGGATGTTTCATTGGATTCTGAGGTTCCTTGACATATTCAGTCGTAAAAATTGATGAGAAATCACTGTCAAAACGATCATTCTCAGGTAAAAACGAAGATCTGTGATGAAGATCTTCCCATGGTAAATCATCTACACATAGGATTTCACGAATTTTCTCATCAGAGTGAACAAGTTTAGAAAACGTGATTAAATCCGAGCTTGATGTGAAAAGTGATTCCCAACGGACCACATTCATGAAGTCATTTTCGGTTGAAGATGGGTCGGAAAATGACTGCACGACTTCATAGGAAATTTCATATGGACTCAAAGGCATGACATTACCAAATGAGTCTATCTCAGATTCAGAAGGAATGATCCAAGGATCATCATAAACAATGGTGTCTGATGTAATCATATGAATGGTTTCAAATGAAGACGATGCGTTGATAGGAGGAAAAGGAAAAGTTCCCAGTAAACCGACATCTTTAACTAATCCTACTCCAACATCCTTATATGGGATAGTTGTTTTATCGACATGCTGAATACTCTCCAAAGAGGCTGGGTCAGATGAAAAGTAAGCCAGTTGGTCTATTGTTACGATCTTTCCATTATGTGGAAACTTTATTACTCGAAAGATCGATGAAATGACCGCTGTCATAGCATAAGACCAACTTCGACCCAAGAGAAGGTTGTAATCTAGAGGGGCATCAACCACCTCCACATCTAGACTAACGGTTTTTCCTTCAACCCCTATAGGCAAATCCTATAGAATGCCAAAAGGATGAAACCCACGGCCATCAAAGGCCTTTAGAATCGTCGAGGATTGATTTAGCGAAGGAGAACCAAGCGATCTCCAACACTTATCGACATAATACACGTTGAGGCTCCCTCATCAATTACAGTCCGATGAATAGGCCTGTTTTTGACTATCACTGGTATTTTGAAAACCATTTGATAAGGCAAACACGGTGTACTATTTTCTAGATCGAAAATCATTAGGTTCGAGTCCTGAACATCAACATCTCCTATAGCCGACAAAAGTAATTTACGTTGTGCTGGACATGATTGCAGCACTTCCAAAGCCGACATTGCTGAGGGTGAAACAGATAAATCCTCAACAATGTTATAATTCTGAGCCGCTCTCACATGTGGATTGAAAACTAACTTTCGAAGTATACCCTCGGGCGGTTTGATTACCAAGTCCGGATTAGGTTTCTCGATTTGTAGTGGATCGCAACCGGGAGCTGAGGTTGATGGATTAGAATGAGAAGATTTTGCTTCTTTACTATCAAAAGGACTTTTACTACCATAATCTTGCGATCGAGTCGCAATCCTAACATGGGACATCATCAGTATGGGTTCTTCATTGGCATTTGAGGATGAACCTATCATCTTACTGTCTTGAGCTGGAAAAGGATTCTTCAAAATAGTAGGAGTTTGGGAACCCTTGACAATATTTTCAACCTCTGCACGATGAGGGCAGTCTCTTGTAAAATTTTCATCGTCACAAATGAGACAAGGATAACAAGGTTTGCACTTTTCATCATTGGATTCCGCCTTTTCAGGTTTCTCCTTTGAACGTTTGTCTGTTTTATTCTTCTTCTTTCCTTTCTTCTTCCCACCGGATTTTGATTTGGCTGTAGATGACTCTACAACGTGAATATCGACGAAGATCTCTGCAGAAGAATCTCCTGTTGGGGAATCAGGCAAGGTTATGATAGGAGAAGAATTCTTGGAAGATTTCTTCTTACTTTTAGTGTTAACCATGCCAATCATACCATCGGCGGAATGAGATCCCAAAGGAGCTGCAGCGATTTGATTTTGCTTGGGAAGATCGGTGATTTTTTCATGTAACGTACCTGACTAAGTATAGACCAAGTCAAGGTACTGTGCTTGAGCAATTACTTGCTCCTTAGTAACAACTCCGGCTTTAGCAACATCTTCAGTGATCTTTGGCAACAAATATTTTACAAACCACTTGGCCAAGATCTGATCCGGAATAAATACCTTCACTAAACGCCGTCGACGTCTCCACTCATGAACATGATCTGAAATGTAAGTGGATGTCGATTATTTTAACGAAGTTAACAATTCCGTGCCATTGTCATATCGGACTGGCAATTGAAAATGAGTAAAAAACGAGGTAGCTAACTGACTAAAATTATAAAAAGTGCCTCATGGTAACTCAATGTACCACTTGGCCTCGAGACCAATTAGAGTGCGCTGGAAAAGTCTAAGACAGATTGAATCATCTGAAATGGAGTTAGACGCACACCAGAGGTGGTAAGTCATCACATGGTTCGACGGGTCCTCTCCTGATTTACCTTCGAATTTGGGAAGGTCACTGGGCAACTTATTCGGCATTGGCGGCCAAAACGGAAGATAATTAATGGGATCGTTCGTTAGGCGCGACAAGTCAGGTAAGTCCAAAGTTGCAATAAATGGTAACTGCCGATTAGGATCCCTAAAACTCTGGGTCATGAGACCAGCTCCAGGAGGAGGATATCTAGGATAACTAGGAATAGGAATCGCGTTTGGGATATTGTATCCTCTCGGAAAACCAGGATTAACCGGACCGTACTAGGGTTGTTGAGGTTGTTGATAAGTGTACCCAGGGTACGGTTGATACTGATAGACTGGCTGCTGCACAGCAGGACCGAATTGGTACTGTCCCTGGTACGGTTGATAAGTGAATTGTGGTTGACTTGTAACAACCGTACTTAAACCAGGTTGTCCTACAGGCATCTGAACTGAAGTTGGAATCGTAGATCCAGACAGTGGTAAAGACGTATGAGGAGTAGATACAGGAACAGTAGAAACCGGAGTTGTCGATACTCCAGAAGTAGGTGGGGTAGATTGAACAGATGTTGCGGCAGTTGTAGCAGTCGTTTGAGGCGGAGTACGAGGTGCACTAGGCCCAGACTGAGAAACTACTGAAGGTACAAAAGTTTAAATGTTAGACTGGACTGGTTGCTGGGTTGTACCAGGAACTAAGGGTTGTCCAGTTTGAGATGACAACTGTACACTTGGCTGCAACACCTGTTGAGTTTGCGATGGATCCCACACTATATTCATTCCGGGGTACTGACCCATAGTAGGTTGAGAATATTGAGGACCATAACTGGGTTGAGGGAGGATTGATAATTGAAAGGTACATTTCCCGTTCCTTGAACATACGTTTGACCTTGGGGTGGTTGGAAACCTTGGTTCGAGTACTGACCTTGGGGTCGATACCCTTGAGGCACGTATTGATACTGGGGTCGACCTTGAGGTATAAATTGATACTAGGGTTGACCTTGAGGAACGTACTATCCTGTAGGTATGTACTGTCCTTGAGGTTGCCCCCCAGATGCAAATTGTGTACCTTGAGGTTGCCCCCTAGGCGATAATTGAGGCTGCCCCCCAGGCGGTAACTGGCCACCTTGAGGTTGAGGATTGGGAATAGAACCTGACATCATAAGAATGTCTTCTACGCTCAATGGCTTAGTACCATTGCTTCCAGTCAATAACCCTTGCTAAATGGGTTGAGGAGATGCTCCCAAAAAAGTACCAGAAAGAGACTGATACCCAGAGGGAACATAAGGACCGCCTACAAAAAGGATTCAGGCGATTGAGTAAACATGGATGACTGTCCTGACATATTTATGGGAGTATAAAAACCTCTAGGTGTTGGGTGATAAGGAGCACGAGGTGGTGAAAAACTTAACCCTGAGCTTTCTAAAAAATTAGTCAAAGAAAGATACCAAGAACTGCTCCTAGGTGGACTGTAGAAAATTGATTCACTCTCCCTTAGCTCAATAACAAGTTGATTTTCAGGGATAGGGATGCCTACTTCTTCTTCTGGATCAAGTTCTTCAATAGCAATAAGTCCAGAAGGAAGATCTTGGGTGATTACTCTTTCTACCCTAGGTGAACCAGGACCACTATAAGTTGGAGAAACAAACCCCGATGTCGGAGTAGCAGCAAATTCACTTTCAGGCTCGGATATTTCAGGTTCCTCACCTATATCACTAGTAGATGAAAAGCTACCAGCAATTTCGGAAACAGACACTGACTGTGGATTATAATCTGCTACTAACGGTTGAAAATCAGGATGTACTATCAAAGAAGATTCTCCTTCCTCAGGTGACCCAACTCTACTGTCTCTAGGAGTTACAAGGACTTTCAAGCCTTTGAGCTGGCTCGGTACTTCCTTAGGAGGTTGGCCCTGAAGTCTATGAGACTGCCTTGGTAATTCAGCCACAGTTAAAAACTTTTAACTACTTCACACGCAAACAAAGTAAAATCTCAATGAAAAGCATCTAAAGTCTCTAAAGAACCAAACAAATTTGAATCACATGCCTAAAGAATCTAGGAGATCAAACACACACAAACAATAGCTTTCCGTACTGAAAACACTAGTTGGTGATGAAGTCCAATGTCACAGAGTTCAATACAGAAATGACGGTTGGAACAGTTACCCCGGCAACCTGCTTAATGAATAGACTGGCACAAGTTCATCCACTTAACCATCTCGAGTGAAGAGAACCCCCCAGAAAATCCAAGTGAGTCTAGCCGACGTCTGCTCCAGGTACAGTGGGATCTTCCCACCACTGTCACCTCAGGAAGAATCCTAAAGAATATGACCACTAAGGTTACCAACTGAGACAAATACACCTGGGGGAACAGTCTACGATCCGATACGCACGCAAGGGCAGAGTAGCAAGCTCAATCCCCTTGAAGGCTCCTTGACATAATCCAAGGTTTACCAACAAGTGACCCCAGGCTCCTTGACAATGGTTAATCCGAGGTTTACCTTTTTTAATACGTGAATATCTGGCATCGCTCCCAATGAGGAAGGATTGATTCCCACACTGGTTCGGACACGATCTCGTGCTTCTCCTTTAAGAGGAGCTTTTCCAGAGCATAAATGCAACAATTGGATTTCTTCCCTACCACAAGATACAACTACTTGTTTGCTTTTACTGTCTTGGAGAGTTAATTACTCTCCTACTCCAAGACACTAGCCTAAGCTAAGTTGGTGTATCAGAGCCCTAGAAATAAAAATGTTACTAGGTGAATTTTACTTTAAGCGTTAATTTTAGTGGTTTTTGTTTAAGTCAAAAGGTGCGGAGATGAAACTCATGGTATGAAGACTCGACTCAAAATCACTAAAAATGCATCTAAGATGATCTAAACAATTTTTTTTTCTTCGATGAACTTCTAAACTAAGAAAGAGTTTGAGAATGCAAATACTTTGGAAACACAAATCTTTCCTAATTAAACAAATTAAAAGAAGAGCTTTTGATTTTTCCAATGCACTCAAAACGAGACAACTAGTTATTTCACAAAAAATTCCCTTTTTCGTTTCAAAGCACTCAATCACTACAAAAACAAACTTTTTTCCAAAAGAGATTTTTTATATTTTTTATAAAACACTCAAAACTAATGAAAATGACTAACTTTGAGATCTATAAACTATAAAAACCTATTTGAAGTCAAAGCCTACTAAATATCTTTTTTAAGGATGTTTTACTTAGCTAGATGTAAGCTCAGGACCAATTTATGCAGAATCACAAATAAGTCAAGAACAACCAATTTTGTTTTCTTTTTGAAAATGAAAATCCAAACTTTTAAATACAAGCTTTTCGAAGTTTTGTAAAGAGAAAACTCAAAGCGGATTCCTCAAACAAGGGGAGATTTCATAAATGGTCAGACTCATAAGAAGGTTGGTAGACACTAAGGTGATCTGAAGTCTCTACAGCTTCTAAGCTCAGAGCCACTACACAACCAAAATGAAAACAAGCCCAACAAGCAAAACTCCTAGGAATTTCACCTAAAACCCTAACACTAACGAAATCAATCTAAGGAAAGCTTCTGACAAGTTATATGCAGGTCTGGGTAGTGGATAAGAATTTCTAAACACAAACTAAGCTGACTAACAGAGGAAATCTTAGGGTTTTCAAAATTTTGACAGGGTTCGCAAGCCCACAGTTGACACAGGTGTGGTCCCGCTCTGTGCTAAAAGCCAAGCTGCGGGTAGGTACGCACTGTGTCAAACGGCTAGGGTGCGGTCCTCTCCCAAAGCTATGAAAAACAAAAAATAACCTTGAATCTACAGACTCTACCCAATTTTACACACAACAAGCCAAAAACAGAAACAAAAGCATAGTTTCTCAGGTCAAAGTAAAAACAAGGAAAACAATCAAGTCCCCAGTATGGTTGCCATTTTGTCACACGGAATAAGTCGATCTTGCGGACAAGATAGACCTTCCTAGAATCTAAAGAAGACCTAATGACAAGCAAACCAACCAGACACTATCTTTCTCTAAATATGCTTTAATAAACAATGGCAAACAAGTGTTTTTAGGGCCTACCTTAGGTCCAATGCAAGCTTGTGGATGCCCTCGCTCCTTTGATCCAAATGAGCTCCTTTGTCGCGAATCTGCAAACACAAACAAGGCAAACAAATTAAATAGCACTTGAAAAGCCAATTGCATAAAACATATTTAACATGAAAGTCAAGGAGTCCATGAAACAAATAACATGAGATACTTGTTGAGAAAAATGAGTTTGATTGTATTAATTCAAAAGAATAAGAAGTTTACAACCTTTGCCTTGACGCTGTACAAGCTCCTCCCAGGGTCCAGCAAGAAGTCTCCTCTAATTTGACAAGTTTCACTCACTCCCCAATGAAACCAAAAAGGTATGTGATCTCTCCTCTTAGGCTTAACTAGGAAGTCTTGATTTCACCAGCATTTACCCTCAAAAATGTTCAGCTTGTAACCTCCTTAGCAACCAGCCCAATTCCTGTATTTATAGTGCAATGGAGGGAGGTTGCTAGGTCCTCCTTCAAAGGGATAAAGACCTCCTTCAAAGGGATAGCTCCTCTCATCAAGGGATTAGCTCCTTCTCTTTTGGGATGCATGAACCACCTCAGAGCGAAGAATCCACATCAAAATTCCTTCTAGAATCCTCTAGAATTAACCCAAAGTGAGTTTTTTAAGATAAAACTTGCGCCTTTTGACTTTCACAGGGTCCGCACCTACGCCATTAGGGACAGAGCGGGCAAGTCCGCAGTTTTTGTACACAGAAGGTGCGGGACCGCAGGTGAGAGTGAGAGAAAGTGCGAAACCAGAGTTGCATTAATTTTTAATGTCTTTCTCCCATTTCCAAAGATTGATTTGAAGAGCTGAGGTCTGAGACTTGCTTAGGAGGACAGTACAAGTGATGATAGACCCATACTGACTGCAAATAGTCATGGCGACGATATTTTTGTGTAACACTGATGATGGCGGAGTTGGCCATCTCCTTCTTCGGGCAATAGAATGGTTAGAGGACGTGGAATGCATGGGTAGGTGGACGATTGGGGTGAGCGAGAAGAATGACCGTTGGATTGAGGAAATGAATGGCGAAGATGGCTCAACAGACTATCGGCCTAAGTGGGAGTAGGGCATGATATGGCCACTAGATCTTTAGGGGGCAAATTGGACGGTCGTCAGGTGACAAAGTTGCGCGGATGTTTAACGGGCAGGGTAGATTGGTTGGGCGGTAATGGTTTTCATCGCACCACTTTCGGGCGTGAAGTGGTAAAAGCCCGGGGTCGAGCAATTCCATTCAATGATTGACAAGTAGCAGTGGATGAGAGAGAAAAATTGCTCTCATCACGCGCTATCGCTCAATCAAATTGTTGGCGCAATGAAAGCGAAGGCCATCAGATCTCAGCGGAGATGATCTGATGGTGGAGAGTGGTAGAGCGGGTTGCCTTTATTGGGTGTGACGGAAGCCATTTGATCGGCGAGGAATGATCAACGGCGGGAAAGTGATGAGGGGTTTATCAGCGCGTGAGGGCATATGGGTAAGATTTCATGGTGGGTCAGGGGTTTTGCACTTGGGGCTAAGGCCAAAGGGGGGTTATTCTGTTAGGTTTAGGAGGCAAATAGGGGAACAAAGATGGTGGAGAGTAAGCAGGGTAGGAAGAAGGAAGGAAAAAGTGACTGATGTGAGCCCCTTTGGACACAACCATACAAACCATGCTTCCTTTTGACCTTAGAAAGTTAGCGTTGCACAATAGAGTTAACACTGGCTCCTTCTGGGGATGAAATCCTCCCTGAAAGGTTTCAAGAACCATAGACCATTGCCTTTCATACAAAAATAAGATCAACAATATTTCCTAGTGTTCCATTGGGCATGGAGTCTAATTAAGCCTACACTAAAAATTTGTAAAAGAACATATTTACAATGATAAGGCCTAAAAGGCCCTAATTAACATAAACTTTCAAAAACTGCCCATTAACTGGGCCATCAAAAACTGTTTCTCCTTCCATACTTTGTAGTATGAAAGTGTCGTTCCCCTGGACCTGAGTAATGACAAAAGGTCTAGTCCATAGAGTATCGAACTTCCCATGATTTCCTTTCTTTTCCTTCAGTGCACCCCATTTAAGCACCAAGTCTCCCATCACAAAATTTTCCATCTTCGCCCTTCTGTCAAAGGCTTCCTTGATTTTCTTTGCCATGTTATTTTCCTCATTCTATTGCCCGAAGAAGGAGATGGCCAACTCCGCCATCATCAGTGTTACACAAAAATAATCTGATGTACTTTAACTAAGTCATTAATTCACTTTGCCATGTTATTTTCCTCATTCTACTCTTCATGATAGAACTTGGCCACATGGACAGTCATCTGGATTGGAATACAGCCTCAGTGCCATATACCAGCTTGAACGGAGAATTCCCTGTGGACTTCTTGGTGGTCACCCTATCAGCCCACAATGCAAACTTCAGCTTGGAATCCCAGTTCCTTTTGTTGTCTTCCAGCAGCTTTTTGATTATCCTTATCAGGTTCTTATTGGATGATTATGCTAGTCCGTTACCTTGAGGGTAATATGAGGTGGAATGAACTAGCTTAATGCCCATTGAGTCACACATGTCCACCAACTCTTTTTCCCTGAAGGCTGCTACATTGTCTATGACCAATTTGCATGGATAGCCAAACCTGGTGAAAATGTTTTCTGTTAATAACTTCATGACCACATGGTGATCAACTTTCCTAGTAGGGATGGCCTCGATCCATTTAGTGAAGTAGTCAGTGGCTACTGTGATCCATCTGTGCTGGCCACTAGATTGTGGATTAGTTTCCCCTATGAAATCCAAACCCCACTACTGGAAAGGGCCACGGGCATGTATTGGCTTCAAGGGTAAGGGTTTTAACTCTTGTTTTCCTTCGAACCTCTGGCATTTTTCACTGGACCTTACAAATGAAAAGACATCAGAAAATAGAGTGGGCCAATACTACCTAGCTCTGAGGATCTTGTGGGCTGTGGTTTTCCAATAGTCATGTCCTCCACAGATGCTGGAACGAAACTGATGCATGACCTCCACAGATATGCATGACCTCCACAGATTGTTCTTTGTCCAAACATCTTAAAAGGATCCTATATGGATCCCTCCAATAGAGCAAGTTTTCATGAATACAGAACTTGGCTGCCCTGAGCTTAATAGTCCTGGCTTGGCTTGAACTTAGGCCTAGAGGAACCTCTAGCTTTAGCAAAAATTGAGCTACTGTAGAATACCATTCACAAGAGGCCATATTTTCAACCAAAGACTAGTTCTGTCCTACTGTTGCTTCTTATGTCTGTCCATCCTCTGAATTTGTACCCATGTAGTTCATGTCAAGAATTTTGCAGTTTTCTTCAGCCAGCAGCTTGGCAAGGCCCTGACCTCTGACAAGCTTGGTTGGCTTCAATTCTATGTTGAATTCAATAAGCTTTTCAATCCATTTGGCCCTTCTTCCATCAACATCTGGCTGCATTAGGACATCCTTTATTGAAGCAGAGGGCACATATGCAATTATCTTGGAGTGTAGAATGTAGATCTGGAAAGCTTTTAAAGATTTGATAAGAGCATAGGCATGTTTTTCGATAATATCATACCTTAGTTCAACATCCCTTAAGGTTTTTTTGAAAAATGCCACTGGATGCTCTAAACCCTCATCATCTTTTTGCAATAAGACTACTGCAAGGGTGTCACAGGAAGCAAAGGAGAAGATATGGAACTACTTTCTATAGTCTAAGCTGATCAAAGTGGGGGCTTCCATAATAGCTCTTTTTATGGCTTCAAAAGATCTTCTAGCTGCATTAGTCCATTTGATTTCTAATCCCTTTTTTAGCATAGAGGTGATGTGCTTTACCAATTTTGCAAAATTAGGAATGAACCTCCTTACAAAAATTATTTTCCTAGAAAGGATTTGATGTCCTTTTTTGATCTTGGGATAGACAAGGTCTGTATCGCTTTCACTCTCTCTGGGTCAATCTTGACACCTGCATTAGAAACAATGTGTCCTAGAAGTTTGCCCTCTTCTAAAGCAAACTGTGACTTCTTAGGATTTACTGATATCCCAAACCTTCTGCACTTCAGAAACACCTTCTTCAAATGTTGCAAATGATCTTGATGGCTGTTGGAGTATATTTTTATATCATCCAGGTATAGAAGGACAAACTTATCCTTCTCTCCTACAAATTCTATATCCATAACTCTCTAAAAGGTAGCCCCAACATTCATCAGCCCAAAGGGCATCTTGGAGAAAATAAAAGTGCCTCAAGGAGTGGTGGAAGCAGAATTTTCTTGGTCATCTGGATGTACAACAACTTGGTTATACCCTGGAAATCCATCCAGGAAAGACATAACTTTGGCTCCTGAGAATTTTTGCAGCAAACGCTCCATCTTGGGCAGCAGATAATTGTCTTTCCTAGAGCATTTGTTCAGGTTCCTGAAATCAACACATAGCCTGATTTCTCCACTTTTCTTCCTCACCACTACCAACTTGGCTACCCACTTTGAGTACCTCAGTGGAACTATGATTTTGGTAGCCAATAACTTCTTGATTTCTTTTTTCAATCAGAGGGAGGAGCAAAGGATTTATGGGTCTTAGCTTCTGCTCGAAAGGAATGGTGTCTTTCTCTAACGAGATATTATGTTGGATGATCTTTTTGTCATAAGTTTTAAGGTCACTATATTCCCAAGTGAAGACATCAGCGAATCGCTTCATTAAGGTGCAGTACTCAGAACTTTGGGCAGCAGGAAAATGGGTGGACAGATTTATATACTTTGGATGATTTGGACTCCTTATGTTATGCTTATGGACTGTAGACTGGTTTTCTTTTTGGACAGCCTTATGAGGCACATCGTTATGGTCAAACAGTTTCTCTAGAGGCACTAGCCCTTTAGGTATATGATTGCTAGGCAACTGTACAATGTTGTTTTGGCCAATTCTATTCCTTAGCTGGGGCTGGGGACATTCCTCCAACGTTTCATTCTCTTGATCAATTTGCATTTCAGAGAATTCATCAATGACTTGCAAAAACCTATTCACTTCATCATCATCCTCAAATAATTTCCAGTGCTGGACATTATTAGGAAAGGATGGTCTATATTTTATTTGGACTTCATAAACCAATTTAGGGGGCATGGGAGGGATGAACATGCTAGTAGACATAGCAAGGGAATCATCAAGCTGATTTTTTACTCTAAGAATATGAGATACAAAAACTATCAAAAGCATCTTTGAGTCTCCATACCTCATCTCTATATGCTTTCAGCCTTGGGTGCCTCACTTGGAATGTTTTGTTCACTTGTTGAATGATGAGATCAGCATCTCCAAACACCTTTATGTCTCTAATTCCCATGTCTTTGGCAGCGTTTAAGCCCAATATCAGAGCCTCATACTCTGATATGTTATTGCTGACCTGAAAAGTCAGTTTAAAAGACAAATGGGTGCTTTCTTGTTTTGGAGACACTAGCACCACTCCTGCTCCTGCAGTTTCCTTTGAACAAGCTCCATCAAAGAACAACTCCCAAGCCTGTGTCTCTTCTTCTTCGATGGCCTAGCCTATTGGTTTCTTGAGCTACACCGAAGCCTTATGGGATTCTTCAATTTGGAGAATACATGCTCCAAAATCAGTGTCCACAACACAAATGGGATGATTAGTGGGATTCTTCTCATCACTGATGATATAGGCCAGCTGGGCTTCCCTGTATAGTCTTTTGCTTTCTCCTCCAAAAATTGGGACAGTGGCATAAGACAAGTCATTTTGTAATGTCACTCCCAACCTCTTAATCCATCCTCTGGAAAGTAGCATACCAAACTTAGGGGGGACATCTGCTACCACAATATCCATCATCATGCTTTTCATGGGAAGCTAAGTTAGGGTGATAGCTAAGTCTTTGATTAACCCTAGACACTCTACCTTCCTCAAATCAAAGGAGAACAAGTCATGATAAGGTCAGGTAATATCAAGGCCTAACTCTTCCATGACAACTTTGGGCATCAGATTATGGCTGGCACCTGTGTCCAACAGAAAGTTGTGGAGGATTTTGTCATGAATGGTCAAGAATACATAAAATGATGGGGAATTATCATCAACAGGTTCAGTCATTGGGCTAAGCACCACTACAGGTTTATCATCTTCTAAATTCACATAGTCATTGGATGCTTGTGTCGCTTTCAGCTCAAGGGCATCAAGGATGGGCTTCCTAAAGACCTCACTCTTAACAAGTTCTATAAGAGGTACATATATTTTTAACTTCTCGACTTATAATTCAAAATTGAAAGGGAAAGAGGACTTATCAGGGCCTCTTAACTCTTGAGCTAGTGTTTTGAGGATGATGGGATCAGCTGTTGGTCTCTTCTGTTTACTGACCTGCTGCTCTATGGGGACAAAAGCTCTTTGAGCAGGGTTCTCTTTGACATTACTTGTTCTTGACCTCAAGTTATACCTTTGCTGGTCTTCAGTCTGTAGAACAGCTTCTTTGTCCCACTCTTGACTGGTTTGGTCCTTGAGTAATGACTCTTCGTAGGCAGCCAATGTTAAAAAGGCAGCACTGCCCTTGTCTTCCATGCAGTGAATCTCATCCTCTTCATCAAACTGTTCCTCCTCCATGACTATGTTCTGGAAAGGGGCCTTAACCCTTTGTTCTTCACTAGCCTCTTTACCCCTCTGAATGATCTGCAATTGTTCATTTGCTCTTCTGAATGGATTTGGATTTCTAGGAGCAAATGTATTAGGCAGCCTTGCTTTCCCAGAACTCTGCTCAACCTTCATCTTGGATATTTCAGCAGCCAATGACTCTATCATTTTAGTCATTTTGTCTATTTTAGGTTCTGAAGATGAAGAAGAAGAGGAAGACTCACTTCTTTGCCTCCTTCTATCAGCATGTCCTTTGAGTTTCTCTGCAACCATAATATTGGATTCCACCTCCAAGGCTGCATCTTGCATCTCAGCTAGAGTAGCACATCTCCTCTCTCTTAATAGCATGCAAAAATCAGAGTCAAAGGCATTGGCATAGGTGGGTTTGGCAGAGGTGGGGGTAGGCTTCACTTCAGCTGGTATCTTGTTATACATATGGTTGAATCTTTTATTAAAATCAGACAATGACCCCCCATTTTCCCTTTTTAGGTTGCCAAACTCAGTATGGTAGTATAGCTAGTCTTTATTATCTCCCCAATGCATTAAAAACACATCATGTAATGCTTCAATGTCTGCTATAGACCTAGGGGTCAGCTCTCTGAACCACTTTCTAGCCTCTCCATCTAGGCTTTGGACAAATACTCTCATCCACACATCATATTCACTGATATCTAGGTTATCAACATAGCTATAAAAAGACTCAAGGTGTTCTTCAGCTGTTACTCCCTTTGTACCAATGAACTTAGGCATGTATTTCTGATATTCTCCTGTAGGCATGGCATTCAAAGGAATAGGCAGGACCAGGGGTCCATATCTAGTAGCTATGATTCTTTCCATTTTGGTGGGTGCTTGTGGACCTGCCATGACTGGGGTAGATGGAAGGGTACTGGCAGTTTGAAAGGTAGGGAGTTGAGAAATTACTGACAGGGCTAAAGGAATATGATGGACTAAAAGGGAGGTTTCCTTTGGACTGAGATCCAAAGGGGAACTTATTGGACAAGGAGCTTTATGAATCTCTGAGAGTATTTCTTCACTGGTGATGCTAGGCTCTATATTTTCAATATGTACATGCTTAGTTACAAGCCTTTCTTGCAGAGATACATAAGATTATTTAGGCTTACCTGATCCTGATGCTCCTTTTTGTGGTATCTTGCCTTGCTTGGCAATAATCTCAGGGTCAGGCACTGGGTCAGCTGGTGATTTCTGAGGATTTCTCCGAGTGTGTCTCACAAACTGAGCCAGAACTGTGATGTGGAGTCGCCAAAAGGTTCGTCCTCCAGTAGAGTTGCCAGATAGATGATTACAACCAAAAATGTGTCCAGACTTTGTATATCATCAAAGTTGGATCTGTGTCGTTCTCCCAGGGAAGCTGAGCTTCAATCTCCTCTCCCCGGCAACGATGCCAATTATGTTAGGATTCCAAGAAACTCTCCTAGATTGTATCTCAGAGATGCTTGGTAACATATAAATTCAACTATTGTTGCAGGTTTAATAGAAGGAATGATGGTTTGGTTCAAGCCAGATAACCACTTCTACTTTGTTTCACTCCAGACATGCATGAACACCCTCAGACTACAAGGCTTTAGACCACCAATGCTCACAACTTTAGATATAAGGTGAATATAGAGAATACTAACCACACCAACAGATACACAAGACCATGTGATGGCCGGCTACAACTAGTAAAGAAACCTATAAATCTAATCTATCAATGCAAAGATAGGATGACAACTCTCTTGCATTAGATAGAAAGAAACCTGAGTGACCTATTCAGTGATGCATTCAACATTTTAACACAGAGATAAGATGACAATTATCTGGTGCTAAACATTAAAATATATAGAACATAGCATATCAGGCACAAGCTTAGAACATAGGAAAATGGATAGTGAGCAATTAACAACAAAAGAAGCTTGTATTAGCTGAAAATGAAGATGAGACACTGCAAGTGACAAAATAGCTACAGTCTCCAGAAGTTCAACCTTACATCAAATGCCAACACTAATTACATCTTGCTTCTGGATATTTATAGATTTAGATTACAAGGGCACTTGGTCGTTTAGGTATGGAGGGGTCATAATTGACCACCAACTGCATTTAACTGCCTAATGGAGTCTCTGGACGAGATTACTTGATTCAGTGGGTGAATCTGCTCTCTTCAGTTGTTGTGTTGTCCTTTTAGGTGGTTGGAGTGCTTGTATCGATGGATTCCATGACTAATAAATTAAGTTACAGAGTCGTGCTTATCTTTTTCTCCTTTGGCCATGCTTTCTATTAAATATGGTTGTTGGGGGTTTGACTGTGACTGATGATGGCGGAGCTGGTCAGAGGACATGGAATGCATGGGTAGGGGGATGATTGGGGTGAGCGAGAAGAATGACCTTCGGATCGGGGAAATGAACGACAGAGATGGCTCAACGAAGGCTATCAGCCAAGGTGGGAGTGGGGCGTGTTATGGCCATTAAATCTTTAGTGGGAAAATCAGACAGTCATCAGGTGACGGAGTTGCGTGGATGTTTAATGGGCGGGGTGGATTGGTTGGGCAATAATGGTTTTCATCACACCGCTTTTGGGTGTAAAGTAGTAAAAGCCCAGGGTCGAGCAATTCCATTTAATGATTGACAAGTAGCAGTGGATGAGAGAGAAAAACTACTCTCATTGTGTGCTATTGCTCGATCAAATAGCCGACGCGATGAAAGCGAAGGCCGTCAGATCTCAGCTGAGATGATCTGACAGTGGAGAGTAGTAGATTAGGTCTCCTTTATCGGGTGCAACGGGAGTCGTTGGATCGGTGGGGAATGATCAAAGGTGGGAAAGTGATGAGGGGTTTATGAGCGCGTGAGGGTGTATGGGTAAGGATTCATGGTGGGTCGGGGGTTTTGCGCTTGGGGCTAAGGCCAAAGGGGGGTTATTCTATTGGGTTTAGGAGGCAAATAGGGGAACAGAGGTGGTGGAGAGTAAGCAGGGTAGGAAGAAGGGAGGGAAAAGTGATCGATGTGAGCCCCTTTGGACACAACCACACTGACCATGCTTCCTTATAACCTTAGAAAATCAGCGTTGCACAGCAGAGCTAACAAGAAGCATCAAGCACAACAGAGCTAACAAGAAGCATCAATCTTGGATGAGTCTATGTTTATGATTTCGTCAAGTGATCCATGGTATGGAAATATACTCGTCTATCTCCAGACCTAAGATTTTCGTCCTAATACCTCTCGCTCTGAATAGCGACGTACTCGATACCAAGACAATGATTATCTAATCATTGGTGATACATTTTATCATCATGGTGTCGATACAGTATTACGTAGGTGCCTTACTTATGAGGAGGCCGAAAAATATTTGAATGAGTGTCATTTAGGTGCTTGTGGGGGGCATTTATCTGGTTACGCAACTGCATAGAAAATTCTATGTGCTGGTTACTTCTGGCCATCCATATTCAAAGATTGCATTCTTGCTTTCAGAAGTTGTCATGCTTGTTAGATATTTGACCGTAAAACTAGATTACCACCTGCACCACTGTATCTAGTCATTGTTGTTGGCCCATTCACAAAATGGTGCATTGACTTTATGACATGTAACCCCACCTCGATTAGGGGGCATGGGTATATTATCGTCGTCGTTGACTATTTTACCAAATGGGCCGAGGCGATGCTTACATTGAACAATAGTGGCGAAACGACTACTCTGTTTTTTTTAACCATGTGGTTTCCAAGTTTGGTGTACCACAAGCTATAGTTACATATCATGGGTCACATTTTCGCAATCACATGATGGTTGAATTAACTGCCAAATTAGGATTGTCACATGATAGTTCTACTCCATACTACCTGCAAGCTAACAGACAAGTTGAGTCTATCAACAAAGTCCTCAAGCGCATGTTGCAAAGAATGGTTGGAGTTCATAAAAGGAATTGGCATTTAATATTGTACTCGGCTTTGTGGGCATATCGAACCTTGGTGATAAATGCGACCGGATTTACACCTTTTCAGTTGGTGTATGGTTTGGAAGTAGTCTTACCAATCCAATGTGAAATCTCATCTTTCAAACTCAATATTGACCTGCTTCCTGACACCTCTGAAGAAGAAGTGCATTTTTTGGAATTAATCCATCTGGATGAAACCCGTTGTGATGTCACACTGGCTAACGAGGCGCATAAAAAATGCAT
Organism: Pinus tabuliformis; assembly: GCA_031772625.1. NCBI lineage: Eukaryota > Viridiplantae > Streptophyta > Pinopsida > Pinales > Pinaceae > Pinus > Pinus tabuliformis. The sequence goes on along the minus strand of CM062819.1, from coordinate 285,673,603 downwards.
CAAGGCACAATATGACAAAAATGTTAAGCCTCATGTCTTCTCAAAAGGTGACATGGTCTTGCTTTACGATCAGGATTCTGATAAACTTGGAGCAAGAAGATTTGAACCATTATGGATGGGCCCTTATATTGTTAAACGTGTGTTGACGAAAGGTGCCTACGAGTTAGTGGACTATGATGGGATTCCATTGTCACAACCCCGAAACGAGTTGTACCTTAAACGTTACTATGCTTAGTTAAGTATAGTAAAACTCACTGTATATGTGCTTTGTTTGCATTTGTGTGTGTGTTTCCTTTAGAGTTTTTATTTGGTTAGGTAATCCACTTCGCATTTGTTGCAGATGTCGAACTTTTCAGAACCATTTGTTGGTAATTCCGATGGAGCTAGTCATAGTACGCAGAATTTACCTTCTGCAGCATGGGCCATTTTCGCTCCAAGCGGTGAGTTAGTGAGTTTTAGAGGGATATGTATTGGTCGATCGACAAACAATATCACTGATTATAGCGCGTTGATTGAACCCCTCTCTGATGCCATTTCACTTGGCATACGCCGAATCATCATTAGGCCAGACTCACAACTTGCTGTACTACAGCTCACTGACATTTATACCGTCTAAAACCCAAAAATTCATCGCATGTTCCTTAGAGTTCGTATTTTTGAAAGGTATTTTGAATTTATTCAATATCAACATATTTCCAGAAATGTAAACACATTAACTGACTCTCTAGCGAATTATGTGTTAAATAGACATTTGCAACATATGTAAAGTAAATATTTTCAACATAATTTGAATAGGATTGCATCACTTAACCATAATAAAACTCTGAAAGTCAAATAGATAGTTGTATATCAGATTTTACAAATAGTTTGTGTCCAAGACAAAAATCAATCATCCGACCCAAAAAACTAAAAAATGTATGCAGAAAATATCTAAGTAGACTAATGTTGCTAATGATAACAGGTCACAACCTGTGCTATTATGCGTAGGAGTCTCATCCAATGAATCGGCATGCCAATTGTATGGTGCTGCAATCGCATAGGTAACTCCTCAATCCGGACATCCGGAATACCCATGGTTAAACCCTCTATATGATCATGTAGCTCGGCCAATGTCTCTGCTAAATCCAAGTCTCGGAGAACTACTCTCCCAAAAGCTCTCTATACTGGCGCACTTGCCTCTTGCTGGCATACCATAGGTCGAACAGATCCAACATCTATATGCATATATAAAAATATTTGTTTATTCTTGGCAATAATAAAAAAAACACAAAAAAAATTATAAACTTTAAAAAGAAAAAAACACTTTGGTCAAACAATTTACCAATAACACTCCACTGTGCTCCAACCAGCAACACCAGATCCACCAAGGAAATCCATCCCTGAATATGGATATTCTGCGAAGGCCATCTCTTGACAGTCGAACCACTCAAGGAAAGTAGAGGAAAACAAGATCAATGACTGGCCAACATGCCTAGCCATAAGATCTAACCACCTCTACATCGGTGGGTCTCTAGTTCTAGGTACTCCCAGTGAGATGTGTTGTGGCTGCATGAGTGGGATTCTCTCCAAGGAAAAAGAAATCAAGATAGACCCATAACCAAATTTGTTTTCTTTCCATTCTTTACCTTGGTCAGTTGTTCTCTCATAGATGGAAGAACTGACTCACACCAATTGAATACCTTTGGCTCCAAGCACTCTAAAGCATATTGCATATATGACCTGTTTTCAAAATGTAAAGTTGTGCTGCTAGCTATTTTGGTGAGGGTAAAAAGGATTATTCTCAATTGTAAGTCACTGACATCCTTGATATTTATCTTTCCATCTCTGCTAGGTTGAGCTCCTTCCCAGTAGAACTGTCGAATATAATCTCTCGCTGATTCACCTCCTCTGGTAAATCCTGAAAAAGAGATGGGGGCACCCCACCTCGACAGTCCAGTCAGAAAGTAAATATCCTTGATTGGTAAAGGGGATCAGTTTGCCCCTAATGTGAAAAACCTAATTGGTAGGATCCCAAGAACGAACAAGATACTGTAACAGTTCAATTTGTTGCTGCATGCTAGATAATCAGAAATATTTCAGTAACCCACCATTCCTTAGGGCATCAATTGTTCCCTAATAATTTAGGGCAATCATGTCTTGTTCTTCATGCTCTCATTCTCTCCATATAATTACCATTTTGATCTGATGAATGTTTGAAATGCAACCATTAGACAAATTAGGATCCAATTTTTTCAAAAAACAATTGAAAATTTGGGAGAAAACAACTGTCAAAATTTGGTTTTTGCGCCCATTCCACCCCTCCATTAGAGAAAGTGCGCTGCAATGCATACTGCCTTCTAGGTGTACAAAATGCAGTGCACCTTTAGATATTGAAAGGGTGCGTTGATCCAAAGAGCACAAAATGAAACCCTATGGGCCTCAAAAACCAAATTTTTTTGCTTAAAACTGAAAATAAATGGAATAAAATGGAAGAGAATAGGGATAGCTCCTACCTGGTCTGGATGGAATCAGAAATGGTCCACAAAATCCTCTGCAATCAGCTAGTGAACTTTGAGGTGAAAAACTGCTCCAGAGCACCAATGTCAAAAGGTAAACGTGAAATGGCAAAAATGAATTATAAAACTTGTTTTATGTTTATATCTTGAATGTTAATCGAGTAAACATTTGTTTTTATTCATTTTATCCATAAACATGTATTTTTAATCCTCTTTGATGGAGTTTTGAGTAGGTTTAATAGCTGAAAGTAGAATTCGACGTGCTTAAGTGTAAATTGAACATCTTTGACCCCAAAGCAAACTTTTGTTTCTTTTTCGAGCTTTATTAAAAATGAAAAAAACCACCCATATAGTCCTCTTTAAACTCTTTTTAGACTCTCTAAATATGAAGATATTGTCGAGCGCTTATCTATTTCAGCTCGTTAAAGGATTGGAAATGACATCTCTCTTGTATTATTTTACGCTTTTTCGGACTGGAGAGATTATTTTATGAAAAAGAACTTATGGAGTTTCCTTTTCGTCCCTTTTCAAACTCTCTAAACATGAAAAGGATCGAGTTGTCTTTGACGTTAAACTCGTTAAAAACATCAAATAGCGACAAAACTTGTCCATGTAGACAAGGTCGAGTTTCACCTTCGCTAGACTCGTTAAAGCATCAAATAGTGATGGGTTCGCCCGGAGGGTGAATTATACAACAATAATATGTTATCCTCCTCAATATTGATAAAAAAATAAAGAGATATTGGTCAGCAATGACTGGGGAAAATGGGAAAAAGTCGAGAAAACTTTATAGTAGCGAGTCGCTCTTGAACATGACACTTTCACCTCATCACCATGACTATTTGGGTTGGGTCATTCTGCTTGACAGTTATCATACTCATGGTCTATCATACCATCCGTTACTTTGTTTTGGGTCAATGCTACCAATGCAATCGGCTCCAATCTGAATGTTTTCCATGACACTATCTTGATCAAGATGTCGAAAATTAAAGTCCTGGAGAAATTACCTAAATTACCTTCAACATCGATCTCATGAATAGTTGTGTAGGGGGAAGGAACGATCTCAGGCTGATCAAAAGACATGATTTATAAAGAGTTTGTGTTCAAGTCAGATGGGTAAGAGACTAAAATGTGATGATGAAAATCATCCCAGTGCCTGTCGTCTAGAGAGATGATTTCCATGATGGTCTCATTTGAGGGCAAGGCTTCAGGAAGTAAATCAGTAGGGGCAGAAACGATGGGAAAGTGGGGTTACCATTAGTCGTAACCAAAGCAGATAAGGAGCAAGATGCAGGTTGAATAGCCCGATAAGCAAGTTTCACTGGTGACAACGACATCTGCTCTCCATAAGAATCAATGGCTGAAGGGGCCAGGAGGATCTAAGGATTCATTCGGCCATTCAAAAAAGTAGAGACCATTAACACAGTTAGTGGAACGTCGGGCAGTGGAAGAGGAAAGCAACCTGAAAGTGAGGAACCCTTCATAAGATTGGTACCAACACTAATGTAAGAGTTACGTAAGACACCCACTAAAGGAACGTTTTCGTTAGGTAATGAGTGAAAATCAGGGGTAAACAAGTACAATTGATCAACAATTATGATTTTCCCATCGAGAGGAAAAAGGATGAGACATAATATCGACAAAATAATAATAGTCACAACATAAGTCCAATTGCATCCTAAAATCATATTGTAATAGAGATGGCGATCTACAACTTCGATATCCATCATTACAGTTTTTCCACCAAGAGTGATGGGGTAGCTGGCGAGGTCTCCTTTAGGGATTAAAGTGTGGCCATAAAAATATTTGAGGGAGTTTTCCGACAGTGTAAGAGTGGGAGAAACCAAAGTGATCCCACCTAGATTGGAATATTGAGAGTTGATCCCACCTATGGATGAAAGCAAAGCATTCCATTGTGTTGGTCAAGTTGTAATACTTCGAGTGTCGAGATAAAAGAGGGTTCCTGTGCTAGATCCTCTACAATACTATAGTTCTGGGCAGCGCGAGCAGATGGATTATGTGTCATACTTCGTAGTTCCCCTTTTGGGGGAAAAATCACGGGGTCAAAAATAAACCTTTTGATATGCATATCATTAGGCAGCGGTGAAATGGAACTCAAGGAAGTGTCTGGAGCATTTGGGACAGGATTCCCATAGATTTTGGCTCATGTTTGTAAATAAAACATTTCAAAGGTGTAAATATCTGATGATCATTCTCCAGGAGGAGGGGGATGTGATCCTCTATTGCCCACTTGCGGAGGTGGTGGTGTATTCAATACAACTTGTTGTTGTTGTTGCTGAGAAGGAAAAGGGTTATTAAGGACTATAGGGGTCCGACTAGTGTCATTTTGTGCAAGGAAGTCTGTGCACTCTTGGATACAAGGAAATTTATAAGTTAAATGGTCCTCAATGCATATCTTGCAAGGGAACTTGAAAAATTTCTCTTTTCCTTTCTCAGATTTAGCATTAGTAGGGGCTTTCTGATTTGGGTTGTTTTGAGTCATTTGCTACATTTCAGAAGGAGTGATATTCTTCTTATTCTTCTCATTCTCATCATTTGGTTTCTATGTATACTGCACAAAGTTGTTTGTAGCGATGTGAGGAACAATATATTGGGTAGTAGGAATGGGATTGACAGTAACAAATAATTTGGCAGCTTGCATGCTCACCTATTTTACAACAGTTCCAATGGTAGTGCCAACAATACTGTCAGCATGGAAAATTTTAGGGGCTAATGTTCGCCCACTGGGCTAATTTTCCATGATTTTTCCACAAAAAAGATTCGCCAATTTCCAATTTTATAAAAGACGATTCGCCCAAATTTTAGAATATAAAATTATTTTACCTTAAAAATCGCCAACATTATATAGAGACTATATATAAAATAATTATAAATTTGATTAATTTTACAAATATATCAATAAACATTTATAATTTGCATATTAGGGATTAGTGAGATTCGCCAATGTTTTAAACAGTCTGTCAGCATGAGCACTAGGCAAATTAATTGAGGGAGTTTTGAAATTTCTATGGCCATTAGGAATCAAATCATAAAGCATTATAGATTATCAATAAATCAGATCCAAATGCTTGGAATGACGGATAAATTCATCTTCAATAATCGTGCCAGACATGGCAATGTCCTTTGTGATGGGAGGTAAAAGAGACTTGCAGAATCTGCTAAGAGAAAATTCAGAATGGGGTATTTTACAAGCCTCCAATGATGTATCCATTCAAGGATATGATTAGATATGTGGGTGGAGGTGTCCTAGTGAAGTGTAGTCAAAAGTTCCATTCTGGTTTCATTGCAGATAGGTAACTAGAAATGTTTTAGGAATTTCATGGCGAGGGTGTTGAAATTATTCACGAAAGCTCATGGTAACTCAATATACCATTTAATTATCTTGCATGTCAAGGTGTGGGGAAATATTCTGAGATATATAACATCATCGAGCAAAGGGTTTGATAGACACCAAAGGTGATAAGTTGTGACGTGTGTGGTCGGGTCATCTCCCTGCTTGCCTTCAAACTTTGGGACGTCGATAGGAATTTTATGTGGGATTGGAGGCCAAAGCAATTTATGGTTGATGGGGTCATTTTTCAACCTGTACATATCCATGACATTGAGAGTATCCAAGAGCTATAGAGGGGTAGGTTCCCCTGGATTAAACCAGGGCAGAGCAGGGTGACCAGAGGGACCGGAAGGTCCTCCCATCAACTAGTTTTCAACATGGTACATGTTAGGTCTCTATAATACTAGTGTAGCCCCTTATTTTTATTGTTAGTGTAGCCCCCATTATTTTTATTGTTGTGCCCATTTAGTCCCCATATTTTTATTATTGTGCCCCATAAAATCCCACTATTGTTATTGTTGTGCCCTTACATTATTATTGTTATGTAGGCTTTGATTATGTTGTGATCCCTTAGACTCCTATATATAGAAAGGAGGTCTTTCATTTATGTCATCCAAGAATTATTCATTTGTATAACATAAAGGAGGTTTCCCCTCGAAGGGGATAATTTTTAAGTCATTAATCTATCTATTTTTGAGCTGGTTGCAAAACATTTGGTATTAGAGCTTTGGATTATAGGGTTTCACTCCTTCAAATAGGTCATCGTGGAATTTTAGATATAAATTTGTTTCTACAAAGCTTCAGAAGCTAAAATTGCAACCACGTGGAGCCAAAATCTTGATGAACTTTGTATACGAATTTGAGATCTTGTCTCACTATATTTTCCAAGATATGATCTGAAGAAGTTAGGTTTTTTTGCAGGCTCCAAAATTCCATCTCAAATAGGTGACCTAGGGAAAATCGTCATAAATTTCTCTATTAGCATCAGATTTGAATTTTGTAAAAAGTGGAAAAGAGGAAAAAATGTAGTTGTTTGGATATCATGTTTAGGTCCAAAGGTCAAAACAGTGACACGTGGCACTCCGTTCAAGTTCGCTCTACTGAACTAGTCTATAATCAAGTCATCGTGGGAGATTGGGCATAAATCTTCCTTGAAGAATCCAATCTTGGTCTGACTTTTTGGGTTGGAAAGAAGCCTAAGAGGGATAATATAGGACATAATTTTAGATCTTGGATATTCGTAATTATAGACATACAACATCTGCAATCTAACTCCTAAAAAGCAAGAAAAAGGTGTGTATTTTTTAAATTTTGTATAACTTTTGTTTGAAAAATTAATTTGAAGTTATTCAAAGGGCATAGTGAAGCATATATATCATTGTTTGATTTCAAAATTCGAAACAAAAAATGGACACACCTAGAAAGCAACCAAAAAGATCTTCTATGACACAAGAAGAAGAGGAAGAAATGCAACATGATATCCCAAAATTGTGAGATCAAGTGCAACAAATTTCCCTCATAAAGAGTAACAAAAAATGAAGTGGAAGCTAATATGGATGGTTTGAAATCTGACATGGAAGCTGTTATCACTCAGGTTGTCCTTAAGCTTCGGAAAGGATACGGCCGAGGTAACCATAGACCAAATTTGGACTACAGGTCTAGCCAACCTGCAATCAGAGAGGGCTCTCTCTTTTAGATTTAACTTTGTTTGAAAATGATTTTAGGCTAGGTCTCGAGTTCAGAGGGTTTTTGTTTTGTTTTTGGTGGGAAAATTGATGTTTTCAGACAAAGAGGAAAGGCATAGTCTGGAAGTTTCAAACCATTGGGCATGGAGTCAAGGATAAAAACTGCTGGTGCTTTTCCTTAATAACAGTGAGGGAAAAGGGAGCAAGATAGTTGAGCATGAAACAATGTTCTAGGTTTAAGGGATGGAGAGAAATGCTAAGTAATGAGAGGCAGTTAAGAATCTCTCAATTATGCTTAACAAGGGAAAATGACAAGGCGCTACCTAGGGGCAGTTAAGAATCCCTAGATAATTGGCAAACACAGGTGAATTGGGGTAAACATGAGCCAGAAGGAATTCATATTCATAACCAATTCAATTAGAGGAAAACATAAAGAAACAACAGAAATTGAGCATAGAGAGTATTTAAACTAATTCTAGGCTATTCTTTCTTTCTGCTATTTAGATAGTGATAACAATAAACAGAGGTAAGATGCACTTATTGCTTCAGGCTGCAGCACAAGAATTCCATCTTCATATCTCCAAAACTTTCATTTACAACAGACAGTCTGTTATCCAAGCTTTCTGCAATCTTTGATTATAGAAACAGTGAGGTATACAGTGCGAGTCTCTAGTGAAAATTCTCAATCGACCAACCCTTAAAACTATGCGGAGGGTGGTATATATAGGGCAAAACTTTGGGTTGGGGGTAAAACATGGGTTTTGAGCGTGGGTTTTAGTAATTTGCGCCCGAAAACTTAGTATATGGGCAAAAAGTGGGTTTTTGAGGGTTTTAGGGCTAGGAGGTTATTAATCTGGCCAGGTGTCAGATTAATCCCTTTTATGACTCGGATGGGCTAAAAACAGCCCCAGATGGACTATTTTTTCCCCAGACTTTAAAAAAATATGGCTATATTGCCAGGGAGGGGATATTTACATAGGGGAGTTATATGTACATAGCTTTAGTAAGGGAATGGGAAAACTGATAGGGAGTTATATAATACTGTTAGTGGTTAATATGAAGGTGACCAGCAAGCGCTAAGGTCAGGGACCTTAGGCTAAATTTTGGGGAAAAGAATTTGCAAAGAGATGAAGTCCTTGAGTGAAGCAGATCTTCACCAAGGTGACTGATATGGATGATGATGAAACTAAGAGGAATCAAGCAGATCTTGACCTCTTTGGGGAGTTAGTAAGTGACTTGGGAATTAGAAGAAAGGGAAGTTAGTAATGTCCAGTTCTAAGCTCTTCTGAATAAAACTGCCTGCACTGATCTGAAAAGATAAAACAGTTTGAAACACAAAATTGATCATGCATCAGCTTTATGCAACCACAGCTACCTACCCATCCTACTTTCCTAACATTTTTTCTTCTTTTCTGATTTGGGTGCACTTAGACTTGCAGACCCAGAATTACAATTTTTTCTTTTGAATTTTTCCTATCTAAATCTACACTTATTTCTGCCAGGGCCCAGATTAAACAGTTGGGTCCCTTTGATTCTCTACCTATCTACAAAATCTGCCAAGGTTAAACTGTTTGGACAGATGCATTCTCTATATTCTACAACAGGAAATTGAAACCTAGGGAGACCAAGATTAGACTGTTTGGACCTCCCTTAAATGAAAATTCTTCAAAACTAGAACAATTCATCAAAATGGAATCTTAGCAGTGGCATTTGGACTAGCACACTCTCATGGTATCTTCTGGAAATATGGAACACTGCAGCTTGCCAAGTATGACATATTTGGCATGTAAAAATGTCAATCATGAAAGATGATACCCTGTTGCAACATGAGGCTAACAGAAGCAATTTTGAATGTTAAGATGGAAGGTTTTACGAATGGCTTAAAAACATATTTGAAAAGGGACCTGGAAGGTTTGACAAAATTTCTATAAGAAATGATTCCTAGTGGTGACAAGGTACTCCATGAAAATCATGATGAGGATAAAAGGAATACACATTATGATTTTATAGATTCACATAGTGGGTTGAAGACTAACCACATTCGAAAGATCAATAAGAGGAATTTTTATGGCAAGGATTTGGTGACATGGATACTATAGATGGAGAAATTATTTGATCTACATGATGTGTCGAACACGCAAAAGGTACGCATTGCATCTTTATATTTAGAACAAAATTAGTTTGTATGGTATTGATGGCTTTTTTATCATAAACCACTTGTCACTTGGTCAAATTTTACAGAGGGAATGATAGCACATTATGAGGATGCCAAGAGCAACACCTCCTTTATCTAATTGAGAAATCTTAAAGAAAAGGGTTCAATGGCGGAGCACATTGAGGACATCCAAAAATTTAATATAAGGGTAAATGATATTCCAGAGGAGCATAGGATTGATTTCCTCATAGGGAATTTAAAGGATAACATCCAACATGAGGTTCACCTTTGGGAACCTGATTCATTGGACAAGGCATTCAGGGTGGAAAGAAAAGTTGAAAGCAAAACTATGGCAACAAGGAAGTATACCACTCACAACTACAAAGATGTAAGTGTTGCTACAAGCCTTCCACAACCTGCAAGGTTGACACCACAACAATTGGAAGAAAAAAGAGCAAAATGAATTTGTTACAATTGTGATAGAAAATACACTAAGGGTCATAAGTGTGCTGAGAATAAATTATTTTACATATATTATGAAGAGGAGGAAGAAAAGCAATAAGAAATGTCAAAATAAGAGGATATACACCAAGAACTAACCGTAGAGAAAGAAGAAATGGATTTGACCATATCTTGTAATGAATTGGCAAGAATTATCACTCCTCAAACTCTCAAGATAGAAGGAAAAATCAAGAAGAAAAAGGTAATAGTGTTGATTGATTCAGGTAGTACCCATAATTTTATTCATTGTAAGATAGCCATGGAATTGAATTTATTCCTATATCCAACACTAGATTGTTAACTGATGGTTGCAAATGGAGGAACTATAATTTATTTATTTATTTTTATTTATTTTATTATTTATTTATTTATTTTTTAATTTATTTATTTATTTTTTTATTTTATTTTTTTATTTTTTTTTTAATTTTTTTTTATTTTTTAATTTTTTATTTTAATTTTTATTTTTTTTCTGGAAAGTGCCATAAAAGCTAACCATGGGGGAATATGTTTTTTTTTCTTTGAATAAGGCTACTTCTATACTAGTAAAAAAATATTTTACACCGAGGCCATGACCTCGTAGAGCTAGCCCAAAAAATCTAGTAGAGTATTGCCCTCTAGAATTGTAGAGAGCATGTTCCTAAGTAAAGCAAAAACACAGAAATCCCCATAGTTGTACTTGGAATTGAGAGTTGAACCTGACTATACGACAACCAAAACTTGGAATTGGGAATTAAAACGGATCGATACGACAACCCAGACAATAAAACTCAACTTGGTAGCTGTGACCAGCTACACGACAACCCATAGCTGAAAACAGAGGTAACTGTGACTGCGACCAAAATTGGAATCTGAAGGTTGGCAGAATACCCTTTGCATATAAAAATTTGGTAGTATGAGCTAATGAGTTTGTAATCATAATTAGGACAATGATGAGTGAACCTTCTCAAGTTGGCAAAAATCCAACAGAACCAAAAAGAACCAACCTGCTTAAGCATCAGGAGAGCGATCAGGCGGCTCCTCGGTGATGCGGCATCCATATTTGTAATCATCGTCGTCATCAGAGGAGCTCACTGGATTCTTCATGCTCTGTGAAGCCTTGCCTTTACCAGAGCTTGAAGCTTTGCTCCGATCGAGGTTTTCCTGGATGAGACCTGGATTTTTTTCCACCGGCCTGTCCAAAGTCGCTCTGAGGGAGCCATCTCCATGACTCAAATTGAGCTCGCTAAGCTCAATGGTGACCGTGGACATGAAGGTGGAAGAGCCATGACTGCAGGGGAAACGTAATCGAGTGGCATTGGTCATTGAACGGAAGGAGCTTGGTGCTGGTATCTATAAACCTCTGCCCCTACCCCGTCCGCTCCGAGTGGCAGGGTATCTATCCGAGCGCAGGTCCGGGCCTGAAGTTGAAGAGTCTGTCATGGAGGAGGTGGCCTGGTGCCCAGTTTTCCTATGAGAGCTACCTCTTCTGTAGCTCATCCGCTTTCGCAATTTCGGCATAGCTGGAGGGGCGGGATGAACCTGGCTTCTTGGAGGACGAAGGAAGCAGTGAAAGGAGAAAACTAACTTGGCTTCAGAGCTCAGGGCAGCAAGCGGGTGGGGAGCACAAGAGCAGGGGAAATAGAGGATGGCTTGAAGGAAAAGCCAGAAGCTCCTCTAGCGAGCGAAAGCCTGGTTTGCTCCTAAGAGAGGTCGAAGAAAATTCGTTGCAATTGTAATGGAGGAGGAGCCAGAGCGGAGAGGATAAACGCGATTATGGCGGGTTGATAGCGCCATGATCAAGAAATTAGCCAGAGTAAATGGCTATCCTAGCGTCATTAAAGACGCATTAAGTTGGAGCAGATGAGGAGTGATGACCAGAGCCTCGAGAAGATATGTGGCTGTACAGAGGAACCATGTGCCCATCCAAACCACTGGCCACGTGCCTTTGTTGCTGTCAGACACCCGGATCCGGGATGGATAGATCTTGTTGCACTAGAAGATTGCAGTCGCTTTTGAGTTGTGGATCATTGGAACAATTCAACGGACCAGAGAAGAAGGGGAGTTGCTGATCAGCCCCTTGATTAGCCAGTCTGTCTGCAACCTTGTTAGCTGTGTGCTGATGTGCTTGAAGGAAATGTTGCGAGGAGTTTTGAGCCATTCTTTGATTTGTTCCAATCTACTGAGAAGCCTCCAACTCGAAGCTATCTTTGCAGCTGAGGATCCTAATTGTATCCAAATGGCAGCTTCTATGAGAATTTGAGAATCCCCTTCAAACTCTAAGGGGAGAAAGTTCTTTGTTTCTGCTGTACATAACCCTGCCATAAACCTTCAATCTCAGCTGCGTTGTTGGTGTCTCGACCCATCGAACCATGATACATATGCAGAACAGAACCCTCAGTGTTTCTGATGATGCCCCCATATCCAGCCGGCCCAGGATTGCCCTTAGCTGCTCCGTCGAAGTTCAGCTTGTAGGGATGGATGATCGGAGGAGACCAAGAGTGTGCAGACTCAGAGTGGATAGAATTATTAGCCTTGATAAGATCTATAGAGGTGAGATCTAAATTCCAGTTGGCAAGAATGAGGCATTCCTGAGGGGAGACTGGCATGTTTGAGTCTTGCCATTGACTGAGGGCTAGAGTTTCTTGAAGATTCTGCTTGAGAAGGAGCCAAAGGGTGTCCAGAGGTGAACTGTGATTTTTGAAGATCCTGCTGTTTCTTTCCTTCCAGATGATCCAATAAACGAAGCCCGGTAGGAGGTTCCAGAGAGCATTGAGAAAAGGACTTTGGAAAGGCTTCCGTGGCCAGGTTCTGATAGTGTTTATCATATCTCCCTCTCTTTTGCATGTTCTTCCGTTACACTGTGCTGTTCTCTCCCACATTTGAGCTGCTAGAGGGCAAGTGTCCAAGAGATGATTAGTGTGCTAGAGGGCAAGTGGCCCGGTTTAGACTAACTACTCACACGACGAGCTACGACCTTGCTCGGGATCGAACACAAGACCGGTCCGTCATGACGAGGCCGACTTTACCACTACGCCACCTCCACGACCTTGGGGGAATATGTATTGAATAGTCCAATGCTTTCAATTACAATGGGTGGTGGTGATGTTGTACTAAGAGTCCAATGGTTACAATCTTTGGGTACAATAGCTTTTAATTTTCAAGAACTTTTATTGAAATGTTTTTGGGAAGGAAGGGAAGTTGAATTAAAGGGTATCACAAGGAAATCGGGAAAGATAATAAACTTTAATGGCATGAAAAAGCTTCTAAAGAAAGAGAAACAAGGTGTAATTGCACAATTATGATCACTAGAGGTTCAAACACGAAATTATCTATTTCTCAAGATCTCCAAAAAGTATTGGAAAATCATTCCAAGGTATTTAAAACTCCCTAAGGTCTCCCACATATTCGTGATCATGATCATGCTATTCATTTGATTCCAAGAGGTGTTCCTCCAAACATGAGGCCTTACAGATATCCCTATGCCCAAAAGAGTGAAATTGAATGTATGGTTGCATAAATACTAGAGGTTGGTATACTTCAACCAAGTAAAAGTTCTTTCTCTGCTCCAATAGTATTGGTGCACAAGAAGGATGGATCATGGTGCATGTGTCCAGATTATAAGGATCTCAACAAGATCATTGTTAAAGATAAATTTCCCATTCCTGTCATTGATGAATTGTTGGATGAATTACATGGAGAAATTTACTTCACCAAGTTGGATCTTCGTTCGGGATATCAAAAAAATTGAATGAAGACTGAAGACATTCTGAAAAAAACATTTAGAACTCATGAGGGTCATTATGAATTTTTGGTCATGCCTTTTGGCCTTACCAATGCACCTTCTACATTTCAAGGTTTGATGAATTCCATTTTCAAACCCTCCCTTAGAAAATGTGTGTTATTATTTTTTGATGATATACTAATCTATAGTAAGTCTTGGAAGGATCATATTCAACATGTTGACAAGGTGCTCAAACTATTGGAGGAGGAACAATTATATGCAAAAACCTCGAATTGTTTCTTTGGAGTAAAGGAGGTGGAATATCTCGGTCATATTGTATTGCATCAGGGTGTTAGGGTAGACCCTAACGAAATTAAAGCCATTAAGGAATGGAAAATCCCCACAACCATAAATCATCTTCGAGGATTTCTCAGGTTGACATGGTATTAACGCAAGTTTTTTAAGAATTATGGGATAATACTAGCACCTCTAACAACATTACTGAAGAATGATGCATTTTCTTGGACTCCAAAAGCAACTAAGGCCTTAAACATCTTAAAGAGGCAATGTGCCAAGCATCAGTTTTAGCTATGCCAGACTTCAAAAAAACCTTTATTATGGAATGTGATGCCTCAAGAAATGGAATTGGTGTTGTTTTAATGCAAGAAGGAAGACCCATTGCTTTTGAATGTTGTCAAATCAAAGTAAATTGTTTACACAAACCTATTTATGAGAAGGAAATGTTGGCAATACTACATGCACTAAACCAATGAAGAACTTACCTAATGGGAAGGCACTTCAAGGTAAAAATAGATCATGATAGTGTTAAATACTTGTTGGAACAAATATTATCTTCCAAAGAGTAGAAAAAATGGGTTACAAAGATGTTGGGTTATGAATTTGAAATCATCTACAAAAAAAGGAAGTAAAATATTGTTGTAGATGCATTCTCAAGAAAGGATGAGGATGTGAAAGCATTTATTTGTGCCATTTCTATTATCCAACCAGATTGGATAACCGAAGTAAGGGATGAATGGAAGAATGATGAAGAAGTGTGGACACTCATTCAAAAGTTGCAACAAGATCCCAATACATCTTATACATTTAGCTGGAAAAATGATTCAGACGTAAGAATTCCCAACTCAAACAAAAGACTCTTTTGGAGTTGCACACCTCTCCCTTAGGAGGGCACTCTGGATTTTTAAAAACTTAGCACAGGGTCAAGAAGGAATTATTTTGGGATGTCCTTAAATATGATATTCAAAATTTTGTGACAGAATGTTTGGTTTTCCAACAAAATAAATTTGAGACAATTAAGACCCTATTTCTATTACAACTTTTAGCCATTCCAAGTCAACATTGGGAGAAGGTCTCAATGGATTTTATCACAGGTTTACCCACGTCCAAAGGAAAGAGTTTCATCATTGTAGTAGTTCATAGACTTACCAAGTATGCTCACTTTTGTGCATTATCTCATCCATTTAAAGCCAATACATTTGCTATTCCATTTATGGAAACAATTCAAAAGCTACATGGAAACCAAAAGATTATTGTAAGTGACAAAGATCCCATTTTCCCTGGAAATTTTTGGACCGAATTAATTTCTTTTCTGGGTAATCAATTGGCTCATAGCTCATCTTATCATCCTTAATCTGATGGGAAAATAAGATAGTGAAAAATGTTTTGAAGGATATCTTTGTTTATTTGTATCTGATAAGCAAACACAATGGGTCAAGTGGTTACCTCTGGTTGAATGGTGGTATAATACTTGCTTCCATACTATAGCCAAAATGACCCCATTTGTGGCACTTTATGGATATAATCCATTGTCCATCACATAATATTTAAGAGAAAATTCTAAGGTTCAAGTAGTAGAAGATCACATCGAGCATCAACAACAGTTTCTCCAACTCTTAAAGGATAACCTCACTTTGGCACAGAATCAAATGAAATAACACCCCAATCAACATTGCAACGAGAGACATTTTGATGTAGGTGAATGGGTATTTTTACCTCTACAACCATACAAACAAATGTCCCTCAAGCAAACTAAGAAGGATAATAAATTATCACCAAAGTACTATGGTCCTTAGAAGGTGTTGCAAAAGATTGGTACTATGGCATACAAATTGGAACTTCTTGCATCTTCCTGAGTGCACCTAGGTTTCCATGTTTCATGCTTAAAGAAGGTTATAGATGACAAGATCCCAGTTCAAACAATATTGCCATAACTTGATGAGGAAGGAAAAATCATATTGAAACCTGAAGCAGTCACGGAAACAAGAACCAGACAACTACAAATCTACAACTACGAATCTATCAATTTCAGAGTATCTCATCAAGTGAAATAACTTACCCGCTAAAGATTCCACATGGGAGGATGAGAATTTTATATAGAAACATCCAAAACTACTCAAGCGTCGAGGACAACACTTTTTTGAAGGAGAGGTGCATGTTAGGTCTCTATAATACCAGTGTATCCCCTTATTGTTATTGTTAGTGTATCCCCCATATTGTTATTGTTGTGCATATATAGTCCCCATATTATTATTATTGTGCCCCATAGAAGCCCAATATTTTTTTCCACAAGGAAAAATCATAATTTTCATTGATAATTTGAAAATTACATGTTGTAGATGATAGTAAGCATATGTTGTAAAAGTGGTCAAGGCCACTGACTGTGTTGTTCTATCCAAAAATGAATCTATCCCAAGCATGGGAGACTGTTTAAATAATTACAGATGATATGTTCTTGTAATATATAAAAAAGAAATGTACAATAGCAAAAATTAAATACATCAAAAAACTCCAGATATGACAAAGAAATCAAGGCCTGCAGACCCCATTCTGCTGCTCATCCTCATATGGCCGATGGTAGTAGCTATAGAATTCCTGATCAGATTATTCCCTAATCAACCAGATCCCCCATGGCTGGTGCGAGGCTTCTTTGGATAGCTGATCAGAAATTTGGTTGTGTTCCCTGTATATATGATGACAAGAGATATAGTCAAAATGAGTTTCCAGCATCAATTTGCCATCCAAAATATGTCGGAGTGTGTGAGTGTGACATGTAATTTACTGATTAAACCAATTTATGATTATCTTTGAGTCACCAAAAATATGTAAGCGATGACATCCTTTCTCAAGTGCAAAAAATAATAAATGACGAAGAGAAATAAGTTCAGCAAAGTTGTTTGTCCCATCCCCCAGACCCATCTGGATCTTGTAGTAGTGGTTACTAGTGATGTGTAAAAGGATGCCCCCGCCACAACCATGATGTTGAGTCGAGCCATCAAAATATGCCCATGGATTATTTCGTTCAATGATCTTAACAGTGATGGAGTGTGTTGTGGGGGCTTGGTCTTCCTCTGGGATGCATTGATATATAGAGATAAGGTGTGCAGTGACATGCATCCATTGGGGAGTGGTGACTGTAAATATGATTTTATTCCTTTGTAGCCAAATAATCCAATATATCAGAATAGGTAGGTTTCAAATCCTGTGTGATTGTGCATTCGTCCACCATAGATGCCAAGCCTCTGAGATGTCTACCCCGTGCTATCTATATTGTAGATGAAGAAGTGAAGTTACTTCTTGCCAGATAGCAGTGGTAAAAGGGAAAGTAAGAAAAAGATGGTCAACAAATTCCAGATCATGTTTGCAAAGAACACACCAGGATGGACCATGATAGGATCACTTTTGAATATTATCCACAGTAGGAACCTTATTCTAGAGAATGCACCACATAAATAATTTGGCTCTGGGTGGCGCCTTCAATTTCCAAAGAACATTCCACCACCAATCAACAATAGGTGGTTTGTGGTTCGAAAATATATGAATATAACCAAACTTTGGGGAGTATTTTCCATTAAGTGAGTGAACCCATATAAGTTAATCCTCCCCCTTGGTGATCCAGACATGGGATTCCATAAGTGAATTTGTATATGATTTCCAGATGGGTTAGATGCCCAATATGACAGAATATTTCTAGGCTTGTATGAAGATATTAGTGTTGCCTTGATAAAAAATATGGGAAATTATAGTAAAGCTTGCATTTGAGAGATAGTGTAGCAGATTCTGGGGAAGTTGATGAGCGTTCCTACATCTAGTCCATGGGTCCAACCCAATGCGCACCAGATTTACATTGCCAATATTCCAAGTCAGTACATCCCTGATATATACAAGTGAGTTTAGGACCTCCCTTCAAACCATTGAAATATTTGTTTTTTCCCAGGAAAGTAGTCGGATCCAATCAAGGGGATGAAGAGGGGAAATATAATTCTAGGTGACCACCTCTTCCCAAAGATTCTAGGAGGTAAGGACATTCCAACCCAATTTGGCTATGAGGGAAATAACAAATGTGTCTATATTTTTCATGCCCCATCCACCCCATTTTGTGGGGAGAGCAAGATTATCCCATCTAGCCCAAGCGAATATGTGCCCTTCTTGTTTTCCCTTCCATATGAATCTACCACAGAACTCTTGTATTCTGCTAAGGATGCTTTTCAAAATCCAAGCAAGTGACATCTAGTATACCAAAGTAGCTTCGAGAACAAATTTGATGAGGACAAGTCTACTAGCCCTGGAAAGCCATCGATGGTGCCAAATATTCAGTCACCTTTTGATCTTAGCCACCAACGAAACCCAATATGCAATCTTGTATTTTGTAGGCTTTAGCCAAAATCCCAAATATTTGAGTCATTCTTCAAAGGGAAGAAAGGTGTAAGGGAAGCACTGTTGAGCAGAGTGGATCTAATTTGGTGTGCATCTAGTAGAAGATAATGTAGATTTGAGGTGATTTCAATCCATGCATGTGGCAAAAGAGAATGACCAAAAAATAGAGGAGAATGTAGATGTGTCCCCAATCGATCCATTCAGATATATGAGAATATCATCAACAAATAGGAGGTGGGTAAGGATGCAATTATTTGTGATATTGATGCCCATTAGTCTGCCCTATCTTTTTTCTGATGTTATGTGATGACTCAGTCCTTCCAAGACCAGTAAGAACATGAGAAGTGAGAGTGGGAAGCCTTGTCTGAGGCCTCTCTTAGCATGGAAGAATGATGACACAAATCCATTAATAAGAACATTGTATGAGACATTAGTAATACAACACATAATCTATTGAATGAAAGGTAAAGGAAAACCTTAAATATAGCTGGTATAGATAGTTGCAGAGTGAAATAGGCTGGAAATCATTAAATGTTTTTGGATCATCAAATTTGGGGATAAGACCAATAAAAGTAGAGTTAAATGCATCATACATTCATCCCCCCATCTAGCATTATTTAATGACCTGTAGGAGGTCCTTCCCTAATATGACAAACAAAGCAAGATAAAATTCAATCGACCAACCATCTGGTCCAGGGATTTTATCCTTCTTGAACCATTTAAGAGTGCCTTCCAGTTCCCCCATAGTAACAGGCTGTATAAGGTCCTCGACTACTTCATGATTAACAAATCTAGGGAAAAGACCAGCCGCCTTGATGATCTCAGCAAGATTTGCATCATGTGAGGCTTTGAATAGCCTACTAAAATGAAAATTAATAAGGGTATCCAATTGGTGAAAGGTCTTTTCCTGTGAACCCGCATCATCCACCATATGCCAGATAGTATTGGTGACCCAACGACCATTTGAAAAACAATGGTAAAACTTTGTATTTTCATCCCTCGCCTATAGCCAAATGGGATGATTTCAGAGTCTCCAGGTTTCCTCTCGATCCTTCAAAATTCTATTTCAATCCGCTTCTAATTTGATGAGTCATTCTCTGGCCTAAATGGAGACAAAAACACTACCATTCTGGTCCACCAAATTTTCAATCTCCACTTCTATGTCTTTCAATGTCTGTTCGTCCTTGCATCTTTTTTCCTTGGCCCAATCAATAGTTTTTTGCTTGAGGGAGAGCATCATTTTGGAAAAAGCTTCAGATACAAATTGGTCGGGTGACAAAGGATAGGAATTCCAATGCTTAGTAACCAAATTCAAGTATCCCTCATCCTTGAGCCAGGTAGAATTGAATTTGTATGGTGCCTTATGTTTACGGTCAGCACAAGAAAATTCCAGGCAAATGGGTAAGTGATCAGACAAACACCCATATCACACCCATTGAGATATAAAGAAATATGGTCCAGAAGAGGGTCCTTGACTAAGAATTTGTCCAACCTTCTGGAAAGCGTTGCATCTACAATCCTTCTATTACACTAGGTAGGTTTCAATTAGGCCATAAGGATATCAAAATGTTGATGATCCTCTAGTAGAGAGCGAAATGTTCAGATAGTGTGTTGTATTGTGCATTGTGACCCCATGATTCCGCATGGAGAAATTGAGATCTCCCCCAATAGTAATATTATCAGCTTCCATATATGTATGATTCAGGAGCTTGTTCCAGAATGGTGTTTGATTGATGCAGAGGCCATAAATATTGATAAGTGTTAGCTCCATCCCAAATTTAGAAGAAAAATATCAACACCAATGATACCCTCCCCACCCCAAATATTTAACAATTTTACAACTTCGGGATTAAATCCCAGAGCCAGTCCACCGGAACGCCCACGAACATCAAAAGAATTAAAATGCTAATCGAGGATAAGGGCCTCAAGTTTGGGGATGATCAATGTACAAGGTGCAAGAGTTTCCTATAGAAAAATGATGTCCACCATTTTTGTGTCAATAAATCAATGAAAATATAGTTTCTTTGCGGGACTAGCCAACCCATGATAGTCATAGGAAAGCCACTTCATGGGGAACTAGGGTGTGGAAAGGTCAGTGCTTTAAGGACCTTATCAATGGTAGGTTGATGACCATGAGCCACATCCAGTCCCGCTTGGAAAATAGCCTTGGACATATTGGATTGGTGACCCCTAGTAGATTAAGAGGGCGGAGGGGGAGGGAAAATGCCAATGCCACAATGGTCACTAGAAAAAATCTGGGAAAGGGAACAAATATTATAGTGATGACTCCAGCTAGAGTCAATGGATAGCTCAACAGATGAGATAGAACCGGGAACATCCGAAATGGAAGGGGGAAAGGGGGAAATATAGGCAGGGAGGGATCTAAAGAGCACAAAATAGAGGGGGGATAGTATGCAGGTGCACAAGTGCAAAGAGAAACACAGTGAATGCATTCAAATAAAATAACATAATTAAGAGAGGGTGCAGTCGAAGAAGTACCCACATTAGAGGTAGCCACCATCGCAGCTGCATAAGATCTGGTAATACGTGGGGATGGGGGGTGAACAATCTCCATGCGAGTATCACAGTTCGATGTAACAAGCATCGTTGGATGGTCCTCAGGTTGTGTAGGTCGCTTGCCACATGAGTCGACAAGATTTTCTGCAGAAGCATGTTCTAGTCGAGCCACCAAAGCAGAGCTGGATGCAAGAAGAGGGTATTCTTTGTATAAGTGCCCAATTTTGTGGAATCACCAACATTGATAGGGGGCTCCTTCATAGTCTAAAATTTGAACATGAAATGTATTTCTCCAGTGAGTTTGTAGGTTCTCCTCTAGCCCATCTCTTGTGTCCATGTGCACCAAGATGCATGCCATAGCCATGTTCCCAATGACTACATAGGATTTTTCATAGTCCAAGTATTTACCCAATGCATTCCCATTTCTCTTAAATACATCTTCCAACCATAAGTGAAGTGGTAATCTCGGAAGTCGCACCCAAATAGTGCCAACCTGAAGTGTTCAAACTCTGGATTGAAGAGTGGAATCCATCATTTTAGCAGTACCAGAGCAAATTCAACATGCCAATATTTTGATAATACCCATGGGATGAACTTAGGGCATTGAAAGGGTAGCGCAAACCAGCCACGAGATACCATTACCATAGATGGTAATTCATTAAGTACCGATCCCCAAATTTCCAGAATCCACTGACATAGACGAGCAACCGAGTATGCTCTGCCATGAACCCTCCCAACCAAAACCTGGTAAGAGGTATTGATCATGTCACCCATCTAGAGATCGTCACCAAAGGTGAGAGAGATCTTCTTAGTCCTGACCTTGACTCCATTTTACTTTTTCTCTAGTCATCTCGGCTTGCCAATAGTAGGAATAATAGATGGAGCGGGGCAAGGATCAATATCAAAACCCACCTGAAGGCCCCTACCCGAGTCCGGGAGAGGGGGAGAGATACCAACAAAATAGCCTGAGGTGGGAGGGTTTGAAATCAGGGGAAGTGGGATGGAAGATGAGGGTATAGTGGATGGGTGATATTAGGGTCCAGTACTGAGTAGGGCAAGGGGAAAGGGTTCCCAGAGGAGGGGAAAACAGGGGGCTTTAGATAGAATGAAGCAGAGGAGGGGTCCATACAAGTCACTAGAAAATGTAAAGAAGTTAGGGAGGGTGGGGATAAATTTGGACCAGGAGCGAAATAAACATCGTTGGGAAGCCTAGAAGATCTCAACGAAAAAGAGGAAGAACTGGTCGATGGGTGTAACTGTTAAGCCAGAAGAGAAAAGGAGGGGTAATCTGGCATTGTATAGACCCGCAGATCACCGACCAATGATGAGGGGATCTCCAGGGAAATGTTGGTAGAAGTAACCGTCAACTATGGGGAGGAGACTGTCAAGATGGGCCCCAAGGTGTATGGGTCCTCAGTATAATCGACCATGTCCTCGTCCATACTAGTCGACAACCCATGGGGAAAGTGCCCAGAAAATAGTGCCAACAGATAGTTGCCTAGACAACAACGGTTGACCCCGATGTCAAATAATGAAACAGGAAAATGGTAGTGGAGGAAGGAGTCAACCGGGAGGGGAGCAGGTAGGCTAGCCCCAGTCATGAGCAGATGGAAGAAATGCGAAGGATGCACCAGAACCTGCAACTAGAGCTTATAGAAAAGCCATCCAATCTTCCACCATAGAAGCCCAATATTATTATTGTTGTGCGCTTACATTATTATTGTTATGTAGGCTCTGATTATATTGTGACCCCTTAGACTCCTATATATAGAAATGTGGCCTTTCATTTATATAATGTAAAGGAGCTTTTCCCCTCGAAGAGGATAATTTTTTAGTCGTTCATCTATCTATTTGTGAGCTGGTTGCATAACAATACATAGGTTGCAAATGATAGTAGTTTCGTTGTGGTGAAGGTAGGGTCATATAAAGTAGTGGGCCATAAAGGACATTCTCGACTTGATTTTGGCCACCAAAAACTTGGTTTCCCCTAGGGTAGAAGTCACCCCCTTGGTTCAACGACTTTTGAGCAAGGGATCCCAAAGAGATGCAATAGGACTGGGTTGAGGGATACTGCTAGCCACATAAGATGCAGTGGGTGCGGGACCTCCAACAGTATTACCACAAGAAGGACAAATATTCATTGGCGAAGGATCATATTATACCATAGAAGGTATAGGGACTTGTTGAGGTGAAAAATCAACGCCCCCATTTTTGTCTTATTTATTTCAAATAATGGGGACCCTTTCCGTAAAATTTGGCTAAATTTCCTTTTAATGTTTTCTTTCGAATAAGTGTCCTACAATTTTGCTAGATTTTCATTTGCTTCAGGTTTCCCTTATGATTACTTCATTGCACTCGAATTTTCACAATATTTCCATCGATTCTTGTTTCATATCATTTGGATGCACTATTTACAAATGGTCCTCATTCGAAGTTCAATCATTTTTACCGTCAAGGCTAAAAAAGTATAAAATTTTATATTATTTCTATTTTTGTAAATTTATTTTAAATATTGATTCCTAGTTAATTTTTACTAATTATTTCATTTTTCACTAACGGTCCTACAAAATCACTATAGCCAAATTGTAGAGAAATTAAAGATCTTGGAAGTTTATTCCACTCCCAATTTCAAAATTATGAGGATATGAAATCCCGAAATTAGAAAGTGGTTGTAGTTCTTTTTGTCGGATTTTTAAATTACAAAGGGGTTGTAGTTTATGATGGAAGGGACCCACTCTACATGAGCCCCACTGCACCTCACCGCCTTATCTCTCCACCACATCGGAACCTCAGAACTTATTCATATCGTAACTTAATTTTAAAAGGACCTCTGATATTTTTCCCCGATATCCAACATACCTCCAATGGGCTTATATAAAACAGCGATCATTAGTTTTGCTGCAATTGGATGGTTCATATATCGGAACCCCAAAACTTTTATAATATCTAACATCATTTTATAAGGACCTCTGATATTTTTTCCCCGATATTTAAGAAACCTCAGTTGCAGGATGCTCTGATGACCTCATCTCCTTATCCCTCCTCGTTCCAAGTACCCCCCACCTTCCTCCACTTCATTATATAATAACACCTCCTTGTGCCTCCCACTTAGTCTCACCATGGTCCATCCATATGAGACCAGAAGCCACTGAGGCCCATTTGTGGAGCCAACAACCACTTAATAATTGGCATGCATCATCATGTTTTTTTAATAATTAATTTATTTTAATCTGAATTTTTTATTATCATATTAATTAATTTAATTTTTATAATTTTTAAATATAATATAATCTTAATTAATTAACTTAATAATTGTAATTAAATTGTATGTATTTAACTAATGAAATAATTTTAATTAATTAACAATTAATTATATTTTTTAATTTAATTTTACACTAAGATTTTTAATTAAAATTTTCCTAATTTTGGCCTAGGCACACATTTTTCCAGAACTATGAGAATTTTGACACTTCAACTTTGGAGGCTCATAAGTTGAGTTTTACTTGGACAAATGAGGCCCATGACAGCTTGTTAGAAAGATAAAATCACGGAGAATATTTCTGAAGTGGTTGCATGACCAGATTTAGTTATTCACTAAGTCTAAAATTTAGTAGAAAATTAAGCTCTGAATTTGCAAACAAAACTAATTTTATGAGTTTAGGTTTTTGCATTTTCACTTGCCCAAAGTCTCTACTGATTGGAGATCCATTCGATTATTTCGTCTTTGAACAATAAGATCTTTACAAGGATCAATGGGATGCTTTAATTTCTTTTTATTTATTTATTTAATTGAATTTTGATTAGATATGTTTGTTTTCCCAAATTTGGTAATTCTGTTTTTTATTTGCAATTTAATTTACTTTTGAGTGGTTTTTGGTAGGAGAGAAGTTGGGGAGATGAGGAAGAGAAGAATTGGAACAATGGAATTGCACCAACAAGAGAAAAAAGAAGAATATTAGCCAATTAAAATTTGTTGGAGAAAATTTATTCTCAACAGCTCTCACATTTTGATATTCTTTTTGTAATTATAAATATGACTTTTAGAGAATGTTCACGGGGGTTCCAGGTTTGAAACTTGTTGAGGAAATTCATTGCAAAGAGAGGGCATTTTGCACCACTGTAGGGAGCAATATTTTTGTAGAGAATTAACTAGTTTGTACCAAACTTGTGGAGATTAAAATATATGCATTTCAGCTTTGAAAATTCCATGATATCATGAAATTTTCTAAGAAATTCATGTACTCAAAGGCTTTGATCAGATCTTTAATTGTTGTACACTATTGTAAGAGATATAGGCCGATTGATGGCATGCATTTAATAAAATTGAGATAATTCTTGATCTAGATAAGTATGTGTTTTTTGAAGTTTTGCACTATTGTAAATTCATTTAATACGTGCTTGTTTTAATCATTTGAAAGTTATATTTTAATGATGGATCTAATTTCCATCAAGTTAAGTTATGAATTCAAATAGATAAACATGGCATACTTGTTAACTATTTAGAAAATTCATGCTAGGTTTATCTTAGTTTTATTAATGATTGTTTTATGAGAACTTTTTCCTTAATGCAGTGATATATGTTTTAGTTTGAATTCATTTTATTTGAATTTGGATGTATGTGCACTATAAATCTGACGACTTTTCATCATATAGTTGAATACATATACTTGATTGAACTGGTAATAAGTCTTGGAACTATTTCCTTGGCTTATTGACTTCATATTTATTCCAATTTCAAAGTTGGTCCAAATCTCCTTTTTTACCTTGCTCTTGGTTGAGAGGGCGACTATTCTTTATTTCAATCAAGATAGAGTTAGGATTTACTTTCTGTCATTTAGATAATATTTTCATTTATTTTTAATTATTTCATGCTAGAAAACCTATTGCACAATGGAAAACTTTAGAGTGGAATGGTTGAACCATTAATTCAGCGTAAGGATCACTTTCTTGCACGAGCTTTGCAAGAGGGAAAATATGATGTCTCTTCTCTTTTGACAAGTAATAGATATACTATAAGCCAACAGAGTAAGAGAGAGGGTAACTAGACCCAATTGAACCAGTCAGAACCACCATTCCAAACGGAAAATGAGCTGCTTTAAGTTCCCGGCTAGGTGGTCTCCCTTATAATGTTGACATGGTCATATTGGGCCATTAACATTTTTGGCGCTATAAGGAGGGCATAAGTAAACTATATCTCTAATGATTTTGTGCTTTCATATTTTATTTATGACTATGACCCCATGTAAAATACCTCCTTGGAGTTGCTCCAAATTTACAATCAAAACTAATTTCTTGAGTTTAGTTTTTTGCACCTTCATTTGCCCAAACCCTTGTTGATTGTAGATCCATTCAATTATGTCCTATTTTACCAATAAGATCTTTACAGGGATCAATGGGAAGCTCTAATTTCTTTTTATTTATTTATTTAATTGAATTTTGATTGGAGATGTTTGTTTTCCAAAATTTGGTAAGTATGATTTTGGTTTGCAATTTAATTTACTTTTGACTGGTTTTTGGCAGGGGAGAAATTGGGGAGATGAGGAAGAGAAGACTTGGAACAATGGAATTTCACTAGCAAGAGAAAATGAATTTTTTTATTCCCAACAACTCTCACATTTTAATTTTCTTTTGGTAATTATAAATATGACTTTTTGAGAATTCTCGTGGGGGTTCTAGATATGAAACTTAGGGAGGAAATTCCTAGCAAAGAGAGGGCTTTTTGCACTACTATAGGGAGCAGTAACTTTGTAGAGAATTAGCTAGTTTGGACCAGACTTGTGGAGATTAAAAGAGGTGTATTTCATCTCTGAAAATTTCATGTTATCATGAATTTTCTGATAATTTCATGTACTTTAAGGCTTTGATCAAATATTTAATTCTTGTACACTACTATCAGAGATAGAGATTGATTGGTGGCATGCATTTAATAAAATTTGAGAGAATTCTTGATCCAGATAAGTATGTGTTTTTGAGGTTTTTCACTATTGTAAATTCATTTAATACATGATTTTTCTAATCATTTGAAAGATACCTTTTAATGATAGATCTAATTACCATCAAGTTAGATTATGAATTCAAATAGATAAAAAAGGCATACTTGTTAACTATTTAGCAAATTCATGTCAAGTTTATCTTGGTTTTAAAAATGATTGTTTTATGAGAAATTTTTACTGAATGCAGTCATATACGTTTTAGTTTGAATTAATTTTATTTGAATTTGGATGTATGTGCACCAAAGATCTGATGACTATTCATCAGATAACTGAATACATATACGTGCTTGAACAAGTAATAAGTCTTGGAACTATTTCCTTGGATTATTGACTTCATTTTATTCCAATTTCAAAGTTGGTCAAAATCCCCTTTTTTACCTTGCTCTTGGTTGAGAGGGGGACTAATCCTTCTTTCAATCAAGACAGATTTATGATTTACTTTCCATTATTTGGAATAAATTTGATTTAGTTTGAATTATTTCATGCTAGAAGTCCTCTTACACAGGGGCAGAATTTAGAGTGACCCGACTGAGCCATTAATTTAGCTTAAGGATCACTCTCTTGCGCAATCTCTGCAAGAGGGAAGATATTATGTCTCTTATCTTTTGGCATGTAATAGATATACTATAAGCCAACAGAGTAAGAGAGGGTATTTGGACCCAATTTAACCAGTAAAAACCACCATTCCAAATAGAAAAGGAGATGCTTTAAGTTCCTGAATTGGTGGTCTCCCTTTTAATGTTGACATGGTCATTTTGGGCCATCAGCAGGACTGAGATGCCCCCAATGGGTATGTGCATGCTGGAAACATTTCCACAGTCATAAGTATCTTGGGGTTAGAACTTAGTAAAGGGTTCCGACCAAATCGGTTGTTTAAAGGAGTCGTACTAACAACACCTATGGAGGTGATAGCTAAAAGTCCAAGAGCTCACAAAAAAGGGACAAATATAGGAAGGTGTTGAACTCCACCTATAGCAGGTGTAGTTGGAACGCCTAAACTAGGAATATTTTGAATAGTAGGATAACCAATCAACTATGTTGAATTGGTTGTAGGTGGGGGAAGTGACGGTGGAGTGAAGTTGTCCACAAAGGAAAATGATCCACTAGTGTTCATTGGGATGCTGGAAGTGGAAACTAATGAATACATAACGGGAAAAGGTGCAACTTGAACCAAAACAGGCCTAAGAGGGTCAATGAGTGGAGTATTAAAAGGAGGCACAACACCTTTAGTGAAAATATCTTGTAAACACCCCACCACATATTTACCTACTTTAACATACTTACCAGGGTAAAAATGAGCTAATAATTACGACATATGACCCAACTTCCAAGGTGTAGTTACAAAAATGGGGTCTACCTTGTCAACACATGCATTTCATTTTTACAAACACTTTGCGTACATAGTACCTATAAGTCATGGATGCATATTTTGGTCACTATTTACATTAGTTTCATTAGAGTTTCATCAAGAAGGCTTGCTTCCCTCTCATACTTGTTGCAACAAACACATATTAGCTCATGCATCCATATTAAATAACCAAGAACCTATCAAACCATGGGATAGAACCTTAACAAGAGCACATCATATAATGATATATGTACTATGCATGTAACCAAATTATAAACCATGAAAATTAAGCCATAAGATCAACATAATAACTAGTACATGTGTTCATTAATCATATTATGAAAAATAATTGATATTAACATATTCAAATGCCAACTAAGTTAGGGACTTCCACGTACCACCTGACCAAAGATTGGGCTAAACCAAATATTGCTTTCAGCCAATCACCCCGCGCCATATTCAAAGAATGAATTTGGGATCTCATGGAATAAACCAAGACAAAACCAATCAGGACTTCCAAAGGCCAAACCACCTCAACCCTCAATTAATGATTCCACCACATGGTCGGACATCACTAACACCAACCAGATCGGTCCCTACCCAAGCTGTCTAGGGCTCCATAGAGTGTGTTCCAAATTAACTCCAGGATTAGTAACTCAACCTAAAACTGTCACAGGACTCTAGAAAATTTGTCCAAACAAGGCTCTATCACTAGTAACTCAACCCACCAAGGGCTCCAGAGCATTTTTCCAACCAAGACTTCCAGGACTAGTAACTCAACCCAAGTTGTTCCAAGGCTTCTAGAGCATTTGTCCAACTAAGGCTCCATGAACTAATAAATCAACCTGCAGCCATAAGGAACATGAGCACCAATCAAAAAACAAATGGGAAAACCCACAACACCATGTTTATCTATGAAATGGTAAGGATAGGAAAAACTGTTGTCAATCTAGGCAATCCTCCATGCCAATGACATATCAAACCAAATAACCACATTCATATATCATGCATGCTAAAACTAGCAGGGAAATAATACATGCAACTCGGTACCTGCAAAGAAAACCCACTGTAGCTATTGATCTCGTTGTCCCCTTGCGCTTTCTTGCTTTCCTTTGCTTTCTTTCTCCAAATACAAAGTATGCCAAAATCCTCCAAGAGTGCTCCAAGAAAAATATGTCTGCAAGAGTATGAGAGAGAGAGAATAGAATGAGAGTGCCAAATACTGAACTGGGAGAAGCCATGAACTGATCCTCATAAGGCTTTTTATCATTGAGGCCTCTATTTTCTTCATTTTCCTCTATTTTTCCTTCAATTTCCTTCACATGCAATCATATTACCTTTCACCTTCCTTTTCTCCTATTTTCCTTTATTTTCGTAAATAAATGTCAATTAATGCCTCTTTTCCTTTCCCACCATTCAACTTGGAATATGTGTCCCATGACCTTGGCCTTATATTTTTTACATGAATTTTTAATCGAGGTTGTTACAAAACCTTCCCCCTTGGGGGAACACTGTCCTTGGTGTTCAATAATACTTATAAACCAACAACCAAAGAAAATAAAACATATTGCCCATGGATCTTTATAAGAAAGCTCGTTTTTGTATTTACAATGGACACTGCTAAAAACATAACAAATATACTGTTTACTGGAGCTTTACAACATAATCATTAGGGTATTTACAATAACAACTACGTATATACTTATGCACATTTTATTCAACCAAAAAATAACCATACTGTCTATGTGATCCAGGTGGATATTGGTGGCCACCTACAAATTCCACTTGGACCCCCACCATTGTTTCTTTCAGTTTTTTCAGTTTCCTTAATTGTAGCACAATTTACTATTTTTAGCAGTTTTCTGGGTCCTGAACTTCCGGAGCCATTTTGAGGCGCTAAATGTTGTTTTTTGGGAATACTAGGAGCAACATGGGTCGATTGACCATGTTATCCTTCCCAAGTTGTCGTCTTCAGATAGATCTTTCTATCGAGGTATTGTGCTTGTCAAACAGAGATCATATGCCAAAGTTACGATCTCAGGAAGTTGATGTATCACTTTACCCAAAACGGGGCCCATAGTTTGGCGCTTCATCTCCTAGGGTTAGATTTTTGGATGTTTAGGGTTTTCCATTGTTTCTCAACAATAAATAGGCCTTCCAGCTTCATTGTAAGATAGTTAAGAGGCATGTAGCCGCCACATCTCTTCTTAGAGATAAGCTACCATCACCCTAGCTAGTTTATTTCCATTTATGTTTGTAAGCATATTTCCATATTTTACAGTAATGAAATGAAGTATTATTTCTGTTGCATTTGTGTATGTGTGATTATATCTGTAATTTGTTGCATTCATGTTTAAATCCATATCAGTAGTATCAAAGCAGTCTGCTCTTTCTATATCTTTCTTTGCATGTCCCCAATGAGGTCGGGATATATGGAGTTAGGGCTTGAACTAGTCGAACCCTTGCAAGACCAGCCTCACAAATCCTGACGGCCTCCCATGGCGGATGAAAATAAATATGAGGGGGAAGGAGATCCTATCAAAATTTTGCTCGAAGAGGCCCTCGAGCGACAAAGGAATGTGATGATGGACAACTTTTCCCAGATCCTTTAGCGGCTACCCAGGGGCGACACATCTACTTCCAGCAGCTACTCTGGAAGCACCACACCCTTTAAGGTAAAAGTTAACTTTGACACTCGCATATTTGAGGTTTAGATAGATGCAGATGCCATAAATAAATGGTTAAATTTGCTAGAAGGGTATTTTTTTGTTCATGATTTTTCCGGCCAGGAAAATATTACTTTCGCTCTTCTCAAAGCTGCCCCACACATCAAGGACTAGTGGGAAACCTACTGCGAGTAGAAGGATGAAAGTACGGCCTCACTATTTTCAGCTGCACCCACTTGGAATTCATTCTGGGCTTCCATCAAGGAGCAGTACTACCCTCTCAAAATCTATGAGGAGAATACATAAAGTGGACCACGCTACAGCAGGGAAGGGACCAAGACATGTCAGTGTTTACCAATATTTTGCATACTCTTTGCATAAAGTTGGGTATCAAGGATTCAGAGTAGCATTTGGTACTCAAATACCACCACTTCTTTCACTGGTACATCCAAGAAGAAATAGAATTCCTGAACATCTCCTCGCTCGGCACGGCCTACTGATATGTCGTCAAGATCGAGAAAAAGTTTAAACAAAAGAAGCGAGACTTTGGATCTATGAATCTGAAGCAAGGAAAAGGTGACCCCGAACCAAAAAGCAAAGGACAAAGCCAAGGCGGGGTGGCCAAAGACAACTCACAAAAGCTGCAAGCAAAGAACAACACTGTGAAACCGAAAAAGGACACAGGAAAGTGGTGTGAGTTCCATAAGAGCTCCACTCACAACACAAGTGAGTGTCGGGACAAGCAGTCACTGGTGGCCAAGCTAAAGGTTTTAGAATTAGATGCATGTTCCGACTTTGAGTCAGAACTCAACAAGGGGAATGACAAAGGGATGAAGATTATAGATGCGAAGCCCAATGCCACCATTGCCACCACGAAAATCCAAAGGAGGAACCCGAAGATCCAGAGGAGGAGGCCCGCTTCTTCCACTCCCAGATGTGGGAAAGGGCTCCCCACTATAGTTCATTGTCAACAGTGGGAGCCAAAAGAACCTCATTTCGGTAGAGGTCGTGAAGCAGCTGGGCTTATTGACCACAACACATCCACAACCGTACACCATCGGGTGGCTTCACCAAGGACGGGATCTTCCGTGAGCCAGCAGTGTCGCTTTCCATACAACATCAAGCCCTTCACGAATGAGGTCTTGTGCGACATTTCCCCCCTTGATGTTTGCGATGTATTATTAGGCCAACCATACTTGTAGAAGCAACATGTTGTGTATGAATCAAGGCCTCGTGTTGTTATTGTTACTTTGGGAAATAAGTTGTACAGGATACCGGAGGTAGCACTACTTACCGCCATCTATTTGGTTACTGCAAAACAATGTAGTAAACTCATTTCAAAAATCTGGAAATTTGTTTTTCTGCTGATACACTCTTAAGGAAGGAAGAAGATGATGGCCACGACCTCCAGACAGGGCCCCTCCACACGACAACTATAGATGGACAAGGTCGTGGAGGAGTACGAGGACATCTTCACCTCCCCCGCAGGGGTTCCTCTGCACTGTTAGTTCAAGCACTCCATCGATCTGACCCAAGTGCACCGCTGCACAATGGACCAATCTATCAGTGCTTCGTTCTAGAGAATGATGAAATCAAGAGGCAAATTCAGGAGCTGTTGTAGAAATGTCACATCTAATCGAGTTCATTGCCCTATGGGAGCCCGATCATGTTGGTACAAAAGAAGGATGGGACTTGGAGACTTTGTATTGACTATCGAGTGTTGAACAAGATCATTGTCTGGAATAGGTACCCAATCCCATAGATTGATGACCTTCTAGACCAACTGAAGGGGGAAAATATTTCAACAAGTTCGATTTGAAGTCAAGATATCACCAGGTACCAATCGAACCCTCTAATGTGTGGAACACTGCCTTCAAAGGAAGGAGGGCCTTTTCGAATGGTTGGTTATGCCTTTCGGGTTGACGAATGCTCCTGCAACCTTCATGAGGCTAATGGATGACATATTGTGGCCATTCACCAACTCATTTGTAGTGGTATCTTGGATGACATCCTGATCTTTAGCCAGAGTTGGGAAGAGAACCTCCACCACATCCAACAGGTTCTCCAAACACTGCGACAACACAAGTTATGTGCCAATTTGGAGAAATGCACTTTTGGCATGACCCAAGTTCAGTATTTGGGATACATTATTGATGAAAAAGGGGTGCATGTGGATCCATCCAAAATCCAAGTCATTCGGGATTAGCCATCTCCAACCACTCTGATAGAGCTCTGTATCTTTCTAGGTCTTGCCAACTTCTGCCATAGGTTTGTGTTGGAATTTTCTCATATCAGTTGGCCCTTGAGTCAAGTCAACATGGGAGGAGCGAAAGCAAAATTATTTTGGTCTAAATCTCAATAAAAGGCATTCATAGAGTTGAAACATCGCCTCTGCTCGTCACCAATGCTCGCATTACCAAACTTGCAACAACTATGTGAGATTGAGATAGATGCCTCTGACTATGCTATTGGGGTAGTCCTTACTCAACATAGACATCTAGTGGCATATCATAGTGAGACACTTTCAGACACAGTCCTGAAGTATCCCACTTATGACAAGTAGATGTATTCCATTGTGCAGGCCTACCGACAATGGAAGCATTACATTTTGGGGAGGGAAACGGTCATCCACACAGACCACCGACCACTGCAATTCATACAAATGCAAGGGAAGTTGCAGAATGATCGCCATCAGAAGTGGTCCACATACCTACAACAATCCATTTGAATATCAAGTATAAGAAGGGCAACACCAATAATGTTGCAGATTGCATCAGTCGATAACCGATCATGGCATTAACCACCGTGCTCAACTCTTGTGGGCACGAGACTTATGATTGGTCACTTCTCTACAAAAGAGACCCAGAATTTGGCCACACATACCAGACACTCTTGGAGGGTCATCATGTTCCAGATTTTCACCTCCAGGATTCCCTATTATGCCACTTGGGTCACCTTTGTGTTCCTTCAAGCGAGTGTGCCAAGATGATTTGGGAAGCAAACTACAATCAAGCTTTTAGGCATTTCGGGGTTGAGAAAATGGTGGAAGTACTGTAGAAGTATTTCTATTGGCTGAAACTTCGACAGGATTTTGGGAAGTAAATCAGATCCTACACTGCTTGTGCCATTGCCAAACTGACCATCAAGAAGCAATGCCTCTATACTCCGTTTCCTACCCCTAGTCGACCTTGGGAATCCATCTCCATGGATTACATGTTGGGCCTTCCTTCTACTAAGCATGGAAATGACTGTGTTTTTTTGGTCGTTGACAAGTTCTCAAAGATGGCCATTATGGCGGCCTGCAAGAAGAATATCATAGAAGAAGCCACTGCTAAACTCTTCTTTGAACAAGTGTGGGTACACTTTTGGATCCCACAGTCTATCATCTTAGATCAGGACAGTAGGTTCCTCAGTACATTTTGGTCCAGTCTCTGGTCGATGTTGGACACCAAACTCACTAAGTCCACAACCCTCCATCCCCAAACTGATGGCCAGACGGAGGTTGTCAATAGGATGATCGTACACATTCTGTGCATGTACAACTCAAAGCATCCACACACATGGGATGAGAGCCTCCCCTATGTTCAACATAGCTATAACTGGGCTCTCCACAGCTCGACTGGCCACAACCCTTTTGAGGTGGGCTTGGGATCCTAGCCACTATGTCCCATCGATGTGACCATACCATTTGCAGCTACTCAGACATATTCGACTCATATCCAGTTCAAAATAGATAAGGCAAACAACTTCGTTGAGCACATCCAACATATCTACGAGTAGGTCCACAACATTCTAGAGAAATGAAATGAAAAGTACAAGCAGCGACATGATCAACATCAAGTGCCACACAAGTTTCAGGTGGGTGACAAAGTCTGGTTGCATTTGCAGAAGGAACGCCTTATCGGAGCCTATTGGAAACTCATACCACTCCGATATGGTCCTTACACCATTACCAAGGCTGTGGGAGACAATGCATTTAAGCTCAGTATTCCCCCATTCCTTGGCCTGCACCCAGTGTTCAATGTGGACCACCTTCGGCCATACTTTCCACCATTACTAGAAACATTTGACATTGCAGAACAATTCACACCAATAGAATTAAATCCAAATTGCATGGAACAAGTTGCAACTGATCAGATCATGGACACACAGATCAAGCACACTTTCCAGCATAAGATCCAACTATATCGAGTTCTCAAAGCAGGCCAACTCCTTCACCAGGGAAAGTGGCTCACTAGGGACCAAGTTTAGTAGAAGTTTCCTCATCTCATGGAGGAACTCAACTCAATGGGGACCATTGCTTCCTAAGGGGGGAGGAATGATCCAAGTGGATATTGGTGGCCACCCGCCAATTCCACTTGGACCCCCACCATTGTTTCTTCTAGTTTTTCAATTTCCTTAATTGTAGCACAATTTACTATTTTTAGCAGTTTTTCGAGTCCTGAACTTCTGGAGCTATTTTTAGGCCCTAAATGACATTTTTTTGGGAAAACTAGGAGCAACATGAATTCATGGATTGATCTTCCCAAAGTTGTAGTCCTTGGATAGATCTTTCTAACGAGGTGTTGTGCGCGTCAAATGGAGATCATATGCCAAAGTTACAACCCCGGGAAGTTGATGTACCAATTTACCCAAAACAAGGCCCATAGTTTGGCGCTTCATCTCCTAGAGTTAGATTTTTGGATGTTTAGGGTTTTCTATTGTTTCTCAACAATAAATAGCCCTTCGAGCCTCATTGTAAGACAATTCAGAGGCATGTAGCCGCCACATCTCTTCTCAGAGATAAGCTACCATCACCCTAGCTAGTTTATTTCCATTTCTGTCTGTAAGCATATTTCAGTATTTTATAGTAATGAAATGAAGTATTATTTCTATTGCATCTCTGTATGTGTGATTATATCTATAATTTTTTGTGTTCCTATTTAAATCCGGATCACTATGGAGCTTTATAACCACAACTCGATACAATATTTACAATAGTACACACATATACACACATGCACATTTGCTCTAACCAACAAATAAAATGATATGATGCCTGCATCCATAACAAGGGAATCCATAGGCTCACACCTCCACCTTCAAAATAATACCAAGATTCACCTCCTTCCCAGGAAGTCCAGAATCCACTGTCAAAGTCAAACTTGCATCCAATGTCCAACGCTATAATCCTGTGCTACTTTTCATCTCAATGAATAATTACCGACTCATTTTTCCATGACACACTCCTAATGTGCATCTGATTCCATTTGGTAATGTTAATGACCAAAAAAATTTGATTCAACGACCTTCCCTTCTTTTCTACACAATACTTTGGGAAATCCGGTCACCCCCTTCTGTGTAGTCACACACCTTCCAAGTTTTGCAGGCATCCCCTTCTCTGCTACAGAGTCCCTCGGGTGACCCCTCCATTGGCAAGGTTTCCTCACATCGGAAGGTTAAGAAAATAAGGCATATCCCTACCTAAAAACCATCATAACGATCATAACATGCTCAAGGAAATTAATGGACACTATTGGGTACCAGTGTCCCACAATGGCCTTGCTCCTGAATGCTTTACCGACATACTACTACATGTTCCAATTCCTTTTGTTGTTGTTTCTAATGCTTGTAGTCAGTTTCAACCACGCAACCTTGCATTTCGTGCTTTCCTGTACCAAACACATAATTTCCATTAGATCCAAAACAATTTTAAATAAATTCACGTCATACCTCATTGGTAGCTTGTCAATAAGGTACACCTGCAACTCTGATTATTTCCTATCACAACAAGTCAAACTAGCTTTTGATCAAATCATAATGTATAAACATATCACATCTGGTTAGCTAAAACAAAACCATCATAATCATATATCACATGTAACCATCATAAATCAAAATCATAGCTCACATGCATAATAAAACTGAAATGAAATACTGATACTTATCCTTTAATCAATTCTTTCCTTCTACCTTTGTCCCTTGTCTTTTTCATACACGTATCGGATCAGTTGCCACACCTGAAAAGCACCCAATACTTCTCATATCTTCAACCAAGTACACGTACACATAGTGTACACCATATGCATACAACCACACATGACATATAACACCATGCAATACATGCACCTACACCCGACATACAACACATACACCCACACCCAGTGTACAACACAACACATACACCTAGACCTAGTGTACAACACAATACATATATTATACAATGTACAACACAATGACTACACACATCATGATACAACAACTACACAATACATGTAATACAATACACCATGTACACAACACAACTTGTACACAACACAACTTTTACATAGCACCACCTCCACAACATGTACACAACATCACATGTACACATCACCACTTGGACAATGTGTACACAACACCACATGTACACATCACCACCTGCACAACATGTACATAACATCACATGTACACAACACCACCTGCATAATGTGTACACAACACCACTTGCACAACGTGTACACAACACCACACGCACACAGTACCACATGTACATAGCACCACACGCACACAACACCTCATGTACAACATGTACATAGTACCACATGTACACAACACTGCATGTACAACATGTACTCAACACCATATATACACAAAACCATATGTACAACATGTACACTACACCACATGTACACAACATCACATATACAACATGTAAACACCACCATTTGTACATAGCACTACATATACGACATGTACATATCACCATATGTACCCAACATTGCATATGCTACATGTACACAGCATTATATGTACACAGTACCACCTATACAACATGCACATGACACCATATATTCAACATGCACACAACACCATATGTACACAATACTACATATGCTACATGTGCACAACACTAGTATTGCACATCCTAAGACCACACTGTGCTTACCATTCAATCTTGCTTCTAGCATCTTATCCATGCTTGTCCCTCCTGGTCGCACGTCACACTACTTTCACTCCTCTGATGTATCCCTTAGCATAGCCCTCATAAATAATCATTCCTCCACAAGCATGATCCTTGACAATCCTATCAAACAACGACACAAATACATACATATATACATATACAAACATCGCATAATCATGATCACAACATAATTACTAGATATCATAAGTTCTAGGTTAAGAGAACTCCCTTTATATGTGCACAACATACATAACATTGAGAACAACATTTCCCAACTTAGCAAAGGCACCCGTTACCTTAAGCCCATTTACTTTATCTTTCCTATTACCTTTCTCATGATTGTCCTCCCACCGTCCATTTACCCAATGCACCCAACCAATCCAATTGGTTCTCATATTCTTGCCTTCAGTTTCCCTTATACTTGCAATGGGCTTCATCTAGGTCTTTCATTACTAGTTGGGTACCACAAAGCTCTCCCCATGCTCCATTAAATTTCCTATTTCCCAATCAATTCCCAAGACCCTCAAACCATAATATGCAAGAACAAAAGGAAAATTAGAAGAGCCATGGAAAACTAACAACAATACAACACAAAAACAAAGTGGCATGGCCATGCAATAGACATAATCAAAACCGCAAATCAAGCACAAAAAATCACAAAACACTGAAAGCACATGAATTCCAATAGGCACCATGACTCAACCCCCATGATTTCCCAATGCTTCCAAGGTTTCATGAGTGAAAGCTCATCTTGATCCTTCTTCAAGATCTATCGAAGTCTCTTTTGCCATGTGATTCCCTATTAGCTCATGCTTTTATTCATGCCTTTACAAGATTAGAACTCAGCCTCTTATCTCAAATATCAACCTTAAGATAACAACCTATCAAATACATATTCATGAATGTAACACATATCCACATAATGTCAGTCAAAATTAAGGTTAAGAAAAAAAATTGTATTCATACAAAGCACTCATTCATTTGGAATTCCTGTTTCCAAACGTAGTCAAAGCGATTCTCACCCAATTCCTTTCTTTTACATTTTTACCTTGATGCAATTGAGTCGTATTATGTGTTGTCACATTCACCCAAGTGTTAGTTATATACACAAATCAAGACAAATATTCAACTATTAACACATGTCAGTTACATGTTCCAAATATCAAGACATCATGTTTATTAATTTGAAATCATCCTTTACCAATACTAACAACCATGTCATAGTTCACAATCAACTCATAGTTATTAGTCATAGTGCCACAAATAGCACCCACTTGCACTCAAGTGCATATCAACTTTCTGAGCACATATTGTGCTATTACAATCATACTAAAACAAGATCATTCCTTCATACAATATTATAAGCACATACTCATATCACACACTTAATCAAGCATTCAAAAAATCTATAAGCATACCCCCTTACTATCCATGGTCCATACTAAGTTAGAACGAGGAAGCTACTATAATGGTCCAATTTCCAATGTCTAATTATGGAAATGGGATCTCCAAAGCTCTACTAAATTTGACCATATTTTCCAAAACCTGATTTTTATTTCTCATATATTTTGTATGAGATCAAATCAGAAATATTACACTTATTCCACTTGTAACATACTAACTAAAATCATGCCACATAATCAAGCCACTTTTCCAATCCCTCGCATGCAACTTTTCAAATTCCTTACATGTAACCTTTCAAATTCCTTCCATGCAACCCTTCAAATTATTTGCATGAAAATATGCACAAATGAGATACAATAATATTATCATACTACAATACTATCCCATCCAAAAATAATATTTTCTTCAAACAATTACCATACTAGTACATTTTCTTCAAACAACCACTATATTATTACATTTGCATGTAAGCGTTTCTTCAAACACTTTACATGCAAACAAATATAACAAACTATTTGCATATGAATAAAAATATATCAGCTACAACAATACTATTACACATCAATACTATCCCCAACCATAAACATACTCATTGGGGCATTTTATCAAACAATTTGTATGCAATGGATCATTTAACCATTTAAGCATTTCATCAAACACTTTGCATGCAACTAATATAGTGATTGATTCAATGCATATCCCTTAAAATGTATAATTACAAGTTATGGAAACTTAACCTATGATCAGTGGAAGTTTTCCTCACTATGGTTCAAGTTTCAACTTCTGAAATTTCGTAGATGAAAATTTATCACAAAAATACCAACACAATCCTATTTTATGCACAATTCTAGGAGCATTGAGAAAGCTCGACTTCCACTATTCATATATCCTAAAATATAGCGCCTAAATGTCTAAATTTTTTATCACAATATCAGTTGGATTTCCCCTCATTTTGGAAAAAAATTAAACTCCTTAGAGTTCCCAGAAGACAAGGTATAAAAAAAATGCCAATGTGACCGGTTTGAGGCCTGATTTTAAGAAAATTCAGAAGGCTCAACTTCCTATGCTAATATCTCCTAAAATATAGTGACCCGATATTTGAAATTTCTACCACATGATCAACAGGATCCCCCCTACATGTGGACAATTTTTAAGCTTTTGAAATCCTTTAGAAGGTAGGTTATTGCAGAAATGCCAACATGACCTGTTTAAAGGTGCATTCAAGAAAGTCATCTTCGTCATATCATAATTCCTAAAATATTGTGAACCAATATCTGAAATTTTAACCACATTATCAGTGGGATTTACCCTCAATTTTGA
This sequence comes from Pinus tabuliformis, assembly GCA_031772625.1. Taxonomy (NCBI): domain Eukaryota; kingdom Viridiplantae; phylum Streptophyta; class Pinopsida; order Pinales; family Pinaceae; genus Pinus; species Pinus tabuliformis. The sequence goes on along the minus strand of CM062819.1, from coordinate 285,632,868 downwards.
AAAAATTAAGCTTTTGAAAGAAAAAAAATTATAATGAAAATGAAATCGATTATATTCATTGATCCCTTTGTTCCTCATTTCATCTACGATAGAGGCCATCCAGTCCAAGTGTTTGAACTCGGAAGCCTTGATACCACTCTGTAAACACCCCACCCCACATTTACCTACTTTAACATACTTACCATGGTAAACATGAGCTGAGAATTACTATGCATGACCCGACTTCTAAGGTGCAGTTACAAAAATGGGGTCTAACTTGTCAACACATGTTATTCATTTTTACAAACACTTTGCGTACATAGTACTAGTAAGTCATGGATGCATAGTTTGGTCACTGTTTACATTAGTTTTATCAAAGGTTCATCAAGAAGGATTTATGCTCTCTCATACTTGCTGCAAAAAACACATACTAGCTCATGCATCCACATTAAATAACCAAGAACTTGTCAAACTATGGGATAGAACCATAACAAGAGCACATCATATAATGAGACATATACCATGCATGTAGCCAGATTAGAAACCATGAAAAATAAGCCATAATATTGACATAATAACCAATACATTTTCTCATTAATCATATTAGAAAAATAGTTTATATTAACATATGAAAATTCCGACCAAGTCAGGGACTTCCACGTACCACCCAACCATAGATTGGGCTTAGCCAAATATTTATTTCAGCCAATAAAAACTGTGCCATATACCAAGCATGAATGTGGGATCTCATGGAATAAACCATGACAAAACAAATCAGGGCTTCCATAGGCCAAACCACATCAACCCTCAACCAGTGATTCCACCACACACTCGTACATCACTAACACCAACGCGATTGTTCTCTACCGAAGTTGTCCATGTCTCTAGAGAATTTGTTCCAACCCATCTCTAGGATTACTAACTCATCCCATATCTATCACAGGGCTCCAGAGCATTTTTCCAACCAAGGCTCTAGGACGAGTAACTCAACCCACCAAAGGCTCCAAAGCGTTTGTCCAACCAAGGCTTCCTGGACTAGTAACTCAACCCAAGTTGTTCCAGGGCTTCCAAAGTGATTGTCCAACCAAGGCTACATGAACTAATAACTCAACCCACAACCATAAGGAACATGAGAAACAACAAGAAAACAAATGGGAAAACCCACAACATCATGGCTATCAAGGAAATGGAAAGGCTAGGCAAAACCATTGTCAATCTAGGCAATCCTCCATGACAATGACATATCATAACTAAATAACCACATGCATATAACATGCCAAAACTAGCAAGGAAATCATACATGAAACTCGATACCTACAAAGAAAACCTGTTGTAGCTGTTGACCCTGTTGTCCCCTCGCGCTTTCCTACTTTCCTATGCCTTCTTTCTCCAAATCCAAAGTATGCCAAAATCCTCCAAGAGTACTCCAAGAAAACTCTAAGTGTGCAAGAGTATGAGAGATAGAGAATAGAATGAAAGTGCCAAAGACTGAACTAGAAAAAGCCATGAACTGATCCTCAAAAGCCTTTTTATCATTAAGGCCTCTATTTTCTTCATTTTCCTCTATTTTTCCTTCAATTTCCTTCACATGCCAACCTATGGCCTTTCACCTTCCTTTTCTCCTATTTTCCTTTATTTTCATAAATAAATGCCAATTAATGCCTCTTCACCTTTGCCAATTTCCTTAGCCATAAATAAACCAAAACTAACACCCGCTAGGATGTTTTTCCCACCATTGAACATGGAATACATGTCCTATGACCCTGGCCTTATATTTTTTGCATGAATTATTAACAGGGGCTATTACATATCCTTTGGTAAAAGAGACTCTTAGCAAGTATTGTGTGATTCCGTATTTGATACTGGATACTAATTCCCTTGTGTAGCAGGGGAATCTAATTCACTCGAGACATTGGAAAATTCCTCCACAACGAGTGGAGGAAGGTCTAACTGTCACCGAGACAAACGACGAGAACCTAATGTCACCACGACGAATTATATATATATATATATATATATATATATATATATATATATATATAGTCTCAGTAGCACAAAGCACACACCTAAAAAACCAAAAAGACTTTAAAAGAGATAAACAAGAACTCCGGGAGAAAACTTTGTTTAATAGCCAAAACTAGCCGGAGATGAAACCCAGTATCGAAGGGCTATAAGAGAGAGTTGGTATATTGCAATAGTTAGGATTACTCCTGAGATTCACCTAAACCTCTGCAAGAAAGGGCCAAGCACTCTCGTGGAGACGAGTACCCTCCCAACAAACCAAAGATGAAGTAGGTTCGCATGTTTAGGTACCAACATAACACACCCTAGTCACCTTGTGTTCATCCCTAGAAGTATGTTTACAAAGTTCACCTCAAATCACAGACACCACTAGGGCGATCACAGTCTTGGGTAGTGTACTGTGTCGGCGGGATACCAAAGTCCTTGACTCTGCTCTGATATCCCCGAAAGGATCCTTGGTTCACAAAATACCCAATGAAATGCAATCAAAGGCAGGTTACCTTCTCTCACACTCTGATGTTGTCTTGCACTTAACTCCCTTGTTAGAGGAGTCATCCTAGTTGATGTGAGTGCAATGAGATTTTCTCTCTTTAATGACACTAGTTTAAGTTTTGTATTCTTAGGGAGTTGACTCACAGAACCTAACCTAAGACCCTAGCTAAAACTATTATGTGTGTATCTTGAAGAAAGAGTTGATGATCGATTTTATTACAAGGTTGATTTTAAATGTATTTGATTAATGTATTTGAAGGGGTGTTAACAAATGGAATTTGTGAGACCTAACTCAAACCATGCAAAAAATATGATTTTCAGTTTCAGTTCAATGAATAATACTTTCTACAAGGAGAGAGTAGCTAAACATATTTTCTAAAACCAAACTGTCCTAATGCAACTCTAACACCTAGAGAATAAATGCAGAGACACAATACACATATAGAAAACCCAAAATAAACTTTGAACAAACCAGCTAAAATGACAAAAACCATACATAATTTTTTTCTTTTTCCAAATTAAAGTAATTAAGCTAATTTCCAAAATAAAGAAATGTATGCATGTGTGTAGCAGAAACAGGCAAGCAAATAAGACTGAAGGATCAACAAACAAGTAAAATTGTCAAACAAGGAAATCCACAGAACTGGGTGGACAACAAAGGTTTGGCACTTTAACGTAGGTCCCAAGAGTGCATGGGGTGTTATAAGCAAAGTAATGCATATTGTTATAAAGGGAAGGGCATTATAACGCTCCGAACAACACTAGGAGGGTGTGTTATAATAACTTCACTTAGAAAAAAGAGGAAATCCAGGTCAAAGCAAGGGTGAAGAACATAAACACCAACATGCAAGCAGGAAAAAAAGAGAGAATCCAATATGACAAGAAATAGGCTAGGTCAGAGAGAACTAGAAATATAGGATCTAGGAGACATGAACTGAGAATCAAAGAATGATGCCCATCAGAGTCACCAATTTTGTTGTAGGGATTAATGCATGGGTAGACAAGTAAGAAACCCTCTCAGGTTTCTTGGAACCTAAGGTAGATGGACCAAGGGATCTAAGGTTGTCAAAGAAAGAAACATTCAAGCATACCAATGCTAAATAAGAATTGACAAAGCAATGATGAGTGTAGAAATGTTTATCCTTCACATAGTTCTGCTAGAGTAGTCAGTGTAGTAGAGAAGGATCACTCAGCTAGCTCCAAGAATAAGATCTGCACACAGAACAAACAACATGTGATATGCACAACATATATAAACATTAACAATTCAATCCACTAACATATAACAACAAATAAACATTGAATGCATTAATATCAAAGCATCAATCTAGATCATAGAAGCATAAACACATGAAAGTGTGAGCATTAGACCATGATATAAACATAACAATATTAGATCTATATTATTAAGTCAATGAAGGAAGATTACAACCATGAGGTGTTGCAATGACCCTTCCTCCAACTCCTATCTCCTCAATCTCTCTCTCTCTCTCTCTCTCTCTCTCAACAATTTCTCAACAACATAACAATGCATGAATTCCCCCCTTATTATAGTAGCCTAGCATCCAATATATAGGTGAGGGGAGGCTCTGATTTTGCCAATTTCTTCACCAGTTCACATTGGGAAAAATCCAAAAGTTTCCTCTACTTTATTGCTCTTTCCCTGCGTAACAGTTTATATGTAACAACCTTGGTGAAAATTTCATGTAATAAAAGTTAATAAAGGCAAAACAAGACCACGAGTAAGGGACACTTATTCCAAGCTGAATGTTGGGCAAAGTATCCTAGTGGACATCACTTGATGTGTGTTTTGGCTAAGGAAATTTGGCAAAGGCTAAGGCAAAGGCATTAAAAGGAAAAAAAACATTTTAACACATTTATTTATGAAAATAAAGGAAATTAGGAGAAAAGTAAGGTGAAAGGTCATAGGTTGCATGTGAGGAGTAAATTGAAGTAAATAATGGAAAATGAAGAAATTAGAGGCCTCGTGCATAACAAGGCTTTTGAGGATCAATTCATGGCTATTTTCAAGTTCAAGTTTGGAGCTCTCTCATTATTCTCTCTCTCTCACTCTCTTGGTCACTTAGAGTTTTCTTGGAACACTCTGACTTTGGATCAAGGAAGGAAAAGCAAGGAAAGGGAAAGGAAGGCAAGCAAGGATCAAGTAAAGGAAATTAGGATCAAGTAGCTTCAGCAGGAATACTTGCAGGTAACCTTTTGCATGTGTGATTTCCTAGTTGGTTTGGACATGCATGGCTTTGCATGTTGGTGTATGGTTCTCTTGTTGTTGGTGGCATGGTTTTGTCGGGTTATGATAGTGGTTTTTAGCCTAGCCTTGCCTTTTTCTAGATGCCATGGTGTTGAAATGTTTATTTTCATTTTTGAGCTTTGGTTTGTTGGATGGATTTCAGAATCTGTGGCAGAGGTGGTCTCAAGTTCCATTCCCAAAGCCTGGGAATCCCTTGACCAATTTTTTCAAGATACACGGTAAAGCCTGAGGGAGATGTCTCAGTTTAAGGCCTTGTGATCTGGGTTTGGACCATGGTAAAGCCTGAGAGACAAGGAGACGAAAAATTCTTGAAGGATAGTGATGGATTCTGGATGGCATTCCAAGTTCAGTCTAGTTGTGATCAGAGCACCGGTTTTGGTGTGATCACGGTTTGGTGAGGGTGGAGGTGGTTTAACCTCTGGATTCCCTTGGTTGTTCTTGGATTGGTTGTTCTATGATATCCCTCATTCATGCTTGGAATATGGCACGGGGGTGACTGGCTGAAAGAGAGATTTGGTTTAGCCTTGTTTATGGTCAGGTGGTACGTGGAAGTCACAAACTTGGTCTGATTTGCCTATGATTAATAAAAATGTAACTTTTCTTACTTTTTTACTTGTTTATATGTGGATTTAATGGTTGTCATATCTCTGATATTTATATGTTTTAATGCTAGTTATAAGCATGGTTATGTGAATGGTTCATGTCATGGTTATTTCATGTATTTACTTGTAATTGTCAAATGGATGGATGCAAGACCTAATTTATGGTATGATAGTTCAATGGAGAAGGAGGTGATCCTTCTGGTTATGTTTCATAAGTTCTTTCAGTCATTTATACTTTGTCTTGTATCCTAGACCTGTAGGTTGCATTGATGCAAAATGTTTGACAGAATGTCAGTCCTAGTTCCTGATGCTCAGGCCTAGTACTGAGGTTGATTTTTGATTTATCAACATTGTTATCATGTCTTTGATGGATTCTAAATTTTGTAGCAAGTTCTAGGCAGAGGCTGGGATTTTGGGCTAGAAAAGTGGCTCAAATATCGGGGTTGCTGGCACAGGCATGCTGAGAAAATTCCACAGTCGCTGGCATAAAGGCCTATGAGAGTGACTTTGAGTTGTTGGTCATTGTCTTGTGATCTAGGAGGATCTCATCAGATCAGTTATACAGGTTCAGTTCATCGTCAGGTTCAATTCATCATCAACATCGTTCTGTCATCATCAGTGATGTGGTCATTGGGTTTGATGTCACATAGTGACAATTTGTGTAAAAGGTTTTGGGTAACATGATGTTTCAAGTTAGGGAGAACTTGTATTCAAACATTGTATTAGAAACAAAAGACCTAAGCCTATAAACCTAAACCTATTATGCAAAATGTATTAAAACAAAACCTAAGTAATACCTCTTGCCTATATAACATATAATAATAAACCACCCACAATATTAACTGCAGTGAAACCACGCGGGAGTAGACCGTGAGGGTAGTGATCATGTGAACAGAGAAAATGCTAATCAGGCAGAGTCATGTAGACCACAACAATTGTTAATCAGGCAGGTTGTGACATGTGAACAAAAGGGTGGTAGCCGTACAGTTAACCGCAACAACTAAAACTGCACATCGGGAATGAAACCATCATCGGAGAATGCATCATATGATCGGTGTTTGTTATTGCACCATTAGGGGATAGCCGCTAGGTGTCCGACAACGGTTAGACCTCACTAGTGGCATGCTAACCATTAACTTCGTGCATATCCTGACTTCCAGCAGTCTTGTGATATCCCAAAGTCTGAATATGGGTTTTTGTTACAGTTTTGTTGTAAACATTAATTAAAAGACCCTGCATGTTATCCTAGGTGGCAAACAGTGACAAGACCGGGACCAAACAAACCTAGATTGCAACTCGTTCATCCCAAACTCAGCCTGAGGAGGTTAGAGTGTACTTGTAGGGTTTTAAAAGGCAGTTTTCTCATTGAAGTGCATTAGAGTGTTTTTGAGTTTCATGTGCAGGTTCTAGAGGGATAGAGGCTGTTTTGTTTTCTATGTAACAGGAGCATCGGGAGTCGGAATTGGGAATCATGACAGGCGTTGGAAAGCTGGTTCAGAGAGCTTCCATAGGACAATGACCAAAAGTTCTTGCATGTAAATTTAGTTTGGTCAAATCTCTGTGTAATCGACCTCCTTGATTTCAATCCTAATAAAGTGGTCGCATATCTTGAAAGCGGACCCAGAGACGTAGTCCATCAGGGATGAACTCCGTAATCAATCTTGCTGTCTGGTATCACTATGTTTTTGTTGTTTTCAATTTTGTTTTGCATCTTGCTTATGTTTTATCATCTGTCGTAAAGTATTCTTCTCAAGCAATACTCATGATTTCAGCACTTTCAGTTAACATTCTATTCATCAATGGCATAATCAATTCTACATCAATTTTAACATATGATCATTTTAGATCATATAATTTGGTATCAAAGTAGGTTGAGTTTGTAGAATTTTCCATTGAATGTTAACTATGTCAAAGTCGCAACATGGAGAAGGAATCCTTGAGAATATTGATCCAGAGATTGGAAAGCGATGAGTCGTTCATAAGTCGACCATGACAGGATCTGATGTAGGTGAAAATACTGAAACTAAGATGAGTGATGAATAGTTTCAACAAGCATTCTTGACTATGCAATAGATGTTGGGAGAACTTTACAAAGACAAGAAGGTGAGAGATGTAGCTTCTTCTTCAAAGACATCGAAGAAGGACAAAGGTAAAGGCAAGGCTGATAAACCTCCTTCACCTCCATCATCTCCATCATCATCATCTTCTTCTTCTTCTTCCAGTGCAGAATCTGAAACATAAAAGAAACATAAGAAAACATCTCTTTTGAAACTTGATGTAAAATTTGAGTTACCTATTTATGATGGCGAAATGAATCCTGAAAATTTAGATAATTGGATTAAACAGTTAGAAGTGTATTGTTGCATTCAAAACATTTCTGACAATAAACGAAATTTCAGTTAGCTACACTTAGAATGGGGGGGACAAATTTAATCTGGTGGGAAAGTAAAACTCAAATAGATGTAAAGTGAAAAGGAAAAGTCATCTCTTCATGGTCTAAGTTTTTAAAAGCTCTTAGGAAACAATTCTATCCTTTGGGATACATGCAACAAGTTGTTATTGATTGGCAACATTTGAGGCAAGGTAAAGGCAGAGTGTTCAGGAATTCACTCAGGAATTCAGAAAGAAAGCATTGGCACTTGGTATTTCATTGGATACACGTGAAACTTTATTAAAATACATTGGTAGTTTACATTCTTATTTATAGCATACATTATTGATGTTTAATCCTGATGATTTTGATGGAGTGTGTGTTCAAGCCATACATGTTGAATCAGGTGGCAGACCATTAAGGTTTTCATAGAAACCATCCAGGAAATTGGAAATCAAGGATTTGAAAGACAGCAAGAAGAAGGGCAATCAGAAGGGAAAGAGATCAGCAACAACTCAGAAGGAAGGTGAAAGACCTACTTGTACTCATTGCCAGAGGATCGGACATGATGAGTCCAAATGTTGGAAACTTCACCCAGGACTCAAATCGAAGAAGTTTTAGAAGAAGAAAGGTCAAAAGAAGGCCAATACAACAATCCAACGAGATTTGGGCTCTGACTCAGGTGATGAAGGTAAAATAACCGCAATGGTTTCAAGAGGTAAAACTTCTGATACTAGTTCAAGTTCTAACACTTCTATACCTTGTTCAAACCGAAATCATCTAAAAGAGGATAAAAGGGTTGAATTATTTCACATAAGGATAACTTCTAAGCACACAAAGATAGATACATTATTTGACAGTGGATCACAGGCAATTTTAATATCTAAAGATTTAGTTAAGAAATTGGGTTTGGAGACACATAATCATCCAAGACCATACCCTCTAGGTTGGCTGAATAAAGAGACTCAGATTAATGTCACAAAGCAGTGTCGATTAAAATTTTCCATAACAAATAACTACATTGATGAAGTAGATTTAGATGTGATTTCAGTAGATATATGTGGAGTGGTGCTAGGAAGTCCTTATCTCTATGATCATGATGCAATGTTTTATAGGAAAGAACATAAATATCATCTTAAGAAAGATGGGATTGAATTTATTATCAGGGCACATAAACTTAAAACACACTTGGATTTAGTTTCAATTAATCAGATGAAGAGATTAATAATTTCAAGTAAGAAATATGTACTTATGGTTGTGAAAGAACAACATGAGGATTGACAAGATGTTTTTTCAGGTTATGAATCTTAGTTCAAAGATAGATTGGTTAAAGTGGTAGATTATTTTCAAAATCTATTTAAGGAACCAAAAAATCTTCCTCCTAAAAGAGAAATACAATATGAAATACAATTAATGTCAGATGCCCCTCTTCCTGATATGGAATGTATCACCTATCAGTTATAGAGAACGAAGAAATAAAGAAACAAATACAAGAATTGGTTGAAAAAAAATTTATTCGACCTAGTTCATCTCCTTGTGGCTCACCCATAATTTTGATTCCTAAGAAAGACGGGACATGGATAATGTGTGTCGACTTCAAGGCCTCAAACAAGATAAAAATCAAAAGAAGGTATCCTCTTCCCAGGATAGATGATTCACTTGATCAACTAAATAATTCTGTATATTTCACTAAGTTAGATTTAAGAAGTGGGTATCACCAAATCTGCATAGCAGAAAATGACATCTGGAAGATTGCATTCAAAACTAGACAGGACTATTTGAATAGTTGGTAATGCCTTGTGGTTTGTGTAATGTACCAACAACTTTCATGCAGGTTATGAATGATGTTTTTCGCCCATACATTGATAAATTTGTCATAATATACTTAGATGACATTCTGATTTTCAGTTCCAGTATAGAAGAACATGTTAAGCATGTTAGGTAGGTTTTCGAAGTATTGCACATAGAAAAGTTGTACCTTAAACTTTCCAAATGTGAGTTTGGGAAAACTTCACTAAATTATCTTGGTTTCATAGTTGGAGGTGGAAGTTTAAAAATAGATACAGCTAAAATCGATGTGATTGTTAAGTGGCCAAGACAACAGAATGTGACTGAAGTTATAAGTTTTTAGGTGCAATTCAGTATTGGAGAAAATTTATTTCTTAGTTTTCTTTGCTTGCTTCACCATTACATGCTTTAACAGGTTCTAAAGTTCCCTTCAGTGGGGAGGTAAATAACAAAAATATTTTGATACACTTAAGCAGAAAATAGTCACAACACAAATCTTAGCTTTACTAGATATTCAACAACCATTTGAAATTGAAACAGATGCTAGTGGTTATGCAATGGGTGCAGTCTTACTTAAAAAAGGGAAACCATTTTGTTTTCATTCAAAAAAAATTTCTAGGGAAATAATGAATTATCCGACATATGATAAAGAACTATTTGCTTTGGTTGAAAGAAGTGGAAACATTATTTAATGGGTAAGGAAACAGTGATTCACACAGATCATCAACCACTTTAGTACTTACAGTCTCAAACTAAGTTGCAACAATCTCGTCATTACAAATGGATGGGATTTCTTCAGTAATTTCACTTAGTAATTAAGTACAAGAAAGGTGTCACAAACAAAGTAGTTGATTTGTTATCTAGACCATATTTTAATGCTTCAGTAGTACTACATAGTAGTTCTTTAAAGCATGAATGTTATATAGAACAATATAGGATGATGTTGATTTCAAAGATATTTATGAATCACTAACTAATGGCACTTAGGTGGAAGAAATCAATTATCATGTTCATGACAGGTTGTTATATCATCTAGGTAAGTTATGCATACCACAAATAGAACGAGCACATGTTGTCCCAGAAGCACATTCTTCTTGTATTTCAGGACATTTTTGAGTAAGTAAAATAATGGCACAAGTTCAAAGGTATTGTTACTGGCCTCATATGTATGAAACTATTGCCAAATACATTAAAGGATGTGTGATGTGTTCGACCAACAAACCAGCCAATCAAAAGATTGGTTTATACATGCCACTCCCAGTTCCTTTGTGACCATGGGACAATATTTCCATGGATTTTGTTGGAGGACTTCCTATTTCCAGGAGAGGGCATGATTACCTATATGTTGTTGTTGACAGATTCAACAATATGTGAATTCTTGTTCCATGCAAAAAGCAAGTGACAACTAAACAGACTGCAAAGATGTTCTTCTATCAGGTATGGGTTCATTTTGGGTTACCTACTTCTATTATTTCTGATCGAGACACTTGTTTTGAAATATAATGTTGGTCCACTTTATGGGAACTCATGGACACAAAGTTGAATAAGAGCACAACTTTTCATCCACAAACCAACGGACAAACTAAAGTGGTGAACAAAACAGTCATTTATATTCTCTGAGGGTATTGCAATAAACATACATAATTGTGGGATGAATCTTTATCTTATGTGCAGCATGCTTACAACCGAGCCTTACATTCATCAACTAATTGATCACCATTTGGAACGTGTTTCAGGTATCTACTGAAGTCACCAATGGATTTCATGTTTGGTGAAGAGGATAAAGTGGGTGAACATGATGATGCAAACAAAGCAGTAAGTTCATTCAACGGATACCACAGATACATGCAGCAGTGTAGGATCAGTTATAGAAGAGTCAACCCAAGTATAAAATGTGCCATGACAAGCATCAAGTCGATCATCATTCTTAGGTTGGTGATCAGGTATGGTTTTCTATCAGTAAAGATAGGTTGAAAGTAGAAGGTAAGAAACTGTAACCTATCAGGTATGGCCGTTTCAAGATTATGGAAAAGATTGGAAATAATGCTTTTCGATTAAATTTACCTCCTTACATGCGAATTTACTCAGTTGTAAATGTGGAAAATCTGAAATTGTATGAACCTCCGATGATCATGGATCCCGAGGAAGATACACAGATTACTCCTATTGATGATTTGGCACCTGATTCTATGAATGAGTTGCAGGAACATATCATTTTGGACAAGAAGATTCAATCTTCGAGGCATGGAGATGTTGAATATCTTTGCATAGGTCTCAAGGGCATGAATTCGAGCAAGGCAAGGTGGATGGAAGCCAGAAAAGTAAGGGAACTATACCCTCACCTGATATATGCTTAAATCAAAATTTTGTGGTCCAAAATCTTTCAAGTGGAGAGGATTGATCCAGGAGGATCTCGTGAGATCAGTTACACAGGTTCACTTCATCGTCAAGTTCATCATCAACATCGTTCTGTCATCGTCAATGATGTGTGGGTTAGTGATGTGGTCATTGGATTTGATGTCGCATAGTGACAATTTGTGTAAAAGGGTTTAGGGTAACATGATGTTTCAAGTTAGGGAGAACTTGTATTCAAACATTGTATTAGAAACAAAAGACCTAAGCCTATAAACCTAAGCCTATTATGAAAAATGTATTAAAACAAAACCTAAGTAATACCTCTAGGCCTATATAACATTACAAAACATTATAATAAACCACCCACAGTGTTAACCATAGCGAAACCGTGCGGGAGAAGACCGCGGGGGTAGTGATCATGTGAACAGAGCAAACGCTAACCAAGTGGAGTCACATAGACCACAACAATTGTTAACCGGGCGGGTTATGACATGTGAATGAAAGGGAGGTAATCACACAGTTAACAATAACAACTAAAACTAGACATCGGGAATGGAACCATCAACGGAGAACACGTGATATGATCGGTGTTTGTTACTGTGCCATTAGGGGATAGCCACCATGTGTCCTACAACGGTTAGACCTCACTGATCACATGCTAACCATTACCTCCATGCATTATCCTGACCACCAACAGTCTTGTGATAACCCAAAGTCCGAATATGGGTTTTTGTTATAGTTTTTTTTGTCAACTTTAATTAAAAGACCATTTATGTTATCCTAGGTGGCAAACAGTGAGAAGACCGAGACTAAACAAACCTAGATTGTAGCTCATTCATCCCGAACTCAGCCTGAGGAGGTTAGAGTGTAATTGCAGGGTTTTAAAAGGCAGTTTTCTCATGATTTCTCATGTGATTTTCGCCGAAAAATCTATCATAGGGAATTTTCTCATTGAAGTGCATTAGAGTGGTTTTTGAGTTTCATGTGCAAATTCTGGAGGGATAGAGGCTGTTTTGTTTTCTGTGTAACAGGAGCATCGGAAGTCAGAATTGGGAACTGTGATAGGAATTGGAAAGCTGGTTTAGAGAGGCTTCTTATGACAGTGATCAGAAGTTCCTGTGTGCATATTTAGTTTGGTCAATTCTCTGTGTAATCGACCTCCTCGGTTTCAATCCTAATAAAGCGGTTGTCGATTTTGAAAGCGGACCCGAAGACGTAGTCCATTAAGGAAGAACTCCGTAATCAATATTTCTATCTGGTATCACTGTGTTTTTTCTATTTTCACTTCTTTTTTACATCTTGCTTATGTTTTATCATCTGTCATAAAGTCTTCTTCTCAGTCAACTCTCACGATTTTAGCACTTTCAGTTAACATTCTATTCATTAATGGCATAATCAATTCTACATCAGTTTTAACTTATGAACATTTCAGATTATCTTGCCTATAGCATGAGAGTGAATTTGGGTTAAGAGGCTTAAAAAATCAGTGGGACCGAGGGATAGGATGTCTGAGTGGCTAACATGTCTCATGGGGTTGTAATTGCTGATGTGGATGGGTTGTTTGATGAGGTCCATTGATTTAATTTCCTCAAGGTCAAGAAGGAGTTTGAATCCCTTATAGTAACCTCTCTCATCATAGGTTTGCCCAGCTGGTTGGATGCTTGGGTGGACCCAGGAGGAGGGGTGATACACTCTGCTGGGATAGGAAATTTCTAAAGATAAGTTCAAGGCGATCCTTTCCAACTTTTTAGAGTCAACTTTGAGTTAATGACAAATTCACAGTGAGTTAACTTGTGATTTCCATTCGCGAGTTCATGAAATTCAATTAACATGCCCTTATTGAAGAAACAAAGCTTTCTTTTCTAGGTTAATGCAGTCTGTTGGTTACCAAGCCACGTTAGCACACACTTTGCCAATTTTTGGGGTGCATTACTATGGAAAATAGGCATGCGAATTAGGGTTTCTTCTAGTCCAAGTTGGTCTTCTCCTCTAAGTTGATGAGGAGGTTTTTTCCGGTGTAAAAGCTATACAAGCTTCAAGCTTGATTATGTAATGTAGTCATATAGGCTAGTGGCCAAGCCTTCAAGCCAACCTTCATGTAGCCTAATAAATCCTGCCATAATCACGAATTAGGTTAAAGGGGTTAAGGATAAGGCTTTTCCACCTGAGCAATTTATGAAGGTTTATGACCATGGCTCTGCAACGATGGTTCTACAAACATTTAGACTCACACCAAAACTCAACATTTCTATTAAAGCTATGTGAAGCATGCATTGGTGATATCCCTCCCGAACTACAACAAGATTAGCTCCTTTGGGTTCTTGATGGACGGAATACAAGACATGGAACAAGGAGTTGTCCATATAGGCCAGGGACTTGCCCATTCATCCTTTCATAGGTATATGGTCTCTCCAATGATCAAATCAACATACCATAACCTATACTCGTAACTAGAGTCATGCAAAGGTATCCAAATCCTTAAGGAACAAATCTCAATCATGTGTCTTTGTTTTCCATCGCTCCCCAAGAGCACATGTATCCCATTAAATAATCTTCGGGTCCTCCCCCCTTTTCCATCCATGACTAACTACCCTCTTCTCAATGATTTTGTAGCAATCCACTTCGTGGACAACACAACCTATGCTACTTTAATGTTTTTGTCTTGTTTTTCTTGCTAAAGGAGTCAAAGGACGCCATCAACCTAATCAACCACCAATACTAATATTTAAAATTGGATGTCACACTTTATTGTGCATAATGGAATTTCATTCATCTATGTACACAAATATATATTTACACATATGCTTTGGTGGTACTAGAACTACACTCCTATAGGTCTAAAAAATCTAGATTAAATAAACACATTCACCTTCTCAATTTGCACCTTGCAAAGATGGTGTTGTAAACACTTGATAAAATCATGTATATGTGTGTTTAAAGAATGATTAGTTTGCATCCCTACTTTATTTTAGCCTGACAATATAGTGCAAACTTTCATTTTAACATATATACAACTCCCTATCTATTCAGCTTACATATGACATATAATGATATATGAGATTATGTGTTGTTGTAATGTGAAATGTATTAGAATGGTATGGTTTAGTTTTCAACAATGAAGAATGGAAAATGTTAACACTCAGGAACTCACACCTTATCATACTCATGTGTTATATATGATTTGAATGTGTTTATACACATAGTTTGGAAATAGTGAAAGTCGTCTTGAATCTGCACCCCTTTTTATTTTGTTAATATCATTCATGAATTAATGAAGTCACCCTAATCAACTTTAGGCAATACCAATTAGCATTGTTATTTCTCCTTTAAAACTGGACCACTAAAACCACCCACCCAAAGGATACCATGCTAAATTGACATAATAATAAGTCTCACAATCATGCAATTAATCAACATAATTTAATCGAGCCCAAGCCATACATAATTTGATTAATTCATCACTAGGATAATCCGCACATGTAAGTTTATATCTTGAACCTCCAACCCCTAATGGGGCAAGGAGATAGGCACAAACATCTATATATCTTGCCATCATTCCCAACCTATAGTAAAATTCATTACATCAGGGACTGGACCACCAAACCTTGATGGGTCGATGAGCGCAATATGCCCTTCAGAATTTAATTTATGAATATAAGTCATGAGCTTAAGGTATATGTTGTGGATTGTGCGCATGAACACACACACACACATTCTATATATATAATGCTTGGGACCCATAATCTGCAATTGGCGATGGGTGGGCCTATTACCTATCCACGATTGCTGTTGAATAGGGCATCAAGTGTTATATATGCGACTTGGAACACCCGACCCTTGATGGGTGACTTGTGGGTCCCTTGCCTATCCACTATCAACATTATTTAATTTTTAAGACGTATTGATAGGGCCCAAACCCCTGACCCCAATAGGGTGATGTGTGAGTCTGCCTTGCTATCACACCTAAATCATGGGCTTATGCCCCTCAAACTTGTGTACATCGCTGATTTGGTAGGATTAACAATAGAGCATGGTGAGGGAGAGAGTCAGGCGTGACTTAACCATCTTTTTTGGGGTCGATTCTATGTGTGGCACCATGTATGGTGGGACCTACAATATATTATGTGGCACCAAATTAATATATGCCATTTGATCACATGCATGTTGAAATGTTTTCATATCATATGTTACAAGGATTAATCCATACAATTATTTATATGTTTAACACCTGATGTGGATTTCATACAAGCAAATTCAATGGTATAATATGTATGAGGTGAAGTTAACACATGTAGTGTATGTTATGTGACATGGATTTGATTATGGAAATTCACACACACACACACATGATAATATCAGTTAAAAGGAAATATGTCTTATTATTGTTGACCATGTTAACACTAGCATTCCACATGGCTCCTAAATAGTTTTCCTCTATTTAATTTGGTCGTGTTCTGGGAAAATAATTGTATTTTATAAATTTGAGACCTTTTGAACACACACACACATGTGTGTGTGTGTGTGTCTTTTCAAAACATATCAAATTTGTAAAATAAAATTGTTGTCCAACAAGACGACCAAATTAAATAGAGGAAAACTATTTAGGAGCCATGTGGAATGCTAGTGTTAACGCAGTAAACAAAAATAAGACATATTTCCTTTTAAGTGATACTATCAATCTAGGATTCAGATCGATGTAAAATTTACATTATCAGAAGGTTCTCACCAAGTTTGACACATTGGCTACTTTAAAATTTATTTCTACAAGTTTTTAGAAAATAAAATGTTTGTTAACCCTCTACATTGTTTGACATCGACAAATTGAAGTGAACAAGTTAATAACACCTTATGCAACCCACATTATTACATGGGAGTGGTAGGTATTGCTACAAAATGGTATCAGAGCCTAAATTCAACACGTGGATTGAATGGGCCTTGGAAAATGAAGTTTCATGGATAAAATTCAAACATGTTTTTGCAATTTCAATGATAATTAATATAATAAAATTAATGATTTCTTACCATGTTTACATGTTTTGTAGAAGTTAAGTTGTCATGAAATATGAATAAGACTCAAGTTTGAGCTGATGGATTGACGTATGTATGTCATATTTGATTAGTAGTTATGTGTGCGTAACAACACATAATGCATCACACACCCCAACTGGAAACTAAAGGATGAGTAGTAGAATGATGCAATATAGCATAGACAAATCCCAATATGATCAAGAGGAAGAATTTGTTGGGAAGAGGGTAGAGGAAAGTTTCCAAAACTATATGGACACCCTCAAAATTATGAAGATTGAGTTAAGGAGTTGCAAAGAAAACAATGAAAGAATAGTCAGGGAAGTTGATTTTCTTAGTGCAATTAGGGGTATCACAATATTTCTGGAATTTTGATAATTACTTTTGATGTAGATATTCTTTTAACTTATTCCAATATACCATTTAGTAATTATACTTTAGAAATTCAACCATAAATAACAATGGAAAGTTGAGATCACAACATGCGAAAGAAGACAAGATTTACCCTAGGAAATCCCACCAAGGGGAAATCTCAACAACCTTTTGCAATAGAGAAATTCTTCTTGTTCAATGAGAAACACACCTAGATCTATGGTCAAACCTAGTCTTCTCCTCCATGTCAAGTCACCTAATCTGATCCTGCACTTTTCTTTACCTAACTGACCTAGAATTATGGCCCTCCTACAATAGGCAGTTTCCCCCAAATTTTGGTCCTGCAATAGTTGCCCAATTAACCCAAAATTTTTGGCCCCTACTATTATATTTTGATGACTTATTTTTGACAAGTGTTGAGCCTCTTATCATTTAGTGCAAAAAGTAGTTGTCTTATGAGTTTGAGATGAAGGATCTTGGGTTGATGCACTATTACTTGGGATTAGAAGTATGGTTGAAACCTAGTGATGTCTTCCTTGGTCAAGGAAAGTCTGTGTTAGATATCCTTTATAAATTTGGTATGATGGATTGTAAATCCATGGCGACTCCCATGGTGACTAACTTGAAGATCCATCTATATATCAGTGGTTGGTTTTTTTGTTGATTTATTTGGTTAATACTAGGCCAAACATGTGATTTGTTGTGAACACATTGAGCCAGTTCCATGTTGAATCGAGACATGAACATTGGATTTCAATGAATAACATTTTGAGATATATGGGTGGTACAATGAATTATGGCTTGATATTTTTTGCAAACAAAGATGTACAAGTTCAAGGATATATAGGTGTTGATTGGGAAAGATGTGTTGAAGACAAGAATAGTACCTTTGGAGTATGGATCTAGAATTTGTTTGTTGGATTGTTCGGCCAAGAGTTGGAACCGACAGTGATATATTGCGATAATAAAAGTTGTGTGAAGATTTTGGAGAATCCTGTGTTTGGACATGTCTGTAGCATGGATGTACATTCTCTTGAAAGGGAGAATGGGTCCAAGAGACCCAAAGGGACCAACAGGCAGTGTTGATCTAGTATCTCTTGGAAGATGGACCTTGAACGCACACCAGGCATGCTGGAGTGAGGTCCTTCAGCATCTGGACCCTCATCACACACTAGAAAGGGTGGAGTGAGGTTCTTTAGCATCTAGACCCTCATCACACACTAGAAAGGGTGGGGTGAGGTATTGGACCCTGATCAAACACCAGGTAGGGTGGAGTGAGGTCTTGTTCAACATCTAGACCATCTCACCAACCAGGAAAGGTTTGAGTGAGGTATTGGCCTAGAGTGCACACTAGGAAAGGTGAGTGTGTGCTTGTTAGTTGAGGGTCTCAGCATTTTGGCCTAGGTAGAGGCCATGGAATTCGAGGATCAATCACTCTAGAGGAGTGAATCCTAATATTCTTATCAAATTTCCATCGGTTTCGGTACTACCCCAGATATGGCCACTAGAAAATTTTGATGATAGATGATGATTCTAGTAATGATTGATAAACTTTTTCTTTAGAGAAATTTGTTCAATTTGAGAACATTTATGATAGCAATTATGAATACCTCCCTAGTTATGAGGGAGCGTTGAATTTGTAATTATGGTCGGTCTTCACAATGTACATTTGGTCACTTGATGTAATTGTATCTATCATTGTAAAGCATATTTATAAATGCTTGAGTCCAAGGAAAATTTATTTTGAGTCAAAGTCCCATTACGACTTTTTAAACATGAAAAACTGAATTTTGGAATGAAACTTTTCGCTCCAAAAGTGACAAGTTGACTTCCCTCCAAGTCAAGTTAGCCTTGGGAAAGAGACACGTCTATTAATCCAAGATAGACTACTATGTAAAGGCATCTCGATCTCCTCCAGTTGGGGATTTTCATTTGCTCACAAAAGATAGGTTTTTGGAAAGCAAGCGAATGACAAGATGGATGTAGTAGGACAAAGAAGGAGGCCAAAATTGATCTCTTCTCTCTCTCTCTAGCAACTGACATGTGTGGATTTATCTATCTCTCAGTGGTTTGCACTTTTTTGGGGCTATTTTTATGACAGATTCATTATTAACAACCTTAAAGTAAAGGTTTAACCTCACTCTTGGTAAATCCTAGTCTCATCAAGTAGTTTCCAATACGAGGATACCAAGCTCTTAGATCATTCTTGAGTTCATAATAGGTCTTCTTCAATATGAAAACATGATATTCCTTTCTTTATACCTCAAAGTTGTTGGCTTGATGGGCCTTGACCCAGGTTTAGCGTTAGTCAGCCAAGCAAATCCCTACACTACTGGCCCTTTCAGCATCAATCCACGGAGTGTTGCACTAAAAATTGTCACCTTGAAATTATGCAATCTGTGTGAGTCCATTACCACTCATACTTTCCTCCTTTGCAAGTCTTAAGCCTCAGTTCCTCATATCAAGCCTTGAAAATAAGAGAAAGCCCTCAAAAGTCTCTAAAACTCCGGTTCCGCACTTTCTCTTTGCATTACTTGCAGTCTCGCACCTAATTGTCATGTCCTACACACCTGACTTCTATGTCTCTGTGTTATGGGTGCAGACCCCTGTAAAAGTTAAAAAGGCACGAGTATATTCTAAAAAACTCACTTTCAGTCATTTCTAGAAGCTTCTGGAAGGAATCTTGAGGTGGCAAGTTCGCTCTCTTAAGGTTCATGCATCCCATACCTTAAGGAGCTGACCCCTTGATGTGAGGATCTTATCCCTTTGAAGGAGGATTCTATCCCTTCATAGGTGGACCTGTAACCTCCTCCTTTGCACTATAAAATGAAGCATCGCGCTGGTTACTTGGGAGGTTGAAAGCTGAATATTTTTGAGGTGAAATGCTGCTGGAACTTAGTCTTCTTTAGTTGAGTTTTTATGAGGAGAGATTACATACCTCTAAGATCTCATTTGGAAGAGTGCAAGGCTTGTCAAATTAAAGGAAATTCCTTTTTCGGACCCCAAGAAGAGCTTGTTCAACATCAAGGTTGAAAAGGTTTTAAGGTTCTTCTACTTCAAAGTTAATGCAAATAAGTTTGTTTTTCTCAATAAGCTGTTGATTCATGGTTTATTTTATGGATTCCTTGATCACCATAATAGACATATGCGATTTATAAATAAATACTATAGAGGTGTTAAGACCCTACCTTAGATCTAATGCTTGTTCGTAGTAGCCATACTTCAATTCTTCAAAAGAGTTACCTTTGAGAACCTGCAATCACAAACAAGCAAACACTAAATAGCACCTACATAACAAATATCATAAATCAGGCTGTATAGTCATTTTCTGACTCTTGTTCAACCAAAACTGATCCAATGAATGTGGTCCATGGGGAATCACTTTCGATATCAACCTCAGCTTCAACAAGATTTTCTGATCTTGTTCATACTGACAAGCAGATTCGTGAACTTTTGTCTGTTGATGATTTACCATGGGAAGATCTTCATCATCGATCTTCATTTTTACCTGAGCTTGATCATTTTGAAAATGATTTTTCATCTATTTTTACTACTAACTATGTCAAAAAACCACAGAATCCATTGCAACATCCTGATTCTGAGTTAAATTTGGGAAATATCTCTTGAACAGTTCCTATTGACATTTCAGTTAAGCCCAGAATTATTGAAAACATTCATATAGGTGCTTCCTATACAGACGATGAAATCTAGATTTATAAAGCCTTATTTCAAGAATTTCGTGACGTGTTTGCCTGGTCATATGAAGAAATGCCAGGAATCGATCCATCAATTGTTGTCCATGAAATTAAAACTTATCCGGATGCTAAACCTGTCTGGCAACGTTTGTGTCAGATACATCCAAGAAAATTCACTACTATTAAAGCTAAAGTTGAGAAATTACTTCGTGCAGGTTTCATTTATCCAATTTCTTTAACCGATTGGGTATCGAATATTATCCCTGTTAACACAAAGTAAGGAATGATAAGAATATGTATCGATTATAGGGATATTAATCGAGCTTTTCCTAAAGACAATTATCCAACCCCCTATATCGATCAAATTATTGATGATTGTGCCGACAATGAAATGTTCTCCTTTATGGATGGCTTTTCCGGTTACAATCAAATCAACATACTCCCTACTGATCAACCTAAAACAAATTTCATTTGCCCATGGGGCATATTTGCTTATTGCAAATTACCTTTTGTATTTAAGAACGTTGGAGCAACTTTTCATGACATCAAGCACATTGTGCAGCCTTATCTCGATGATTTACCTACCCATTCATTACGTAGAGTTGATCATCTAACTCATTTACAAGCTATCTTTATGAGATGTAGGCATTATCGAATTAGGCTGAATCCACACAAATGTGTATTCTACGTAGAAACGGGTCACTTACTAGGATTTGTCGTTTCAAAAGCCGGCATTCATGTCGATCCCTCGAAGGTTGAAGCTATCGTCAATATACCTCCTCCTTCGACTCTTCACCAACTCCAAAGTTTGCAAGGGAAAGCAAAATTTTTACGTCATTTCATTCCTAACTACGTCGAGATAACGAAAGGTTTTACCAAGTTGTTGAAATATAATACTCCATTCTTTTGGGATGAGATCGCTAACAAATCTTTTGATGCACTTAAACACGCGTTAACCCATGCACCGTTACTGCATCCTCCCAATTACAACCAGGATTACTTTTGTATCTCGCCACTTCTCATTCCACCACTAGCATGGTTTTAGTTCAGGAAGATGAATTCAACAACAAACATGTGATTTACTATCTTAGTCGAACTCTACATCCGACTAAGATTAAATATTCACATGTGGAGAAATTGGCCCTGGCAGCTGTCCAAGTTGTCCAAAGATTTCATCACTACATATTATTACGCAAAACCACAGTAATTTCTGACTGTAACCCTATGATGTATATCTTGACCAAACAATTTCTAGGGGGCAAGTATTCCAAATGGATAGTTACCCTGCAGGAATTTGACTTGGAATTTGAAAAATCTAAGGCAAAGAAATATTTGGTTTTTGTTGAACTAATGTGTGATTTCCCGTATACTGATACTGAAACTATGGCAGAGCAGCCCATTATGGATGAATCCTTGTTTCTTATCAGTACCCTTGACCCTTGGTATGGAGATATTATTGTTTATCTCCAAACCCAATCTTTTCGGCCTGAAATCTCACGATCTCAGCGACGGAAAATACGTTTCTAATCCCAACAATACAATATTATTGGTGATACATTCTATCGTCATGGGGAGGATTATGTTTTCCGACGTTGTCTAACTCATGAAGAAGCTAAAAAGGTTCTGAATGACTGTCACTCTGGAGCATGTGGCGGTCATATGTCTGGGTATGCCACAGCCCAAAAGATATTGTGCGCTGGTTATTTCTGGCCATCCTTATTCAAAGATTGTATCTATGCAGTCCGGAAATGTCATCCAGGGCGCTCCATCCATCAGAGGATCAGTGAACATGCAGTCGACCTAAGACATGGGAGATCTAAGTCTTCAGCATTG
Source organism: Pinus tabuliformis (assembly GCA_031772625.1). Classification (NCBI taxonomy): domain Eukaryota; kingdom Viridiplantae; phylum Streptophyta; class Pinopsida; order Pinales; family Pinaceae; genus Pinus; species Pinus tabuliformis. Next base: position 285,610,065 of record CM062819.1, on the reverse strand, counting down.
GCGGAGCATGTAGAAAAGACCAAACATCAGGTGTGTATAGAGGAGGCCAAGGTTGTCGCCAAAGTTTCTCAATTCCATCATCGTAAATTCAGGGAAGCTATTGAGATTGAAAGAAGGCCAAACAATCTCAATAGAGATGACGACTGGAATATTAGTAGATGTTGGATCCTCGCCCTTTCATCCTAGTCTTTCTCTTCCTCCCTCCCCCCCCCCCTCCTTTTTCATCTTCTTTTCTTTCGTTAGGGTTTGTCCTTCTTGTTTTCAGGCCTTTTCCGGTCCTTCTCCCTCTTTTCCGGCGCTCTTTCTATTTACTTCTTCCTGATAGATTTTAATGATTATGATCGTAACTATTATATAAATATGATCGCAAATATTATTAATTAATTTTTTTTTTTTTTTCCACATTCTTAATTAGTTTTATTCAGTTTTATTTTTTAGTTATTTTTCCATCTTATTTTAACAGATTAGTAATATATAATTACTATAACCATCACCTTAAATTATCTTACTAATATATTTATGAAAATAAGTTCCTTTATCTAACTAATTTCCATTAAATTTATATAATAAAAAAATTTAACCAACCAATAAGTAATCACCATATAAAATAATATTATTTCTTCTTTTCTAGTAATTATAACTAATTAACCTACCTCTTATATATTTATATATATATATATATGGTCTATATTATAACTAATTTCCCCTTAATTTATTTTTAAATTATACCTTTCAACTAAATTTTATTTATATATTTAATATTAACTTTATATTGGTCTTTATCTTAACTAATTCCCCTTAATTTATTTTTAAATCATACCTTTCAACTAACTTTTATATATATATATATATATATATATATATATATATATATATATATATAGTCAGGTCCTTAATCTAACTAATTCCCATACAAGTCACGATTTTTATTAAACTAATAACGTAATCAACATCTATAATTATTTCTTTTTATATAATCTAACTAACTCCATTTAAATTATCATTTTGACTTTTTGACTACTGTCCCTAAGTCAAAATTAGCCGTTGATCAAGATAGTCGTTGGAGGCTCTGCTCAGACTATTTAGCATGCAAAGCTGGATCTGTTTCTTCAACTTGTCCTGACGATGAGCCACATTGGGTGGTTCGAAACGCGTCGACAAATGTCTCTTTTTATGTGATTTACGCCGAAGTTCTACTTATAAATATTATGGATCACAAAGGCCTCCATTCAACAATGCCACAATTGTCAAAAAATTTATCGTAAGATGCGTGTTCCACCCACTCCTCTCCACCCTATAATTGTTGTCGGTCCTTTCAAAAAGTGGGGTATTGACTTTATTACATGTAACCCTCACTCGGCCGGGGGGCATGCATATATTATCCTAGCAGTAGATTATTTTAATAAGTGGGCCGAGGCGATGCCTACATTTTCGGCAGACGGCAAGACTGCTGCAACTTTTGTATTCAATCATATAATTGCTAGATTCGGTGTTCCTCAAGCTATTATTACTAATCATGGAAGTCACTTTCGAAACATCATGATGACTGAACTGACAGATGTTAGAAAATTATGTATTACGGAGCAATGGAACACATAAAATATTGCAGAAATATAAACGCAGAAAATGCATAAAACAAGAGAGACACAGATATACGTGGTTCACCCAGTTTGGGCTACATCCACCCCGAACAGCCAGTCCTTCCTTTCTATTATCCAGCAAAATGAAGAGACACAACCTACAGTAGATCTGATGTAATATCCTTTGTTTTCTCTCATAGTCTCACCTCTCTGCTTCTCGCCCGTAGAATACACATATATCACACAGACTCAATACAATGCCCTAATACAAAGTGAGGGGTTGCCTTCTAGGGAAAAAAACCCTAAACTAAACATAATTTCTACCGTCAAATCATCCGGCTAATGAACAGCCCAGATTGACTAGAAATTACTATACTTTTACAAGGAAATTTTACATCTGTTTTTAGCTTCAGGGGCGCTGCCCCTGAAACCCCCCGCCAGGGGGGGCTCCCCAAAGGTTGCAGCGAATATTTTATGGGCAGCATTGCCACCCCCATTTCGAATTGGGGTCCAATGTGGCGATACCTTTGAATAAAGAATATAATCAGGCTCCACACCCAACAATCTCCCACTTGGAGACTGATTATAGCAACTCCACTGTTGCTTCATTTGCTGGACAATGACTCCTCTTTAGACCTGGTTGTTTCTCATCTTCATCGTCATCCTTGAAGACCAATTGAAACTGAGCATATTCTCAGTTTCTCCCTGGTTACAACTTTTGTTAGCATGTATGTAGGATTCTGGCTAGTGTGTATCTTTTCCAACTTCAACTCTCCATCTTCCAACACTGATCGTATGAAATGGTACTTGAGCTGTATGTGTTTAGTCCTAGAATGAAATGCCGAGTTCTTTGCAAGATGAATCACACTTTGGCTATCACTATATAATGTGCCCATATCATGCTCCTTAACCAATTCACCCATAAACCTTTGTAACCAAATCATTTCTTTACTAGCCTTTGTAGCAGCGACATACTCTGCTTCTGTTGTTGAAAGTGCAACAACACTTTGGATTTTTGAAACCCAACTGACAGTTGTACCACCTACAGTAAATACATATCCTATAGTGCTTCTTCTGTTATCTCTATCACCTACCATATCTGCATCAACATATCCCTGTAGAGAAATGTTTGAACCACCAAAGCATAATGCTTGATTTGTGGTACTTTTCAAATATCTGAGAATCCATTTCACTACCATCCAATGTTCCTTTCCTGGATTATTCATGCACCTTATTACAACTCCCACTGCATGTGCAATATCAGGCCTTGTGCAGACCATTGCATACATTAAGCTTCCAACTGCTGATGCATATGGAACTTTAAACATATAATCCATGTCTTCTTGGGTCTTTGGGCACATTTCCTTACTAAGTTTGAAATGGCTTGCAAAAGGTGTACTAACTAGTTTTGCATTGTGGATGTTAAATCTTTTCAACACCTTTTGTATGTACTCATTCTGAGACAATGTTAATTTACAATTTTTCCTGTCTCTAGTTATTCTCATACCAAGGATTTGTTTTGTAGCTCCTAAATCCTTCATTGTAAATGAATTTGCCAGTTTTCTTTTGAGCACATTTATTTCCTACATGTTAGACCCTACAACAAGCATGTCATCTACATACAATAACAATATAGTATAACTGCCATCATTTTTCCTTTTCAGATAAACACAATGATCAGAGTGACATCTAGTATAACCTTGTTCAGACATAAACTTGTCAAATTTTAGATACCATTGCCTTGGAGCCTATTTTAAGCCATACAAACTCTTCTTCAACCTGCACACTATTTTCTCCTTCCCTTTCACTTCATATCCTTATGGCTGCTGCATATATATCTCTTCCTCCAAATCCCCATGGAGAAAGGTTGTCTTTACATCTAACTGCTCAAGATGCAAATCTTCAACTGCTACTAGACTTAAAATAGTTCTGATTGAAATCATTTTAAAAACAGGAGAAAATATTTCATCAAAATCAATACCTTTCTTCTCTGCAAACCCCTTCACCACAAGTCTAGCTTTGTACCTTTTTTCTCCTCCATCTTCTTCCTTCAACTTGTAAACCCATTTATTCTTCAATGTAGTTTTTCCTGCAGGCAACTTGACTAAGTCCCAAGTCTGGTTATGCATTAAGGAGTCCATCTCTTCTTCCATGGCTACCTTCCACTTCTTCCTACTTTCAACCTGCATTGCTTCTTCATAACATTTGGGTTCACCATAATCAGTCAACAATAAATAATATAATAAAGGAGAGTATCGTTCAGGGGGTCTACTTATCCTGGTAGATCTTCTAACACCACTTTCAGGTGTTTGGGGTGCCTGTTGCTATTGTGGTGGTTGTTGTTGTTGTGGTTGTTGATTATTATTATTATTTTCAGGAATCTTTACTTTTTCAGTGATTTCATCAAGAACTATGTATTCCTTGTTTTCTTTTTCTTGTTTCTTTTCCTGCAACTGATTCTTATGCAAGACCTTTTCATTGAATATTACATCTCTTCTCCTAATGATTTTGTGATTTTCATAATCATATAAGCAATAACCAAAATCATTAACACCATATCCAATAAAGGTACATTTCTTTGACTTTGCCTCAAGCTTTTTTCTATTTTCTTTATCAATATGGACAAAAGCCTCACAACCAAAAGGCTTTAAAAAAGAGTAGTTTACCTTTTTACCTGTCCATGCTTCCTCTGGAACACCACCATCCAAGGAACTTGAAGGCCCCCTTTTTATTAGATAAATAGCAGTATCTACAACATTTGCCCAAAATTGTAAAGGCAATTCTGCATGCAATCTCATGCACCTTGCACGCTCCATGATTGTTTTGTTCATCCTTTCTGACACACCATTTTCTTGTGGTGTTCTTGGAATTGTCTTCTCTCTGCGAATTCCATGCTCTGAACAGTACCTATCAAACTCTTTGCTGCAATAGTCACCTCCATTGTCTGATCTAAGACACTTAATTTCTTTCCTGTCTCAATCTCAACCAAAGCTTTCCATTTCTTGAAAGCATCAAATACATCAGATTTATTCTTAATACAACAAATCCAATTTTTTCTAGTTGCATCATCAATAAAAGTAACATAATAACGAGAGCCACCGAGAGACGATACTTGAGCAGGTCCCCATACATCTGTATGCACAAGCTCTAATTTTTCGCTCTTCTTTTCTTTCCCAACTCTAATAAACCTAACTTTCTTCTGTTTTCCATAAATGAAATTCTCACAGAATTCCAAATCAACATTCTTCAAACCCGGCAACAAATTCCTTGAGTGAAGAATCTTCATCCCCTTTTCACTCATGTGTCCAAGCCTATGATGCCATAATGTTGCATCTGCTCCTTTGGAAGTTAAAGCATTAACAAAGTTAGAAATACCATTGCATAAATACAATGTACCAACCTTTTCGCCTTTTGCTATTACCAGGGCTCCTTTGGTAACCTTCCAAGCTTTATCTATGAAAGTTGTCACACAACCTTCACTGCCTAAGTGCCCTGTTGAAATCAGATTTTTCTTTAGATCTGGAACATGCCTTACCTCCTTTAGTAGCCATTGGTTTCCATTTTGCTGTTTTACAAGAACCTTACCCATTCCAACAATTTTACAGGGTTTATCATCACCCAAACGAACTTGTCCAAAATCTCCTTGAACATAGTCATGAAAGTATTTCTTATCAGGTGTGGCATGGAATGAGGCCCCTGAATCTACCACCCAGGAATCAGTAATATTTTCAAAAGAAAGAATCAAAGCATCTTGTAACACCTCACCTATCACATTTGCTTCATGATTGTTTTCTTGTTGTGCATATCCTTCTTTTCCCTTCCGAGATCTATAGTCTTTCTTTAGGTGTCCTTTCTTTCCACATTTCCAGCACACTATCCCCGATTTGGACTTGGATCCACCTTTCCTTGATTTACTGCGATATCCTGAGCTCTTTCCTCTTTCCATTTTTCTTCCCCTAGACTCTGCACTCAAAGCATTACCCGATGTCTCGCCGGAGCTTTTCCACCGCATTTCCTCGCTAAGGATAGCACCAACAACATCATCAAACTTTAAAGTACTAGATCCAGAAACATAGTTACTAATGGCCATTACTAAACCATTCCAACTTTCTGGTAATGTGCACAAGAATAACAGAGCTCTAACTTTATCATCAAAGTTTACCCCTACAGAGCATAACTGACTTGTAACAGTATTAAAATCATTTAATGGTCTGCAACAGATCCACCTTCCGAGATCTTCATATTAAATAATTGTTTCATAAGAAATACCTTGTTTGAAGCCGAGGGTTTTCATAGAGTTCCTCCAATGCCTTAATCAAACCCTATGTCGTTGTTTCCTTCAAAATGTTGAAGGCGACCGATGCTGTGAGGCACAACCGTATTGTTCCGAGTGCCTTTCTATCGAGAAGGTTCCATTCTTCATCTTTCATACCCGTCGACATCTTTGCTTTTCTGCCCAATGGTAGGTATAGATCTTTCTGATACAGATAATCTTCCATCTGCATCTTCAAAAGTCAGAAGTTTTGGCTGTTAAATTTCTCGACCCTAAACTTACCATCTTCCGCCATCGCTCCCACTTGAATGAGGAACTCTTCTTTCCTACGAGTTTATCAGCCAAATAGACCTTTGGCTATGATACCAATTGTTAGAAAATTATATATTACAGAGCAATGGAACACATAAAATATTGCAGAAATATAAACACAGAAAATGCATAAAACAAGAGAGACACAAATATATGTGGTTCACCCAGTTTGGGCTACGTCTACCCCGAACAACCAGTCCTTCCTTTCTATTATCCATCAAAATGAAGAAACACAACCTACAACAGATCCGCTATAATATCCTCTGTTTTCTCTCACAGTCTCACCTCTCTGCTTCTCACTCGGAGAATACACATATATCACACAAACTCAATACAATGCCCTCATACAAAGCGAGGGGTTTCTTTCTAGGGAAAAAAACCCTAAACTAAACATAATTTCTATCGTCAGATCATCCACCTAATGAACGGCCCAGATTGACTAGAAATTACTATACTTTTACAAGGCAATTTTACATCTGTTTTTAGCTTCGGGGGCGCTGCCCCCGAAACCCCCCACCACGGGGGGGGCTCCCCAAAGGTCGCAACTGTCCCCCCTGGACCCCCCTGCAACGAATATTTTACAGGCGACGTTGCCGCCCCCATTTCAAACTGGGGTCCAATGTGGCGATACCTTTGAATAAAGAAGATAATATGCCCCACACCCAACAACAGATCAACTTGGCCTGCATCACAATAGTTCTACTCCATATTACCCATAGGCTAATGGTCTGGTTGAAGCTATCAATAAAGTTTTAGTCACTATGATCCAACGAATCATTGGTATTCGTAAGTCGAATTGGCATAACATGCTATTTTCAGCACTTTGGGCATATCAGACCTCAATGAAAACATCAACTGTTTTCACTCCTTTTCAATTGCTCTACGGTTTGGAAGCAGTGTTACCTATTGAATGTGAAATTTCGTCATTACAATTAGCCATAGAATTACTCCCAGCCACTTTTGAAGAGGAGAAACGTTTTTTATACTTAGCTCAGCTAGATGAGAATCGACGCACTGCTGCAATAGCAAACGAGACTCATGCAAAACGAATAAAAGCTCAGTACGACCCAAATGTTACACCTCGTAATTTTTCAAAAGGAGACCTAGTTTTACTATATGATCAAGCGAACGATAAGCTAGGGGCTGAAAAAATTGTACCTATGTGGCATGGTCCTTATACTTTTAAGTGAAAGCTGGCAAAAGGGGCCTATGAATTGGTAGATTTTGATGGTGTCTCTTTGGGTGAACCCAGAAATGGGCTTTATCTAAAGAGATATTATGCTTAAATTTCGGTGTGGAGATTTTTGTTAGATTAGTTTCTTTATAGCTGGTGTGTTTTAGATTAGAAAAGTGTGCCTAGCTTAGAGAGTGCTTTTATTAGTATTCCTTCTTATCTTGATTTTACTCTTGATATTGTAGATGTCAATGTCTCTTCAAACATAAATTGGTTTTGTTGATGGTGTTTGTCGTAGTACACAGAGGATTTCTTCCGCAGCTTGGGTTATCTATTCACCCTAGGATGAGTTAGTATCTATGCATGGGGTAAGCCTCGGTCAAACAACGAATAAAATTGTAGAGTATAGTGCAGTTATTGAGTTATTATCTGAATCCATTTCATTTGGGATTCGGAGTTTGATTGTTAGGTTAGATTCTAAACTCGTCGTATTACAACTTAACAGGGTTTATGCCATTAGAAATCCAGTGTTATTAAGATTATTTTTGAGGGTTCATCTCTTGGAACATGAATTTGATTGTCTAGATAATCTTCGGCGAAATCACATAATTAATCTTTTGTCGACGCGTTTCGAACCAACAAGTGTGGTTCATCGTCAGGACAAGTTGAAGAACTGATCTGGCTTAGCTTGATTAAATAGAGTGTGCAGAGACTCCAATGGCTATATTGCAACGGCTAATTTTAACCAGAGGATCAAAGTCAAACCCCTGATTTTATTATTAATATAAGTTAATTGAATAAATTTATTGTTTTTAAATATAATGGTCATTATATCTTCATATTTATTAATTAACCTATATTTAAAATTATCTAAAAACAAATAAATGGTATTAAATTACTATTGTTCTTAGAATTTAGTTACAATAGGTAACTGCGTATTTATTTAATAAATTGTTTAAATCAAAGGGTCCAATGGTTAATTAGATAAAAGGTCATTAATAAATTAGGGTAAATTAAATAATGAAATGGTCATTAATACATTATAACAATATTTATTATTATTCCTAAATATAATAAATAGTATTAAATCATTATTATTCTTATAGTTACAATAGGTAACTATGTAATTATTTAATAATATTATTAAGATTAAGGGACCAATGGTAAACTAAATCTTCTCTAAAATAAATCATTTTTATTATTTAAAAGTAATGGCCCATTCGAAATTAAATTAATAAGTTCATATAATAATTTATGTTTATTAAGTAATCTATATTCACTTAATAAATTATAATTCTAATATTGTTATTAGAATTATAATTTATTAAGTGAATATAGATTACTTAATAAACATAAATTATTATATGAACTTATTAATTTAATTTCGAATGGGCCATTACTTTTAAATAATAAAAATGATTTATTTTAGAGAAGATTTAGTTTACCATTGGTCCCTTAATCAAAATAATTATTATTAAATAATTACATAGTTACCTATTGTAACTATAGAAAAATAATGATTTAATACTATTTATTATATTTAGGAATAATAATAAATATTGTTATAATGTATTAATGACCATTTCATTATTTAATTTACCCTAATTTATTAATGACCTTTTATCTAATTAACCATTGGACCCTTTGATTTAAACAATTTATTAAATAAATACGCAGTTACCTATTGTAACTAAATTCTAAGAACAATAGTAATTTAATACCATTTATTTGTTTTTAGATAATTTTAAATATAGGTTAATTAATAAATATGAAGATATAATGACCATTATATTTAAAAACAATAAATTTATTCAATTAACTTATATTAATAATAAAATCAGGGGTTTGACTTTGATCCTCTGGTTAAAATTAGTCGTTGCAATATAGCCGTTGGAGTCTCTGCACACTCTATTTAATCAAGCTAAGCCAGATCAGTTCTTCAACTTGTCCTGACAATGAACCACACTTGTTGGTTCGAAACGCGTCGACAAAAGATTAATTATGTGATTTCGCTGAAGATTATCTAGACAATGTTATGGATCACAGAAGTCTAAATTCCTTAATGAATTTGATTACATTGAATATCAGCATATTCCAAGACATTTAAATACATTAGTAGATGCAGTTTCTTCTCGTATGATAAATAGACATTTGCAATAATCAAAATAGTAAATTTAAAAACATTCAATAACATGTTACATGAGATAGCTGGTAATAATGGTATATCATAGCGTAGAAGAAGTGTGTCAAAATATACATCGTCTTCGATCATAGGTTGAAAAACACATTATGATCGGCAAAAAAGATAGTACAAAAAGACAAAAATGTCGTGTGAGTCTACAAATGCGATCATCCTATCCCTAGTGATGATCACGATAAGAAACCACTGCTCATGCCACCCTACATAGGAACCTCCTAAAAGGTCCTGGGACCCCAATCACATATCTCTGTAACCTAAGTGGAATATCATCTATGCCAGTCCCTTGAATATCTACTGTGAAGCGCTCTATATGATTCTCCAAGTCGGATAGGATCTCTGCTGATTGGTCCTGTGGGGCTGGTACTGCTGCAGCTGGGTGTCTCCTCTCATAAGGCTAGAGAACAGTTGGTCGTCGTGGACCCACATATGCATTTAAAACTTTTAATTATCAGTTTTGGATGATTTAAAAAATAAAAAATAAAAAATAATTAATTAAAACTTAGAAAGTGTTGAAAATGATTTTACTTGAATCATCCCATTTCTCTCCTAGTGGAAGAATCATGTCTGGGTCGCCGCGATAATCCATCCCGACATATGGAAAATCCTGAATCACAAAAAGTTGGTTGTTCAACCAACGAAAATACTCAGGCGGAAATTGAACAACCTCTTAAACCCTTCAGGGTGAAGGGCCATCAAAGCAATCCAACGCATTATGCTAGGCTCTCGAGGATGACTAGCATCAACAGGAAGATGTTACAGGGCTAGCATAGGGATCCTCTCTATAGCAAAGCTGACAACGATAAAACCATATCCAAAGTTTTTCAGTTGTCCATTCTCTGCTTTGGTAAGTTTGCCTTTCACATTTGCCAACACATCCTCACATCAGTTGAATATGGTGCCTCAATAACAGTCTACAGCCATCTGCATTTGGGATCCAGTAGCCACATGCAATGTCGCACTCCCACATAGCTTGGTAACAGTAAATGCAATAACCTTAAGTTCAGGATGGTCGATAATTTTAATATCAATTCGTTTGTCCTTTGTTTGATCATTGCAAAACTCCAATCGAAGACTAGCGACAGACTGGTCACATTGCCTAGTCCCGAAAAGAGATAATTGTTCACCCCTCTTGGGCAAACCAATCAAAAAATATATATCCTCTAGCTCGATTTTGAGTCGGTGGCCACCAATCATGAAACACTGGTCTTGTACCTTCCACCTTCCACCTGTCTCCCAGCCATTGCAAGAAGTTTACTTGGGCCCTCATGCCTGGTATGGCCCAGAACTTAAACAATTCGCATGCTCTCAATGCCTGCAATGTAGGCAGATGATTTATTGTGGCAATATCCACATCCTCATGCTCAAGTTCTCGCCAAATAAGCAATTTGAGTGTCCCATAATGCAAAAAAGACATATTAGAACAATTTAGTTCAAAACATTTTGGGCAAGAATGGAGAAATTTATGTTTTTAAAATCCATTTCGCGGGGTCTGTACCCGTTGCTTACAGACAGTGCATACGTCTGCACACGGTTTAAGCAACAGGTGCGGACCCACGAATTTTTTCTTTGTGGAAAAAAGTCGGGGTCTGCAGGGGCCGCGTGTTGCACCTGCGGACTTCTGCGAGTGATTTTCTAAATCAATTTCTCCTCCAAAAATCAAAATTAAAGCCTAAAAATGAAATTTAAACAGATGAAATGCAAGATAAAGAGGATGTGGATTACCTGGAGTTGATGGTTTTCGATTCCAACGGATGGATTTTCCAGAATATTCACAGGAACTTTATTACCCAAAAGCTCTCACTTCTCACTCTGAAATCAAATGGTAAAAATGAACTTAGAAAGGTCCTTTTTATAAGTTTTTTTGAATAAATGAATTTTTATTTATTTATTTTTCACTTTAAAAAGGTAATTTTTAAAATACATTTTATTTATCTTAAACAGGTATGAGTAATGTTTTCATTTTTTGTGCAGAATGTTGGATTTTTCAGGGAAAATTGATCATTTTTCAACAAAGAGTATACTTTTATCACTTTTTCGAACTCTTTCAAAAATTTACGAAAAAGCGAAACATTGGAGTCTTCTTTAAGCTCTTTTCTGACTCGTAAAATATGAAAATATTGCCGAGTTTTTCCTTTTTTAACTCGTTAAACAGAATTAAAAGGGCGGTCCACTTATAACTCTTTTTTGATCGTATAAACATGAAAATATCGCCGGACTTTTGTCGTTTCAAGTTTGATATTGGTTATGAAATGACGTGTCTTCGATCACTTTTTTACTTTTTCGGATCAGAGTCACTAATTATGAAAAGTACTCCTTGATCATAATGGTCAAGCAGTTCTCTCAAGTATTATTTTATACTTTTTTGGGCTCGAGGGACACAAATTTACGAAAAAGGACCCCCATGGAGTTTTCTTAAGTTTTTATTCTAACTCCCTAAAATTGAAAAACATCGAGTTTCTCCTATACTGGACTCGTTAAAATTTAATAGTAAAGGACATGTTCAATTTGAAACAGGAACGAACCACTCCTTCTTAGGGTTCAAATTTTAAACTAAGTTTGACTCATCCGAAGGATGAGCTTATAAACAAGCAAATTTTATCCTCCTCAAGCTTGTCAAAAATATAGAGGTACTTGCCAGAAATGGTGGGGGAAAAGAGATAAAAATGAACATGTTTGTTACACTTTGTGTTTTAGAAAAGCCATTAACCACTCTTGAACACGACACTTTTTGTTCACTTGGGTTGGGAAATCCTTTGCCTAACAGTTAATCAAACCACATTGAAAGTCTTTAGCTAGTTTCTGGGTATTAGCTTTGGGTCAATTGTCACCAAACCATCTGCAGTGTCGTTATGTGTTCAAGAGGTTATTTCAAACAAACCATTCATTTGCAAAATATCTGTCATCCATTTTGACCATCCCTGAGTCAGCCCTTGCCAATATATTTCTCCAAAACTTGATTTATGATTTCGTGTTATGGGCTTGCCTATGACAGATCGCTTTATATCGACTTCAACTCATTATCTAGAAAGATGATCTAGAAATTGTCAATACCTTGAAATCTGCATGCCCTAATGGCAGGTTTCTCGCCTTCGATGATAGGTTGCATCATTGACCTTTGATCAAAGGATTCTATGACATGTTCGACATCAGCTCATTCATTCACATTTTATGGATTGTACTGAGTACTTTGAGATACATTAACATTACTGGTGGTTTCTCTCACACTTGTTAATATTTCACATCATTGACTGGTAATCAAGTGGTTTCTACCATGTTCAACTTCGACACATTCATTCACATGGATAGAATCGTACTAGTTCGGGAAGCAGAAATCAAGACCCCTGGATCTAGTTTCTACCATCTAGGCTGCGAGGAATTTTGTTATTCATTATACAGTGGATTATTCATAAACAGATGGCTACGCCCATACGGTGTTTACACATGTCTATCCTATTGATGTATTACAAAATCATTCCTGTATCAGAACAATTTAGTCATTTTTCTAGTCAGTTTTGATCTAAGTATGGGAATGCCTACCTCAGCAATGATATGTTTACATATATATTTTGCATTGAATTTTTTTACAGGTTCCGACTGGGGTGTCCACAGGATGATCCTTGAAATGATAAATTACTTCACTCTTCATAGATGACAAACTCTATCTTCATCTATTACGGACTTCACACTTTAGGGGACAATCTGTTGCACTAAAAATGATCACCTTGACATTCTACAATCTATGTGAATCCATTACCACTCATAATTTCCTCCTTTGCAAGTCTTAAGCTTCAGTTCCTCATATCAAGCCTTGAAAATAAGAAAAAGCCCTAAAAAGTCTCTAAAACTCTAGTTCCACACTTTCTCTTTGCATTACCTACGATCCCGCACCTAATGGTCATGTCTCCTGTGCACCTGACGGCGCTGTCTCTGTGTTATGGGCGCAGACCCCTGTAAAAGTTAAAAAGGTGCGAGTATATTCTAAAAAACTCACTTTCAGTCATTTCTAGAAGCTTTTGGAAGGAATCTTGAGGTGGCAAGTTCGCTCTCTTAAGGTTCATGCATACCATACCTTAAGGAGATAACCCCTTGATGTGAGGAGCTTATCCCTTTGAAGGAGGATTCTATCCCTTCATAGGTGGACCTATAACCTCCTCCTTTGCACTATAAAATGAAGCATTAGGCTAGTTACTTGGGAGGTTGAAAGCTGAATATTTTTGAGGTGAAATGCTGTTGGAACTTACTCTTCTTTAGTTGAGTTTTTATGAGGAGAGATTACATACCTCTAAGATCTCATTTGGAAGAGTGCAAGGCTTGTCAGAGTAAAGGAAATTCCTGTTTCGGACCCCAGGAAGAGCTTGTTCAACATCAAGGCTGAAAAAGTTGTAAGGTTCTTCTACTTCAAAGTTAATACAAATAAGTTTGTTTTTCTCAATAAGCTGTTGATTCATGATCTATTTTATGGATTCCTTGATCACCATAATAGACATGATTTATGATATTTTCTATGCAGGTGCTTTTTAATGTTTTCTTGTTTGTGATTGCAGGTTCTCAAAGGTAACTCTTTTGAAGAATTGAAGCATGGCTACTACAAACAAGTGTTGGATTTAAGGTAGGGTCTTAATACCTCTATAGTATTTATTTATAAATCGCATATGTCTATAGAAAGATAGATTTGTTTGTATGTTTGTTGATAGACTATCTTATGATACTAGGGAGATCAGTCTTGTCCACAAGATCGATTTATCCGGCCAAAATTTATCTCCTCTCTCTCTCTAGCAACTCACATGTGTGGATTTATCTATCTCTTAGTGTTTTGCACTTTTTTGGGGCAATTGTTATGACAAGTTCATTATTAACAACCTTAAAGTAAAGGTTTGGATCAACCTCACTCTTGGTAAATCCTAGTCTCATCAGGTAGTTTCCAATACGAGGATACCAAGCTCTTACATCATGCTTGAGTTCATAATAGGTCTTCTTCAATATGAAAACATGATATTCATTTCCATATACCTCAAAGTTGTTGGCTTGATGGGCCTTGACCCAGGTTTAGCGTTAGTCAGCCAAGCAAATCCCTACACTATTGGCCATTTCAGCATCAGTCCATGGAGCATGGACCAAAGTATCACCCGAAGTAATATGGGGGGATGCAGGAACCAAGTTTTCGCACCCTGAGATGGTTGTGATGTCAATTTTATACCTTAAACCCTCCCTTCACGCAGATCAATAAGCATTTAAGGCTTATCAATGTACTTTCTCTTCCGTCTCTTAGAACCTCTGTGAAGGTATATGATTGTCCTTCACGCAACCCTAACCAGCGACTCAGGCACTTACGCGCCTTTGTTGCAACGTTATTGTATAATTTCTTGAATTATCTTAAGTGTTCGCCAATTTTACCATGCAATTAAGATTATCTTTGTGCAAACATATATACTTATTTGTGTTCATATAGTAGATAGAAACATATTTATTCACGCATCAAATTAGCATTATAGCATAAACCCAGAACTTAACATAACATAATCGCATGCAATCCACATAGACAAAATACATAGTAATTTCAGAATGCTTCACTTTATTGATGATTTAGACTTCCAATACAGACTCTATCTGCCCTATGCACACAGCTGCAAGGGTCCATGCACTCAGCTGTGGACTTCTACCCTAGGCCTCTACGCACTCAGTTGCAGAGCCTCTTCCTATGCTAAAACTCTCGCTCTTATCTCTTCACAGACTCATCAAGAACTCCAACTTACTTAGAACTCTACTTCCTTTCTTAGACTCTTCTAAGACTCCCTTTTTATACAATCCCATGGTCTGTGGACCAAGGGCAGATGTCTAAAGCTGACACAAGATATCTAAACTAAGGGCGGAAACCCTTTTTGACTCTTGATATCTTCACGCTTCATGGCCATAAAATGCAGAGACTTTACATTCCTCTATACAAAATTCAGGCTTTCTGACCCAAACTTAGGCTTTTAGTCCCAAAAAATACCCCAGGGGACCCATTCCCAACAAGTCCCCAACACAAACATGGTGACTCACCCTCGAGTCACTCGGCTGGCATGGAGATATTATCGTGAAGAACTCTTAGCTTGACTTGGACTACTGCAACTTCGGTGGTACACTGTGCTGCCGCCTGCTTCATCTCCTCGACCAGCTACTCTGTTGCTGGCCTTACGCTGTCTAACTAAATATTCTGCTGAGTCTTCTACAAACTAGCCAACTTGACTTCAATAATGGCCATGATGAAATAGGCCTCCTCTAACTAAGGTTGTAAACGATCCTTCATCACTGCTTCCTTGTGTTGAGCTGCATCTACCTCCTCTTTCAAAGCCTTGGCCTCCCGGAGATTTGCCAGCCTCTGCGTGATGGCGACAGTGCACGTCATCACTTTAACTTCATCATAGCACTAATGCAGTTCTCGTGCTTCTGTTTCCAGCCTCTGCATAGTGGGGTCTTCCTTCAGGCTAGTGACCACCTCGAGCGACTGCTCAAAGAGTGTCGTGCAGTCCTTCACTGCGTTGTCCACTGCTACTATGACATCTTTCACATCTGACTCACACTGTTCTCTGATTTTTGGTGGATTCGAAGGCTAGGCCTTCAACTGCAACTTTGTGATTTTGAGGTTGAGTTCAACCTAGACCTTTTCCAATTCAATGCGTGCATCACGTACTCCAGCAACGAGCTTCCAAGCTCCGGGACGGATCTACATGCCTCAGCCACGACCTTAGCCATGCACTGATTCTTGTCTGTAAGTTCTTTCACAAGGTCAATGGCGAAGTCTTGCTATATTTCCATCTAGGCATTATTGATATTCTTCTCACTGATTACTTGTAACGCACGTTGTTCACGGGCCCACAGTTCTGCGATCACACCATCCTGCAAAAGGTGAAGCACCTCACTGGGAAGCGTGGCCATGTTAAGTCCAACTTCCTTGAGGGTGCTGACAGTGGGCCTATCAGCTCCATCCGACAGCACTATTGCTCGGGGATCCCGTGTGCACAGCATCCCTGTGCCTTCAGAGGTCCCAAGCGCCAAATTGGTTGACGTTGCACCGGTCTTTAATTGTGATGCGTGGATTTGCAGCTCGCGCAGACCCATCTAAATAGAACCCAAAGCTTGCTGCTGCTGCTACTCGAACTGCTGCATCAGTTCCATAGTGGCATCCCTCACCCTATAACCTATGTCATTCAAGTCCCCCTCCGTTAGGGTGATCAGGTCAAGAGACGTCTTGCTAGCCTTGGACTTCTTTCAAAACCTTGCTTTTTCTAGATGTTTGTTGCGCTTGGTGCAAAATGGACTCGTCTTCGGGTCCACTCCTCCCTATTCCATCTATTCGTCCTCTTCTTTTGTCTCCAGGGAAGGCGACTTTTGACTCCAGTCAGAGCTGCACTCCTCTTCCTCTGCTTGCCCACCCGTATGCTTCATGGTAGCACGCTCTGCCTTGGTGTTATCCTTAGCCTCCTTTCTTTTCTTCATGGCCAATTTTTCCATCTTCAGCTTGGCTTCTTCCTTCTTTCGTTGTGCGGTGGACTTGCTAGATCTTGCTGTCAAGTCTGTGGAAGTGCACCAATCTGCTAGCCAGTGGTTAAGGACCGCTACAATCGCGTCATCTGTGGTAAAGTATGGCAAGTTATGCCACTTCTGTTCAGACTCCTTTCACGTACGTATTGAGACATGGTGGAAGTCGGCCTTGAACTCCACGTACTCATGTAGCTTATCAAAATTTGTTGGTGACAACTAAGGCTTATGGTTGATAGCCATATGGATGCTCATCTCCATCAAGATACAAAAGATCTTGTTGTCCTTGATTCACTAAGGATCCTTCATAGCCCAAAATGAAGCGAACTTCGCTGCTTCCGGTAGGTTTGGCGCAACTGGTGGAAACTAGCTATCCTCAGGTAGCTCCCATGCAACCAACACTATGGACAATACTAGCCATGCATAATGGAATGTCTTACTATGATCCTGTGCCTCATGATAGTTTGCAAGGAACTCACCATAAAGGTAGCTCCTCTGCAGCATGCCTAGTTAAGTTGTACTCCCTCCGCACACTAGCCCGCCAAGGCTATCACTGGTGTTGACTCTTCCTCATGACTTTTCCTGCCAAGATTTGCATCGCCACTTTGACCGCGGGGTCATAGATACTTGTGATGGCGTAGCCACATGGCTTCTGTACTAGCTTGAATTTTTCCTTCTTTGCCTCAACAAGGGTATTCTCGTTGGCATTTCTGCCAAACGCCATGCCCAATTTTTCTCCTGAGTGCAGCAGTCGTGTGATCCTATGGATCAGCATGTCAGTGATGGGTATTGGCTCCTCAAGCCACAGACGCCCATCGTGCACCAAGCACAATAGCTGCTTGATCATGATCGTCGTGATGGTCACACGGTTGTAATGCAACACCCATAATAGGTTTAGCAGGCCTGCCTTGTCCATACCTTTCAGCCACTTCCTTGGCTCCAAAGCAGTCACTCCAGTGTTTTTGTGGAAGACACGGTGCATAAGTTGGTTTGTCGCTAAATGAGGGAAACGTTCCATGTCAACTAAATCCCAGTATTCCAATTTTAGAAGGGGGACACACCCCAAGCACAGTCCCTCAAAGATAATTTGCTCTGGCAATAGGGGTGTCTGCAGGGTGACCTTACTCTCATCAATATCCTTCAGCACCTTCATTTTTCCCCTACATGGAGGAATGTACTTAGTTATCTTAGAAATGGGGTCATACCCTTCAACTTCAACATCCTCTGTTTCCATCGCAATATCCTCATCATCCATGGGGATTTCTTCGACCTTTCCTTCTGGCTCTAGGTCAACCACCTTGCCCTTTTCCTACGCAGTGGGCTTATCCTTTTGTGGGTGCTTTCTAGGTGATGCGCGCACCGGCTGTAGTGTCGCAGCCAGCTTGCCTTTCTTGTTCTTCAAACCCTCCTTGGTTGGGGTAGGCCTCGGCCTAGGAAACCATGGTGACTTAGATACTTCAGCTGGTACTTCCGCAGTTACAATCTCCAGGGCAGCTCTGTCGGCTACCATGGCTATCTCTAGAACATCTCCTTCAGCTGTCATTACTTTCCCAACATTTACAGTCTCAGCCAGCATCAACATGATGCTATTCAACAACTCCTATGTCTCCTTTGGCAACTGCTCAAACACTGAACTCCCTATCAAATATTCAAATTATTCACGGTTCATGCGTTCCTGAGAGCTCAACACCTCAATTCTCAAAATGCCAAGTGTTTTTTGTTGGGCAACCCTTTATAATTTATAGGCATTTTCGAACTCAAATATGAGTGTTCCCCCCACAATCAGTTCATTAATGCTATATTGGCGACAGATTTTCAAAGATATGGTCCATAAATTCCGACTTAAATGCAACCCCCCACTCCATTTGGCCATTTTTTCATCCTCAAATCATGAAAAATGACTTTAATGGTCACTTTTCGGCTGTCTTGCACAGTTTTTCCTTTGGTAGCGCAACTCCTTGTGCGCTTCTACAAGCTCTGTGACATTTCTTCATTTCGTGCAGTTCCCCAATCACGTAGCTATCCGACTTGGGCAATGTAGTTTATAGTGCCGCGCTTCCTTTTAGCTACCTGGAATGCTAAGACTGTGCTTCCCTCATATAGTCACCTAGTTGGATCACCGGTGTATGGCTTCAATTGGTTGCCATTCACCTTCCTCGGGAAGGGATCCCCACTCAATTTGACATGTTGAAATGCTCCACCATCGGTAATATCCTTGATGACATACGGCCCTAGGCAGTGCATCGTAAATTTCCCTTGAAATTTATCAAACTTGCTATCATATAACAAGACTAAATCATTTACCTTGAAGGTGCACAGTTTTATGTGTTGATCATGCCATGCCTTTTCGTGCTCCTTTTGAACTTGCTAATGAAATCTAGCTAGAAATTGGTCCTCCTCAATCTTCGCTAGTTACACGAGCCTCTCTTCAAGGGCTCCACGATTCTCCATTCCTCTAAATGCTGCTATGCGCAGACTAGGTACAATGTATTCCAATTACATCATAGCTTCTATGCCATACATGAGTCTGAAAGGCATTTGTCTAGTCAGCTTCTTGCAAGTCGTTCTTGTTACACAACATTTTGGCACCATCCTTGTACTCCCCATCTATGATCCTGGAGGACCTCTATAGTGTACCCGACATTCTTTCCCATCATGAAGAAACTCCCAGTATGTCCCTCTTCATGATCAGAATAATTCCCCTTTGCATCATTTCCCAAGAATCTTCCTTCTATCCCAGTTTACAAGACCGACGCTACTGACCAGTTTTCCTCATGCCAATTTAGAGTGGTTAAAACTAACCCTCGTGCCGATCGGATCGATTGAGCCCTTTTCCAGTCACAACAATCCTCTTTTGCAAGGTATTTTAAATAAGGAGCTAAAGCTTCCATGTCTAGAAGCTTCGTAACGGAAGTATGGTAGATGGTTGGGCCGGAGAGAGCTGAGGAAATCAGTTTGGGCTCCTTTCCCCTATTAGGATGGAACAACCTCAAGAGATAAGACCTTCTCCCATGATGAGAGGAACCATCTCCCATCCATCCAAGCTATATAAACCTCTATTTTTCCCAAGCACAAGCTAGTTTTTGTTGGAGTTTTGGAGCAAGTGTGAATAACCAACAAGTCATTTATAGCTTATAGCTTTCTAGTGTGTGTGTGCTAGTGCTAATTAAGTTTTTTTTGGAGTAATCAACAAGTTATCCATACTTTGTAGCTTTCTAGCTTGTGTTTAAGGGAGAATTGTGAGTTTGGTTTGGTGTGAAGTGTTATGCTCCTATATCAATAGGTGTCATATTTCATGATTGACTGGTAAAATACCAAATATGTGCATCCTTTCCATGCTGCAAAGGTTCCATATTTTGAAAAAATGAAAAGAGGGTATGCCCTAAAAGAAAAATCAAAGGGCAAAAAGAATGAATTGGTCAAAAAAGAAAAGAAATGAACCCCAAAGAAAAGACCAGGAAAGTGTGCTAGTCCAAAATGCCACTACTATTCTGTTTTGCAAAGAATTTCATTGTGTGCAGTTAGTTGACTTTTGTCATAGTTGATGGATGGCCAAACAACTTAATCTTGGCCAGTTCATGGTCGAATTTCTTGTTTTAGAGATAGAGAACAAAATCTATCCAAACAGTTCAAGCTTGGCAGATAAATAGTTAGGTAGAGAAGCAAAGGAGCTCAACAGCTAAATCTGAGCCCCTAGAAGAAATAAGGGTAGACTTAGGTAGGATGGTAGTTAAAAGAAAAGAAGAGAGTAAGGGTTTGCTAGTTTAAATGCACCCAAGGAAAAAGGAAGAAAAAATGTTAGGTATAATAGGTTGGATAGGCAGTTTTGATGTTGCAGAAGTAGGCTTATGAGTAATTTTGTCTTTCAAAGGCGATTCATCTTATTACTATCATAAGTACAAAGGCAATTATGTGGTGACATATCAAGTGACGCATGTCTAACTTCCCCTCACTCTTCTCCCTAAAAAACTTACTAACCTCCCCCTAAAGATATTGGGATCTGCTCAACACTCTTAAATCATTCCATTTCATGAATAAGCCTGAGTAAAACTCTGTTTTACTAAGGAAAAGAAGCCACATTTCTTGTGTAGAAAATCCCTGTTTTCTCCTGAGCCTAAGTGGTTGAAACATTATACCTTAGCGCTTATCCTCTTACATATATCAATTTCCATATTAACTCCTAACATTACTATTTAATTCCCTATGGTCATTTCCCCTTTCCCGTATGTTATTAACGTATAAAACCCATATCTTAATATTCCCCGCCTTGGTTGTAATATAAACCATATCATTATACTTTTGGGAATTAATGGTTCATCCGGAACCATGTAATAACCCTCCCCGCGTTCATATACTTTGAGGTTAATCAACATTTGGTTAGTTAACCATTAAACGCCCCGACAACCAATCAGCTCGCCCCCGATGTGTTTAAACCCATTGTTTATTGATTGGGCCCCGAACCGTAGCCCTACGCCATATCCCGTTGACCGTGAGCCATTTTATCATGGCCCGCCGATCGGACAACCCACAACAATATCGCAAGGCCCTTACCATCCGAAGATTACTGCCCGGGGAGCCGGTAGTACTTCCGTCGTACGTTGGACAGGTGGCACCCTCCCGCAGTGCTCACTGCCCTCCCCACCAAAACCACCTCAGCCCAAAAGTGGTGCGGGCCCAAACTGCTTACTGTCCCCGCTGACCCCCCCGCTAACGTCATCACCATGTCACCTGCTGACATCATCACCGTGTCACCGCCACGTCACCCCACTACATGACAAAGTACTTCGTCATGCTGACGTCACCCAACTAAAAAGCGCCAAAAGCCCTTCAAAGTCAATTTTTTGTTAAAAGGACGTGAAAATGTCATTTTCGCTCATTTTCACTTGTTTTTCTCTACACGACTATTGCATGTGGTTTACGTCCAAGGTAGTTGCTTGACCATATTGTTTGCCACCCAGCCAAAACAATTCCACAATCCTGTCCTCTAGCTCGTCCCGCAACCTGCAATCTGCACAATGCGCTGTTAAAGACATGTATTTACCTTAATTTTGTTTCCAAACCCTGTGAATTTCGGTTTTCTCTGCACGTTGTCCAAAGAAGCCAGATTCGAGTTCAATTCACCGTAATGCCTTCAAATATATGCACTAGAACCACTGCTTTTTTACCCATTTTTACCAAAAACCCTGCAAATTTTGTTTTTCTCTTTAGATTTCACCCAGTGAGCTAAATTCAAATCGACTTTGGTCTGCAATTCCCAGAGAAAAGCGCCAGAATTGTTGTTTTTCCTAATTTTGCTACAAAAACCCAAATTCCAATTTGAAAATCACAGAAAATTGAGCAATGGAAGCCCCTGTGGCCCTCAATGTTGCCCCCCTCAGTGCACCTCACAAAGAGTTAGAATGGTTGCCCTTGGTTGATAGGGATTTTCAAATACAAGACTTAACTGGTTACAAAAACCACCTCCAAGAATTCTGTGAAATTAGGAACAGTCACCTAAGAAAAACTGATCTCTATGGGATATGGGAATCCAATCTGCCCAGATACTACCTCCCCTCAGTGAATGTATTCCCAGATGTTATCCACCTGTGCTGTGCCAATTATGAACCTACTCAGAGAGCAGTTATGACTCCAATTGACTGTCATTTTTCATATAACTCCTTAGTCCATAAATGAAATGCTGCACTTCAAACCCACTCATCCTCTGACTCCTCTTTCTATGGGATTCTTGCTTGAGCAGGGCTCTAAACTGCCCAATGCAGAGATAACCCATGTTGTTCAAATGTTTATGAGGCGAGATTGCCAGCCCAAAGAGCCACCTCCCTTTCACCATGTCTGGTTCAATGAAGCTGGAAGATTCATTATTGATATGATATCCTATGTCCTGGGATTTAAGACAAGTGAATATGTTGATGAGACCATCTTAGCTTTGTTGTCCATGTTTACTCCAGGACATCCTCCTGCTGTCAAATATGACTTTTCTACTTTCATCGCCAGCAAGATCCATGACCAATTAATGAGTCTAGAAAGAGAAGGAGTCTTTAAGTACACATCTTATATATATCATTTATTCTTATACTATCAAACATACAATTTTCATTTTCCCATCATAAAATTAGATTCTAAAGGAGAAAGGAGGTCTGTGATCTTTTGGACCTCAGTCTTCCATGAAGTCCATAACTCTCCTTACACTTACTGTGAATTCATTGATTTTTTTATACATCCGGTCTCCTCTCTACTGATGAGAACTCTCCTAGACTCTCTGGTGATATGCAGAAAATTTTACAGCTCTCCAAAAGCTACAAAATAGGTGACTGGTACTTCTACCAGAATCATACTGAAATCATGATATATGGTTGTCAGTTGTGCCCTTATAAGTTACCCAAATATGTGCCTATGAGATTGTTTGCTCTAGAGTACTTCAAGCAATTTATCAATTCAGATTTGACTCACTTTTACAGTGCAAAGAAAAAAGCTTAGCTGAAAATAAGAAACCAGTTAGGCCCATTTATCATTAACAAAAAGGAAGCATGGCAAGATGCTGATAAAATGTTGGGGGAACAACTCAAATTAAAGAAGAGTTTTTGGTGGGTACCCTATGACCCAAATGGATTTATCAGTGAAAGAAAAGATAAAAATAGGCTATCAACCTATAAACATTGTAGGATCCCTGAAATAGAGTAATTAGCTAATCAAGATGAGTGGGTAGAGGGCACATTGATTGAGGAACTCACTGAGGAAGAAAAGATGGAACAAGCTATGAAAAATCTAGAAAAGACTCTTGACCTGGACTCTTTTGGACATGTATTTTTTAAACAACCTCAGCAAACCGGAGTCGGTACATCATCTGCTAGAACTTCACAACAACCTGCCCAAGAAAGCACTACGCCAACTGCAGGGACATCAAAGGGAAAAGAAGTGATAGATACAGAGCAACACTTAATGACAGATTAGCCAGCAACATCCAAGGAACAAGGCCAAGGGAAAATTCCTCTTGTCCATACCAAAGCACCAGAGATACCAGCATTATAGACTCCTATAAATGAGGAAAAAGGTAGGAAGAGAGATAGATAAGAGGCCACACCTGTAAGTGGACCAGCAGAGCAACGAGGGGCAAAAAGGCAAAGAATAAATCCTCTACCTGAAGAGGAAATTATTGAGGAAACCATAGAAATCCCAAGAGGTGAGAGGGCAACCAGCCCACAGATCTCCCTGGTAATAGAAACATCCACCAGCTCTCACAGGCAAGAATTGGAAAGGCAGCATAGTGTGGAAGTGTCATCCACAAGACCATCAAGCAAGCAAGTCTCAGATGTCAAAAGAACATTCACAGAGATTAAAGCTAGAAATGGTCCATTGAGGCTGCAACTCTATGACCAATTTCTCAAGAGGACCCCCGCCAATCAGCAAAGGTTAATGTTTGCATATGACATTAAAGAAGGAAAAATGATCTTGAGCCACTTTAGGCCCAAGGTGCAACAGCCACAGTCAATAGCTGACTACATTAGAACAAATTTGGAGGTCCTTGCCAAAGACATTCATCCTATGGACCAGATTGAGTTGCACAAGCAAACTAGAGAGCTAGTCTATTCTACATTGGCAGATAAGGCAATGTTGGCTTACAAATTGTAGAACTCATTGAACAACACATCTGCCCAACTAGTTTTGGAAAAGGCATCTTCTTTAGCCAACGACAACAGGATAAAGTCCTTGGAAGATATTATCATTGAGCTGGGACATTATCCCAAGGATGCCAAAGGAATAAAAGCACTGATTAAGAAGAAGGAAGAAGACATTGCTGCCCTCAGAAAACACTTGAAACTACCTACTACTATGCATCCACAAACTACAGAGCTTGTACAGAAAAAAGCAGAGGAGGACATGATGGAACTGCTTATGAAAATGAATGAGAGACTAAGTGAGACAGAGCAAGAATTGGAGAAAGCATTACAAGAAAAGAAGGGAGTGTCGACCTCCCAGCCACCTGAAATAGCTCCAACAGTCACAACTGCTCCTCCTACAGTTACAACAACAGTGCCTCCCATTGTCCCAGCATCAGCAACAGGTACCACATCAGCAAGTAGCAGCACTACTATGACCACAGAGGAGTTAATAAAGGCCATGGAGGAGCTAAAACTCCATGTATCAGAA
Source organism: Pinus tabuliformis (assembly GCA_031772625.1). NCBI lineage: Eukaryota > Viridiplantae > Streptophyta > Pinopsida > Pinales > Pinaceae > Pinus > Pinus tabuliformis. The sequence goes on along the minus strand of CM062819.1, from coordinate 285,584,857 downwards.
TTAAAAGAAACCAAAGAGAAATTGGCAAAATTGGAAGTGAGTTATGACAAATCCAAAATGATTGTGGCAGAAAAGACAAGAGAGGTGAAATCATTAGAGAAAAAGGTAAAAGCATTGGAAAAGGACCTCTCTTTAGATAAGCCTCTGGGAAAAATCAAAGGGATTTTGTGGGCTAACATCAATCAATCCATTTGTAATATATGATAATCTATTCAGATTATATATGAGCAGATTGACTTGATAGCAGCAGCCCAGGTGGAAATTCAAAAGACCAGAAATTTATTGGGACATATACCCGAACAGGCCAACAGGTTAATACAATTTTTGAACACTAAAACCAGCGAAGAACTAGTAGCACTGGACATTAGAGACAGGACAGGCACCATTCTAACAATCAAAAGAGTTCTGACCATGAGGACCCTGATGCAGAATTTGGAGAGGAAGTGCTAGGATATGCAAGTGGAGATAAACTCTTTTATAGAGAGATGTGCAGCTTTACATGAAAGGGGCTTGCCAAGTCTGGTGGGAAGAAATTAACACCTGTTGAGACAAGCTGAGTACACGCACAGGTTGAATAAATATGATGCTGATCAACTAAATGCATCATCAAGCACATCAGCAGAGAAAGCCCTTCCATCTGGCCAAGCCCTATACAACAACTTGGAAAATCTATTCTATATTGAGCATGAAGTGAAACATCTCTTTACAATCCAGCCTAACTTCTACAGGTACATAGACGCTGATGAGACATTGAGAAAGTTGCAAAGAAATCAGTTACCAGAGGAGCATTGGTGGCAAAGCATGTTGCAAATTCTGTAAACATATTTCTGGTATCTTTTATATCCTTGGAAAATCAAAAGCTTGATACCAGATACCATAAAGTGGAGAATAGGAATGGATGAGAGTTACGCGAGGCTACAATCTATCAAATCAGCATTAAATACGCCCGAGAAAGCTGAGGCAGCAGCGTGGAATATCAGTGGAAACATCCACCAACCTACTCACCAAGCTTTCAGTCAATACATCTCACCAACTGAGCAGCCAGCACAACAACATTTACTTCTGCATTTATTTCTCCCTGTTTTCAAGATCATTTACTTCTCCTGTAAAGTAGGTAGAAGAAGTTATTACTAGATATTATCTCTTTGAGATATTTTGTAAACACTTTTGTACAAATACCTCCCCAAGCAAATTATTTGGGGTTGGTGATACATTTACGAGACTGCGCTGTAACTCTGAAAATATTCTGAATACAAAAGTTGTTGGAATCCATTGTTGCTAGACCATATGGATGTGGAACTGATGACATAGGACTTGTTACAAAATTCCTGAATCGCTTTATGGATCAATAAGTTCCTCTTGTGTTTTCAGTTTCTATGTTTACTATATCGTATATGTTTCATGATCTTAATAATAGATAAAAAGAATAACTCAGAATTTGTTTGACTACACTCTGTGTTCAATCTCTGTTATTGTTAATGTTTTCTTCAGAATTAGCATAAACAGGAATTCTTAACTGCTCATGTTTCCCCTGGTTCTTACATCTTGAATATAGCTAAGGAATTCTTAACTGCTCCCTAGAAATAATCATCTACTTTCCCTCTGTCTGCATGATGAAGTATTCTTAATTGCCCTTCACCCACAGACTCCATCCCATCTGACTCCAGCTTATGAATTGTTCCATGATTGATTACCTTGCTCTGTAGCACCACCCTCTGTCAAAGAGACCATATCCAGCAGTTCATCCTCATAGACTCCATTAGCGCAATGGACTGAACTTTTCAGATTTACACTCTTGTTCTATTGAATGTCACCATCCAAAAATCAAACAAACCCTTGTACTTCATAACTAGCCTAATATACCTTAAAACAAAGCTAAATCATAAAGAGAGAGCCCTCTCTAGATGCAGAATGGCTAGAACCTGCATCTAAAATATTGGTCTATGGTTACCTCAGTCGTATTCCCTTTTCTACAACTTTTGGTGAACAACCTGAGTGATAAAATCATTGGCGACTCCACAAGGGAGCTGAATAAATTCTTTGTTACTGCTATTTATTTTTAAAACTATAGATGGAGCCTCAAGTTAGCCAGCTAGCCTTTGAAACTGTTTTTTCTCTACAATTACAGGAGTAAATAAAAGTTGCTTCAGTCTATCTCTAGTCTAGTTTTAGGTGTTGAACAGCTGCCTCAAATATTTGATCAGTTTCCTTTTTCAATAGATCTTTAGGAAAATTCAAGACTCTCATAGTTGAAACTTCCTAGAAGCATATTGTTAAAAGTTGTAATCTTCCAATATTTCAAGAAAAACCCAAAATTATATTCAGAAGCTGGCACCAAAGAAGAAAATCCGTTACACTAGATCAAATCCAGACCCAAATCCTCCACCTACCTTTGAAAATCCTAATTTGATCCCTAAGAACCCCAGAAGCCAAGAAAGTCTAGAACATTCTGCTAGTTCACACCTTGACACGCCTCAGCAGAACCCTATCCAAACTGAGCTTACTGCTGGAAAATCACAAATCCATTCCGCTATCACTGTTGCTTCTCCTAGTTTACCATTAGCACTACAAACCATATTTTCCACTCCCCCATCCACAACACATATTTCCACTATTATCCTGTTCTTCCAATTGTTACACTTATCTCTATAAATATGGCAAACCGATATGCTCCCCTGCAATTACCTGCAAATCCAGGGGCTATGCCTCAAGATTATCAAAGAAAAATCACTTATTTTGGTGGTGCTGGCACTTACATAGCACAACAACATACCAAGAAGATGACAGATTATTTTGAGAACTATGAAATTGATGATGATGATGTCAGAATGAAAATTTTTGTCCAAAGCTTAACCGGTGATGGTAGGACTTGGTTTAGGGCACTCCCTGTGAACATAATTGATGATCCAGAAGCCCTTTATTAGACTTTCTTGAGTAGATGGGAAAAGAAGAAGGACCCTTTACACATCCTAACAGAATATGAAAACTTGAAAAGAGGCCCACAAGAAGGTGTCCAAGATTATTGTGCCAGATTTAATAATGTATATATTATTATCCCTCAAAATCTTAGACCTCCACCAGACTTGGCCTTGATTAAATTCCCTGATGAATTTGATTCTGACATGGCTTACCAACTTAGAACAATGTAAACTTTGAAACAGGAACTGATACTGTTACCCGTTTTGTAGAGATAGCAAAAAAGTGACCCGATTTTGAAAAGGGGTGATGCAGAATACACATGTTTTGTAGAGATAGCAAAAAAGTGACCCGATTTTGAAAAGAGGTGATGCAGAAAACACATGTTTTTTTTAGAGCATAGTTTTTGGCCCTTTAATTTTTTTTTATTTTTTTATGTACATTGTGTTTTAGAATGGTAGTGATTTTCATGCTGATTTTAAAAAGTGGTTATTCTGCATCAGACCCTTTTTTTAAAAGACCTATTTTTTGACTTTAACTTTTCTAATGTATGTAATGTAAATAATTATTTTGTAAATTTAATAATTTTGGAAGTGGTCTTCTTCTTCATATTTTCTTGTTTTTATTTTTATTTTTATTTTTTTTGGTAGTGAGGTTTTTATTGATCTGCATATTTAAAAAGAAGGTCAATATTTTGCATTTTCCATATTTTATATATTTATACATCGTTAATTAAATTTTCAATCCAAATGAAATAATTGTCTCTAAAAAACAAATATAAAATTATATATAAAAAAGACAAAAATAAAAAATAAAAAAGTGTTAAAAAAAAATTATCTTATAAACCATAAAACACTTTGGAAAAAAAAAAAAACAAAATTATATATATATATATATAGATATAGATATATACATAAGTCTATAAAAATTGAGAAATTAAAAAAAAACATTAGCAAAAACTAGGAATAAAATTTTGAAAACAAACTAGTTTAAAAAAAAAATAGAAAATTAACCAAAAAATAAATTAAAAAAACTAATAAAATAAATATTAAAAAAAAGGGTTAAAAAAATTATCTCACAAAAAAAAACATTAGCAAAACTGAAAAAATAAAAAAATAAAAAATAAAAATAAAAAATAAAAAATAAAAAAATTTAGAAAAAAATTGAAAATTAACGAAAAAAAATTGAAAAAATAGTAAAATTAATATTAAAAAAACAAAAATAAATTCAATTTATAAAAAACAAAAAAAAAACGTAATTTTATTAAAAAAAAAAAATTAATTATTTTTTATTAAACATACATATTTCATTTAAAATATATATATATATTGACCATTGGATAACTCGCTTGCGATTTGAGCTCCAGCGATTTTCTGAAACAAGGGTTTCGTTAACCATGGCTGCGTCTATCATTCCGTCTGTCGTCGGCGCTGCAAGAGATGGCCAAGAGCTGTCTTGTAACAGTGGTTACAGGAATTCCAAGAACGATATTTCTCTCTCAGACATAGCCGCGTCCTCTGCCTTCGATGTTCTGGAAACTGCTTTGATTTCTCCGTCGGCCTGCAAATGGGAAGAGCTACCATGGCTGAAGGCCCAGAGCTCTTTCAGCCTCGCCGCTGTTACGGCCACCAAGCCGAAGCTATCATTGAGGCCCTCGGGGCTCCATTACCACGGCAAGAATCGGAGCTCCAGAATGAATCCTATGGCGATTAGCCATGAAATGCACACAAATGGAAGAGATCTCGCAGGGATTGCGTCAAATGGGTTCTGGAGGAAGAAAGCCTGCGTCGATTGGTGGTCTAGGGTGAACGAAACGACCAGAGTTGAAGCATTTAAACTGGCAGTTGCAAAGGTCGCCAAATCCGAGGAGGATGCGGGGCATCTGTTTGACAAAACGCCCCTTCGAAATTTTATCTCAATCAGGGGCCTGTACTCTGTTTTAGCTCAAATGGAGGATGCAGATGATATGTTTGACAAAACGCCCCTGCGTGATTTTATCCCAAACAGGGGCTCGTTCTCTGTCTCAGCTCTAACGAAGAGCGCTGAACAGGATTTCGGTAGCCAGCAGAAAACAGAACTCTCAAAACCATTCCAGATTCTGATCGCACACATCTCCGGCAAGCCAATGTTGCATTGGGTGAGACCTTCGGACCTGGTGCAGGAGCTCAAGCTACTCATGGAAAAAAAGACGGGGATTCCAACAATGTATCAGCGTCTCCTTTACGAAGGCAAGCAATTGGAAGATACCTGCCCCCTGTCCTCTTATAATATTCAAAGAAATGCCTCCATTACCCTGTCCATGCGTCTGCGAGGGGGTGCTGCTGGACAATCCTCTTCAGCTGCTGCCTTTTCCTATAAAGATGCAGTCCATTCTAAGAAATCTAAGGAAAGAGCTTCCCCTGCTTCAGCTCCCAAACCCTTTGTAGTGGACAAGTCGGAGGATATTCCTTCCATTGAATTAGCACATCCCATGTTGGACAAGCAGTATCAGTTGTATGCAGAGAATGGCATCATCTGCAGGTTCAATGGTCTTTGGCCTAGTACAGCAGATCTGTACCAATGGATTCAGGCAAATTGGACCAACAATTGCAAGGTTTATTTCTGCTCTAAAGGCTTCTTTATAGTAGTGTTTGTTGACAGTGATGATTACCAAAGAGTCTTAACTAAAGGCCCTTGGTTTTGGAATTCTGCGGGTCTGTTCCTTACTCCGTGGTTCCCAGAGTTTGATCCTTCCACAGCAGTCATCACCAAACTCCCGATCTGGGTTACACTCCCTAACCTTCCGGTGCACTTATGGAACTTTATTGTATTTGAAGCCATCGGCAATACCCTAGGTCGTTTCCTAGAAACAGATCCCTCAAGAGGGCAAAAAGGAATTTATACATATGCCAGAATCTGCGCAGAAATAGACATAAGCAAGGGACTTCCTGATCAGATCATTCTCAAAATAGGGGATTTCCATTGGTCTCAACCTCTGGATTACGAGAATACAGCATTTCGGTGCCGATATTGTCATCTCACAGGGCACCTACAAAGTTCGTGTCCCTCAATGCCATTCCAAAAAAAGAAAGCCAAATCCAAGCCAAAAGATAAAAGCTGGAAACCTCATGATCCTCCCCCAATGGACGTGTTTTCTAGCTCAGATGAAGAGGACGTGGATGAAGATGTGGAAGTCGTTGAAGAAAAGACAGAACAGGTTCCTCCCTCTGTGCGACACGAGGAAGCAACAGTCCCACCCATCGCTCAGAAACGACCTCATGAGTCATCTCCTTCGGATTCAGACAAGGAGCTTTCGCCTCCAGTCCAAAACAGTCTACAAATTGTTCTCGATCATCAAAGTCCAACTGATTGGGTCAAAGTCGGCAAGAAGAAAGGGAAAAAAAGTCGACCAAGTGTTTCCACACTCGGTGGGTAGTTCCTTTGGCTTGGTTTGGACTCCCTTCTTCTAGTTCTGTTGGTTCAGCTCTGCTTTAGTCTCTTCTTCTCCTGGGAGCCGAGGTGGATATTTTATCCTTTCCGGCTGCCCTTTCAGTCTTGTGTTTCTCGCCGCCCTGCGTGGTGGGCAGTCTTCTCTTTTTAGTTCCCTGAAGTCCAGTTTGATAACGTTTTTGTTTGTTGGAAGTATAGGAACCTCAGCGCTGTTCTCCCTTCGGAGCAGACTGAGGCCCCTAAGTTTTGTACTTGTATATTGGTTGTACGATAATAGAATCACCGTAGCTTACAAAAATATATATATATATATATATATATATAAAAAAAAAAATTTTTTAAAACAACCTTTTTTATTATTAAAAAAAAAATTATAATTTTTTTAAAACAATTTTTATTTTTATTTTTATTTTTTTCCTTAAAAATACAAATTATTAAATCTACGTTTTATATTTAAATAAATAAAACCTACATTTAAAAAAAATTACATTTATTTTTTTATTTAAAAAAATTTACATTTATTTTTTTATTTAAAAAAATTAATTAAATTAATATTCTTTTTTAAACGATTCTTTTTTTATTAAAAAAAATTTATAACTTTTTTTTTTTTTTTTTTTTTTTAAGTATGGGGGATTTTCGCAGTGCATTATATTAGATATCATTTTTGGGATTCAACTGCGTTAAGTAAGTCATTCAAAGTATGACCATTTCCATGAGAGGTAGTCGTAAAGTGACTAATTTCTCATGATTTTTGAATAGTTCACTTAGCACTCATTGCATCAGGTGATGCTCACAGGGGTGAAGAAGTGGGATTGAAACTAGTGAAATGTGGAGAACGAATCACATAGCATCAATCATCACTTCCGGGGCTTGCACCCGGTAACCAGGACTTCCCAGGAGGTCACCCATCCCAGAACTCCTCTGGCTCAAGCGCGCTTAACTGTGGAGTTTTTCCCCACAATCAAGCCCACTTAGCTTGCTATCCCATTTGCAAAACCTTAGCAAGTATTGTGCCTCATGAACCATTCAGGTAGAGATCCCTTGACTCTTTTTGAATTTAAGTATGGGGGATTTTCGCAGTGCATTATATTAGATATCATTTTTGGGATTCAACTGCGTTAAGTAAGTCATTCAAAGTATGACCATTTCCATGAGAGGTAGTCGTAAAGTGACTAATTTCTCATGATTTTTGAATAGTTCACTTAGCACTCATTGCATCGGGTGATGCTCACAGGGGTGAAGAAGTGGGATTGAAACTAGTGAAATGTGGAGAACGAATCACATAGCATCAATCATCACTTCCGGGGCTTGCACCCGGTAACCAGGACTTCCCAGGAGGTCACCCATCCCAGAACTCCTCTGGCTCAAGCGCGCTTAACTGTGGAGCTTTTCCCCACAATCAAGCCCACTTAGCTTGCTACCCCATTTGCAAAACCTTAGCAAGTATTGTGCCTCATGAACCATTCAGGTAGAGATCCCTTGACTCTTTTTGAATTTAAGTATGGGGGATTTTCGCAGTGCATTATATTAGATATCATTTTTGGGATTCAACTGCGTTAAGTAAGTCATTCAAAGTATGACCATTTCCAAGAGAGGTAGTCGTAAAGTGACTAATTTCTCATGATTTTTGAATAGTTTACTTAGCACTCATTGCATCGGGTGATGCTCACAGGGGTGAAGAAGTGGGATTGAAACTAGTGAAATGTGGAGAACGAATCACATAGCATCAATCATCACTTCCGGGGCTTGCACCCGGTAACCAGGACTTCCCAGGAGGTCACCCATCCCAGAACTCCTCTGGCTCAAGCGCGCTTAACTGTGGAGTTTTTCCCCACAATCAAGCCCACTTAGCTTGCTACCCCATTTGCAAAACCTTAGCAAGTATTGTGCCTCATGAACCATTCAGGTAGAGATCCCTTGACTCTTTTTGAATTTAAGTATGGGGGATTTTCGCAGTGCATTATATTAGATATCATTTTTGGGATTCAACTGCGTTAAGTAAGTCATTCAAAGTATGACCATTTCCATGAGAGGTAGTCGTAAAGTGACTAATTTCTCATGATTTTTGAATAGTTCACTTAGCACTCATTGCATCGGGTGATGCTCACAGGGGTGAAGAAGTGGGATTGAAACTAGTGAAATGTGGAGAACAAATCACATAGCATCAATCATCACTTCCGGGGCTTGCACCCGGTAACCAGGACTTCCCAGGAGGTCACCCATCCCAGAACTCCTCTGGCTCAAGCGCGCTTAACTGTGGAGTTTTTCCCCACAATCAAGCCCACTTAGCTTGCTACCCCATTTGCAAAACCTTAGCAAGTATTGTGCCTCATGAACCATTCAGGTAGAGATCCCTTGACTCTTTTTGAATTTAAGTATGGGGGATTTTCGCAGTGCATTATATTAGATATCATTTTTGGGATTCAACTGCGTTAAGTAAGTCATTCAAAGTATGACCATTTCCATGAGAGGTAGTCGTAAAGTGACTAATTTCTCATGATTTTTGAATAGTTCACTTAGCACTCATTGCATCGGGTGATGCTCACAGGGGTGAAGAAGTGGGATTGAAACTAGTGAAATGTGGAGAACGAATCACATAGCATTTGTTTTTTATTTAAAAATATAAATACAAAAAATGATTTTTAAAAAATATATATATATTTTTTAATTTAAATATTAAAAAATTATTTAAAAAAAAATAAAAATTTAAAAATTAACCTTTTTTTTTAATTATTAAAAAAAAAATTATGAGCCCCGGCCCGCGCCACCATAGGCGGCCGGTGGGCGGCCCGTCGATTCTCGGAATCGACGGGCCGCCCACCGGTCGCCCGTGGTGGCGCGGCGGTGGGCGGAGGGGCTGCCATATGCTTATGGTTAAAGCAAACCTTGACACTGAATATTATATTTCTGATTGGAACGACAGAGTTATATAAAAGGAATCTCCGATGGTCATCTGTACAATACAAATTAATGGCTTTCTATTTTGTAACGAAATCCCTTAAAGCAAACTTTTGGCATGATTGAGATTCTAACAATTTGTTTACCAGAGTTGTTGAGTAAATGTTTGGAAGTTATATACCAGAGTTGTTGAGTAAATGTTTGGAAGGAGAGAACTGGTTTAAGGATGTGGTTTAATGGTTAAGTTAGGTGGAGAGAACTGGTTTTCACAAATCTGGTGTTTCAATGTTCAGCGAGATTATCATATATAACTATGAGTTGTTCTAGACACAAATTTTTTAATTAAAAAAATAAACATTTTAGAAGCTACACGCCAAAGAGAGAGGGAATGCTTATTCAAGCGATTCTTACTCCAGACCAACCGTCATTATGGAAGCAGGGTGAGCCCACCGTTCTCTTTAAATGGAAGTTTAGCCTCCCTTTCACGTAGTTGCCAATACACATATTATCGTAAGACTGTTCAATTTGAAACATCAAGCTTTTATTTTTTAAATCTCTGCATCCCTTTCTGGGAATCATATTCTTTCCCTCCTTTTTATTTCATTTCGCTTAATGCAAGCGCGTGGAAGGAATGCATGTGGTCACTAAACAGGTGAGAATATGGAGATAAAAGGCCTACACAGACCACTTAAATTAGTGTTGTTGTCCTCTCTGCAGATAAATATAGTTAAAAATTTCAACTATTTAAAGACATACACGTACCACTTAAAAATTACGTATTTTTTTGGCTTTTTTTTTTTTATAATTTGAATTTATTTTTGTTTTTTTTAATATTAATTTTAGTAGTTTTTCAATTTTTTTCGTTAATTCTCTAATTTTTTTTTAAACTAGTTTTTTTTAATTTTTTAATTTTTTTTTTCCAGTTTTGCTAAAGTTTTTTTTTAATTTCTCTATTTTTACTTACTTAGTTTATATATATATATATATATATATATATATATTTTTTTTGTTTTTTGTTTTCCAAATTTTTTTATGGTTTGTGAGATAATATTTTTTAACATTTTTTATTTTTTTATTTTTATCTTTTATATATATTTTTTTATTTTTTTTTAAGTAATCAACATTTTAATCTTAGTAATTTTTTTTTTTTTTTTTGTTAATTTTCTATTTTTGTAGATCTATTTGGTTTTTAATTTTAATTTTTAGTTTTTTAGTTTTTCCTTAATTTTTTTTTCTTTTTTTCTATTTTCACCTACTTAATTTTTTTGTTTTTTTTAAATGTTTTTTTTTTCTTTTCAATTTTTTTTTTGCGCAATTTTTTTTTTTATGTTTTACAAGATAAATCTTTTTCTTTTTTCTCTCCATTTTTTTAAATATTTTTTTTACTATTTAATTGTTTATAGTTTTTTTTTTAGTTTTTTAATTCTTATCATTAATTTTGTTTTTTTTACATTTTTATGATTGACTTTTTTTTTTTTCGTTTTTATTTTTATTTTATATTTTCCTTTTAGTATATATTTTAATCTATGTTTTGTTATTTTTTTTAAACTTTTTGTTTTGAGTTTTTTCATTGTTTTAATTTTATTTTATTTTTCTTTTTATGTTTTCATTATTTTTTAAAATTTAATGTTTTTCAGGTTCATGATAAAATATTTTACACCATTATTTCTAAATGTTGAAATGCATCAACACTTTTCGTTTTGAGGGTGTTTTTTGGATTTTTTTTTCTCAAAAAATTTGTTTTCACCGCCATTTTTAAAACATATTGAAAATTTACCCAAGAAAAAAAAAGGTGTTATTCCAGCATCAACACTTTTCATTTTTAGCACTGTTTTTGATGTTGTTTCGAGGTTTTTTGGCCAGAGTTCCCGTTTTGAGTTTATAGTTCCCGTTTCATAGTTTACATTGTTTTAGGGAAAGAGCTCCTCCAAGATTAGAAGACATGCAGAGTATAGCTGTCAGTGTAGAGGCCAATCTAATTTCTAAACGAGCTCGAGCCAAGGCTGAAAGGAGAACACCTTTCAAAAAAGAACCTTCTGCATTTGAACAAAAATTGGATGCAATTATTAAAGGAATGGATAGACTGGGTGATAGAGTAAAAACAATTGAGAGGAAATCCTCTTGGGATGGTCAACCAAGTAACACCATAAGAAATCCAAACTTCAGGAAAAATCAGAATCCCAATACTGGAAAGTTCGGCCCTGACCAAAACATTAGGCCTCCATTCCAGGAAAACTATGTTGAAGCTTCAACTTCTAGTGAGCCAACAGAATACTCTCAAATTAACTTAATGGGTCTAAATAGTGAACAGAAAATCTTTTTGACCCAGGATGACCAAGAAGCTCATACTTTTAATCAATTCCAAACCAAATATGGGGAATCATTCGATTTTAGGGAGGGATATGATACAACCATCTATGAGGTCCACAAGCAATATAAGCTGAGAAGCAGAATGATAGATGTCCCTAAACCCAACAAGCAGAAAGATGCCAAGAAGCCTAAAAAAGCAAAGGTTAATAACTCCCCTAGACAACTCCCTACTAGAACAGACCTCAACCCAAAGGAACCAACAGTTGAGGACATATTAGATAGTCAACCATCAAACAGTAAGCCTTCCACTTCCTTCCATCTCAAAGAAAATGCAAAGGAACCTCCTGAAATTGATTTCGAGGTAGATTCAACTCATAAAAGCACTCATGATAAAGGAAAAAGCATTGAAAACACAGCAGAAAAAGAAAACCTTGCTGCTCGAAATGAAAAAACACAAACAGAAAAAACCGTTCAGCCTTGAGGCTGAAATAGGCAAGTTAAAAATAGCAATTCCATTGTCAGAACTGGCTAAGCATGATGTATATAGAGAACAAATCAGCAGATCAATTCAAATTTCAGAAAACAGAGATGCAGTAAATGTCCTTGATGACCAGCCAGAATTAATTTTTGGCCCTGAAGTAAATGGCAAATCAATAGATGGAGGAGTCCCTCCTTTCTATGTAAGTCTGAATATTCATGACAAAGTACTTCACAATGCAAATTTTGATTCTGGAGCTTCCCATAATTTAATGCCCAAATCTGTGATGGAAAGTTGGACCTAGATATCACTAGGCCATACAAAGACTTGTTCTCTTTTGATTCTAGCCATGTCAGATGTCTAGGGTTAATCAAAGATTTATGTGTATCTCTAGTTCAATACCCTACCGAGACAATTTTAATGGATGTAGTGGTAGATGATATCCCACCAAAATATGGAATGCTTTTGTCCAGATCTTGGGGTGTAAAGCTCCAGGGATCTTTACAGTTGGACATGTCCTATTCTACCATTTCAGTCTTTGGCCACCCAAAGAGATTGTACCGGGAAAATTTGATGAAATATGTGGTCAGCACACAAGAGAAACCCCAAAATTTTCCCATCTATTCCATGCATTCTGATATGGACCCATTTATCCTATACAATGCTGAAATTTGCTCTCCAATTGATGACAAAGTCTTAGCACTTGAACAAGAAAAAGTCATCAATGTAAAATCTAGTTTTCAGACTCAAGAAATCTCTGTGAACAATGGTATAACAGACACACAAGGGAAACCACATGAAACTGAAAATCCAAACCTGTCTACTAAGCAAATTTTTAAAACTCCTGATGCTAGATGTAATCAAGAAATCCTATGGTATTTAGAATTTTATGGATCTGTCAATAAGCTAGGAGCAGGGGCAGGGATTTGGATACATAACATGGAAAATGATCATGTTGAAGGACATGCATACAAGCTGAATTTTAGATGCACAAATAACATGGCTGAATAGGAAGCCCTCTTGCTAGGACTCAAATTGATCAAAAGTTTAGGGGCAGTTAGGATATCAATTTTGGGAGACTCTGATTTAGTTATTTGACAAATAAAAGGAAAATTCCTCACAAATGATCTCAGATTAAGATCTTATAGAGGGGCAGCAATTGAAATACTCAATACCTTTCTAGAATCACAGCTTGTCAAAATTCCAAGGAATCACAATTTGCATGCTCACAGCTTGGCAACATTTGCCAGCACTTGTAGACTTCCATTTCAGGCTAATCATCATTTTACAGCTAAGATTAAACACAAACCATCTTGTTATAGACATTTTTGTGCCTTACAGCATTGAGCATGAAATGTCCATAATCTAAGGGATCCAAAGTCCCTAAACATGTTGTTCCTACCCCTAGAGGAACAAGGCTAACAAACCACAGCAATTCACAAAAGTTCTCCACCAGAAACTGCTCAAAAACAAGTCAATTCAGGATCAATTCAGTGGCTCCACTAGCTGTCAGCGCTGAATGTCAAAGCCAACACTGGCTACCTGCACTGAATGTCAAAGGCAACACTGGCTACCTGCGCTGAGCGAGAGTTGACATGTGGCAAGTTCATTCCAAGAGGTGTCAAGACCCAGGAAGCTTCCATAATCTTCCTCAATGACACTTGCCTCAGTGAATTCGACTGGTGATGAGTAAGAGGTTCCTAATCTCCAAGTGGAAGCAATAACCTCCAAGTGGAATCAAGAACTGACAGAGGGAGAGGACACTAGTCAGATCTCAAGCTGACTCATCCTCTCTCCAAACATCTATATATGGATCTCTCCTCCATGAGATCTAGAGGCTGGAATTCTGTTATTGCAAAGAATTGTTGTTGGTTTGAGATTGGAATCATTGGGTGCTTAATGCTTTGAAGGGGGTGAAGATAGGAATTCCATTTGCTGGGAAGGAGATGCTGGATTGGAGCCCTCTGGGTTGTATCTCTTCCTGAACCTTGTTATTCATCAATAAAGCTATCTTGGTTTCTCCTATATACTGATGTATCTTTGATGTATGTTTGCATTAGTATGTTTAGTTTATTTCTAATCCTGAACTAGTTATGAATATGAATCCATGTCTTGTGTAGCGTTCTCTTCTTGTGATCTTGCAGAAACCTCTTGAAGCTGGGCGAGCGAGAAGGCAAGTAGCTGGGAACTCACAAAGAGAAGAGAATCCGGATCGAGGGACAAACGGAAGACACCGGTTAGTCCATCCATCTCTCTTCATTCTTAATTCATAAAGGAAGAATACTAGAATAGCTGTCTCTGTTTGTTGCTAAGGCACTGTCACACCTTAGGTGGATAGGATCGTCCTGCATAGGCATTTTTCCCCACAACACATTTGTACCTGACAATGTTAAAAATTGGAAGGTATTTGATAAGGACACTCAGATTAATAATTTCCTGACCTTAAAATAAGAGTTTTCCAGCACTAATATAGACACAGGCAGTATTGGTGAAGTCGATCAAATAGACAAAATTGAAACTCACATTTCAGCTGAAACAACAAATCAAATGTTACATCCAACAAAATTTACCAACCTGGAGTTGCAAGAGCTGAAAGAAATAGACTTTGATGAAACTATTGAAGGAGAATCTGAAGTGATTGATTTAAAGGACAATTTTTTACCCACAGGATTAACCCCTCTAGAAGATATTTTTGACTCTAATAAGATCCAAAGGAAACCCAAAATGCAGCCTTTAAACACAGAAATTGAGGAATATAACATAGGGACTGAGCAAAATCATAAAATGATAAAATTGTCTAAAAAATTGCCTCCTGACCAAAAGCTGAAATATGTTTAACTGTTCAAAGAATTTCAGGATGTTTTTGCATGGATTTATGAAGATCTTAAATCCTATGACACTTATGTGATTCAACATATCATACCCCTCAAAGAAAATCAAAAACCTTTCAAACAAAAACTTAGAATGGTCAACCCTGTACTCCTTCCTCTAATTGAAAAAGAAGTTAAGAGAATGTACAAAGCTGGGATAATTGTACCCATTAGATTTTCAGAATGGATATCCAATCTAGTGCCCACTAGGAAGAAAACAGGAGAAATAAGACTGTGTGTTAATTTGAGAAATCTGAATAAAGTGTCTCTAAAAGAT
Source organism: Pinus tabuliformis (assembly GCA_031772625.1). Lineage (NCBI taxonomy): Eukaryota > Viridiplantae > Streptophyta > Pinopsida > Pinales > Pinaceae > Pinus > Pinus tabuliformis. The sequence continues at coordinate 285,569,679 of CM062819.1, read as the reverse complement.
CACTACCCCTTACCTAAGATGGATCACATTTTACAAAAGGTAGTAGGAGCCTCTAGAATTTCACTACTAGATGGGTTTTCAGGCTTCAACCAGATCCTAGTTCACCCTGATGACTAAGATAAGACTGCTTTTACAACACCTTGGGGAACTTTCAAGTATGTAAAGATGCCATTCGGACTCAAGAACGCAGGGGCTACTTTTCAGCGTGCAATGGACATAGCTTTTTCTAAATAAATTCATGATTTCTTGGTCATATACTTAGATGATCTCACTGCATTTTCCAAATCAGATCATGAACACCTAGATCATCTTAGACAAGTGTTTTTAATCTGCAGAAAATATGGTATATCACTAAATCCAAAGAAATCATTATTCGACCTAGAAGAAGGCAAACTGTTAGGTCACATAATTTGAAAATATGGCATCAGAATAGATCCAGACAGAATACAAGCCATTCTACAAGTTCCTCACCCTAGAAATATCAAAGAACTTCAAGCTTTCCTAGGGAAAATCAACTTCCTAAGGAGATTTATACCCAACTTGGCTGAACTGATAAGATTGCTGAACAACATGCTGAAGAAAGATTCCAAATTCAAATGGACAATAGAAGCTAGACAAGCCTTTGAAGAAATCAAAATAGCTCTAACCAAAACGCCAGTCCTTACAAGCCCGAAATTTGAAAGAGACTTTATAATCTTTTCCTTTGCATTAGAACATACTATTGCGGCTTTCCTATTACAGAAAGATGACCAAGGGTGTGAAAAACCCATAGCTTTTTTCAGCAAAGCACTTAGAGATGCACCACTAAAATATCAAATAATGGAAAAACAGGCTTATGCACTTGTAAAAGCTATCAAAGACTTTAGAGTTTACATACTATACTTTCATGTAATAGCTTATGTGCCAAATATTGTTGTCAAAAATATCCTAACTCAGGAAGGAATTAAGGGAAAACGTGGCAAATGGATAGCTAACATTTTGGAATATGATATTGAAATTGAACCAACAAAGCTGATAGAGGGACAAGGATTAGCTAAACTTATGACTGAAACCAACTTTCAAGCCCTTAACATCAATGAACTGGATAATGAATAGGAGATGGAAACTCCACATATCAATCAAGCCTTTTTACAATCACAAATACCACATTACCTTAGGCCACTCCATAACCTATTACCCTCAAGGTAATGGTTTAGCTGAGTCATCCAATAAAAGCCTGATCAATATCATTAAAAAAGTACTGGAGGAAAACAAGAAAAACAAGAGATGGAAACTCCACAGATCAATCAAGCCTTTTTACAATCACCTTGGTATGTTGATATAATTTATGTATTGCACAACCTGCAGGCTCCTCCAGGGTTATCCAGAACTAAAAAGAGATTTCTAAAAATGAAAGCTTCAAAATTTTGTAGTTTAGATAATGTTTTATTTTGGAAAAATCATGAAGGCATTTTACTGAATTGCTTAACAAAGGATGAAACTGACAAGGTCCTCAAAGAATTTCATGTAGGGGACTGTGGTGGACATTTTTACTGGAAATCAACTGCTGGTAAAATCCTAAGGACTGGATTTTATTGGCCCACCCTATTTGCTGATGTCAAAAAGTTTGTTACTACTTGCCATAAATGTCAAATCTTTGAAGGCAAGAGAAAGCTTCTACCTCTACCCCTCAGACCAATTTCCATTAAAAGACCATTTCAACAATGGGGTTTGGATTTCATTGGGGAAATTCACCCTCCGTCTTCTAGCTAGCATAAGTGGATTTTGACTACCACAAACTACTTCACCAAGTGGATAGAAGCCATCCCTTGTAGACAAGCTAATGATTCAGTGATCATGAAATTCTTAGAGACCAATATCATGTCTAGATTTGGCTGTCCTGAAAATATTATAACCGACAACGCTGTTGCTTTTAGATTTAAAAGAATGATCAATTTTTGTCACAAATACCACATTACCTTAGGCCACTCCACAGCCTATTACCCTCAAGGTAATGGTTTAGCTGAGTCATCCAATAAAAGCCTGATCAATATCATTAAGAAAGTATTGGAGGAAAACAATAAAAACTGGCATAAGAAGCTTATCAATGCACTTTGGACAGACAGATTGACTACAAAGAGATCCATTGGAACAAGCCCCTATGAATTGGTTTATGGCATGGAGGCTATATTCCCTTCATATTTGGGAGTCCCTGTGATAAAGTTGCTACAAGAAGTGCAGGCAAAACCCAATGACATTCAGAGAAGAATAAATCAGACTATTCATTTACAGCATACTAGAGAAGAGGTGTATCAAAGATCTCAAGTTATCCAAGAAAAAATTAAGAATATATTTGACACGAGGACTAAGGCAGAAGATTTCTTCATAGGAGACAAGGTACTGAAATGGGATTCCAGAAGGGAATATAAAGGAAAACATGGGAAGTTTGACTTCATGTGGAAGGGACCTTTTGTTATTCAGGCTTCACACGGAAACAACACCTACTTTTTGAAGAGCCTGGATGGTACAGAAGCAGAAGATGGACCAGTCAATGGTCGGATGTTGAAGCATTATTTTGATCCAGTTTTTTGATATGTCAGGACTCTAACTTGTACATAAAAATGTTTACTTTCTGCAATTTATTATGGCAATAAAATAGGAAGCAATATGTAGCAAATTTTGAGCAATAGTCAAGGAACCTTACCACCTTTTTGGGTTACCTTGTTTACTTTAAACAAGAATTGAAGAAGAAGACGGAAGAGCTGTAAATATAAAAAAACATTCAGACAAAATATTCAAAACAGAGCTGCAATTGTTTGAATGAGCTCATGAGAAATGTATATATGTTACAAAGGTACAGTTTTGTTTACTTATAGAAAAGGGAAAATTTCAGAATACAACAAGAATTGTACATAAGGCTATCTGACCTATTGTTCTCGGTTTTTCACCAAGAAAAGCCATCTCCAAGTGGAGCCGATGTTATGCTCCTATATCAATAGGTGTCATATTTCACGATTGATTGGTAAAATCCTAAATATGTGCATCCTTTCCATGTTGCAAAGGTTCCATATTTTGAAAAAATCAAAAAATGAAAAAAATGAAAAGAGGGTATGCCCTAAAAGAAAAATCAAAGGGCAAAAAGAATGAATTGGTCAAAAAAGAAAAGAAATGAACCCCAAAGAAAATACCAGGAAAGTGTGCTAGTCCAAAATGCCACTACTATTCTGTTTTTGCAAAGAATTTCATTGTGTGTAGTTAGTTGACTTTTGTCACAGTTGATGGATGGCCAAACAGCGTAATCTTGGCTAGTTCATGGTCGAATTTCTTGTTTTAGAGATAGAGAACAAAATCTATCCAAACAGTTCAAGCTTGACAGATAAATAGTTAGGTAGAGAAGCAAAGGAGCTCAACAGCTAAATCTGAGCCCCTAGAAGAAATAAGGGCAGACTTAGGTAGGATGGCAATTAAAAGAAAAGAAGAGACTAAGGGTTTGCTAATTTAAATGCGCCCAAGGAAAAATGAAGAAAAAATGTTAGGTATAATAGGCTGGGTAGGCAGTTTTGATGTTGTAGAAGCAGACTTATGAGTTATTTTGTCTTTCAAAGGTGATTCATCTTATTACTATCATAAGTACAAAGGAAATTATGTGGTGACAGATCAAATGACACATGTCTAACTTCCCCTCACTCTTCTCCCTAAAACGCTTACTAACCTCCCCCTAAAGATATTGGGATCTGCTCAACACTCTTAAATCATTCCATTTCATGAATAAGCCTGAGTAAAACTCTGTTTTTCTAAGGAAAAGAAGCCACATTTCTTGTTTAAAAAATCCATGTTTTCTCCTGAGCCTAAGTGGTTGAAACATTATACCTTAGTGCTTATCCTCTTACATGTATCAATTTCCATATTAACTCCTAAACATTACTATTTAATTCCCTATGGTCATTTCCCCTATCCTGTATGTTATTAACATATAAAACCCATATCTTAATATTCCCCGCCTTGGTTGTAATATAAACCATATCATTATACTTTTGGGAATTAATGGTTCATCCAGAACCATGTAATAACCCTCCCCGCATTCATATATTTTGAGGTTAATCAACATTTGGTTAATTAACCATTAAACTCCCCAACAGCCAATCAGTGCGCCCCCGATGTGTTTAAACCCATTGTTTATTGATTGGGCCCCATGTCGTAGCCCTACGCCATATCCCGTTGACCGCCAGTCGCTTGATCATGGCTCGCCCATCGGACGGCCCACAACAATATCGCAAGGCCCTTACCCTCCGAAGATTACCGCCCGGGGAGCCGGCAATATTTCCACCGTACGTTGGACAGGTGGCACCCTCCCGCAATGCTCACTGCCCTCCCCACCAAAGCCACCTCAGCCCAAAAGCGATGCGGGCCCAAACCGCTTACCGCCCCCGCTGACCCCCCCCGCTGACATCATCACCACGTCACCCACTAACGTCATCGCCACGTCACCCCGCTACACGACAAAGTACTTCGTCATGCTGAAGTCACCCAACTAAAAAGCGCCAAAAGCCCGCAGAAGTCAATTTTTTTGTTAAAAAGACGTGAAAACGTCATTTTCGCTCATTTTCACTTGTTTTTATCTAAACGACTATTGCATGCGGTTTACATCCAAGGCAGTTGCTCGACCATATTGTTCGCCACCCAGCAAAATCAAGTCCACATTCCTGTCCTCCAGCTCGTCCCGCAACCTGCAATCCGCACAGTGCGCTGTTAAAGACAGGTATTTACCTTAATTTTGTTTCCAAACCCTGTGAATTTCAGTTTTCTCTGCAAGTTGTCCAAAGCACCCAAATTCGAGTTCAATTCACCGTACTGCCTTCAAATATATGCACTAGAACCACTGCTTTTTTACCCATTTTTACCAAAAACCCTACAAATTTCGTTTTTCTCTTTAGATTTCACCTAGTGAGCTAAATTCAAATCGACTTTGGTCTGCAATTCCCTGAGAAAAGCCCCAGAACTGTTGTTTTGCCTACTTTTGCTATAAAAACCCAAATTCCATTTTGAAAATCACAGAAAATTGAGTAATGGAAGCCCCTGTGGCCCTCAATGTTGCCCCCCTCAATGCACCTCACAAAGAGTTAGAATGGTTTCCCTTGGCTGATAGGGATTTTCAACTACAAGACTTAACTGGTTACAAAAACCACCTCCAAGCATTCTGTGAAATTAGGAACAGTCACCTAAGAAAAATTGATCTCTATGGGATATGGGAATCCAATCTGCCCAGATACTACCTCCCCTCAGTGAATGTAATCCCAAATGTTATCCACCTGTGTTGTGCCAATTATGAACCTACTCAGAGAGCAGTTATGACTCCAACTAGAACTGTCCTTTTTCATATAACTCCTCAGTCCATAAATGAAATGCTACATTTCAAACCCACTCAGCCTCTGGCTCCTCTTTCTATGGGATTCTTGCTTGAGCAGGGCTCTAAACTTCACAATGCAGAGATAACCCGTGTTGTTCAAACGTTTATGAGACCAGATTGCCAGCCCAAAGAGCCACCTCCCTTTCACCATGTCTGGTTCAATGAAGCTGGAAGATTCATTATTGATATGATATCCTATGTCCTGGGATTTAAGACAAGTGAATGTGTTGATGAGACCATCTAAGCTTTGTTGTCCATGTTTACTCCAAGACAGCCTCCTGTTGTCAAATATGGCTTTGCTACTTTCATTTCCAACAAGATCCATGACCAATTCATGAGTCTAGAAAGAGAAGGAGTCTTTAAGTACACATCTTATATATATCATCTGTTCTTATACTATCAAACAAACAGTTTTCAGTTTCCCATCAGAAAATTGGATTCTAAAGGAGAAAGGAGGTCTGTGATCTTTTGGACCTCAGTCTTCCATGAAGTCCATAACTCTCCTTACACTTACTGTGAATTCATTGATTTGTTTATACATCCGGTCTCCTCTCTACTGATGAGAACTCCTCCTCCTAGACTCTCTGGTGATATGCAGAAAATTTTACAGCTCTCCAAAAGCTACAAAATAGGTGACTGGTACTTCTACCATAATCATATTGAAATTAGGATATATGGCTTTGAGTTTTGCCCTTATAAGCTGCCCAAATATGTGCCTATGAGATTGTTTGCTCTAGAGTACTTTAGGAAATTTATCAATTCAGATTTGACTCACTTTTACAGTGCAAAGAAAAAAGCTCAGCTGAAAATAAGAAACCAGTTAGGCCCTTTTATCATTAACAAAAAGGAAGCATGGAAAGACGCTGATAAAATATTGGGGGAACAACCCAAATTAAAGAAGAGTTTTTGGTGGGTACCCTATGACCCAAATGGATTTATCAGTGAAAGAAAAGTTGAAAACAGGCTATCAGCCTATAAACATTGTAGGATCCCTGAAATAGAGCAATTTTCTAATCAAGATGAGTAGGTAGAGGGCACATTGATTGAGGAACTCATTGAGGAAGAAAAGATGGAAAAATCTATGAAAAATCTAGAAAAGACTCTTGACCTGGACTCTTTGGAACAGGTATTTTTTAAACTACCTCAGCAAACCAAAGTTGGTACATCATCTGCTAGAACTTCACAGCAACCTGCCCAAGAAAGCACTACGCCAGCTGCAGGGACATCAAAGGGCAAAGAAGTGATAGATACAGAGCAGCACATAATGACAAATCAGCCAGCAACATCCAAGGAACAGGGCCAAGGGAAAATTCCTCCTGTCCATACCAAAGCACCAGAGATACCAGCATTACAGACTCCTCTAAATGAGGAAAAGGGCAGGAAGAGAGATAGAGAAGAGGCCACACCTGTAAGTGGACCAGCAGAGCAACCAGGGGTAAAAAGGAAAAGAATAAATCCTCTACCTGAAGAGGAAATTATTGAGGAAACCATAGAAAGCCCAAGAGGTGAGAGGGCAACTAGCCCACAGATCTCCCCGGTAATAAAAACATCCACCAGCTCTCACAGGTAGGAATTGGAAAGGCAGCATAGTGTGGAAGTGTCATCCACAAGACCATCAATCAAGCAAGCCTCAGATGTCAAAAGAACATTCACAGAGATTAAAGCTAGAAATGATCCATTGAGGCTACAACTCTATGACCAATTTCTCAAGATAACCCCCGCCAATCAGCAAAGGTTAATGTCTACATATGACATTAAATAAGGAAAAATGATCTTGAGCCACTTTAGGCCCAAGGTGCAACAGCCATAGTCAACATCTGACTACATTAGAACAAATTTGGAGGTCCTTGCCAAAGACATTCATCCTATGGACCAGATTGAGTTGCACAAGCAAACTGGAGAGATGGTTTATTCTACATTGGCAGATAAGGCAATGTTGGCTTACAAATTGCAGAACTCATTGAACAACACATCTGCCCAACTAGATTTGGAAAAGGCATCTTCTTTAGCCAACGACAACAGGATAAAGTCCTTGGAAGATATTGTCATTGAGCTGGGACATGATCCTAAGGATGCCAAAGGAATAAAAGCACTGATTAAGAAGAAGGAAGACGACATTGCTACCCTCAGGAAATAATTGAAACTGCCTACTACTATGCATCCACAAACTACAGAGCTTGTACAGAAAAAAGCAGAGGAGAACATGATGGACCTACTTATGAAAATGAATGAGAGACTAAGCGAGACAAAGCAGGAATTGGAGAAATCATTACAAGAAAAGCAGGGAGTGTCGACCTCCCAGCCACCTGAAATAGCTCCAACAGTCACAACTGCTCCTCCTACAGTTACAACAGCAGTGCCTCCCACTGTCCCAACATTAGCAACAGGTACCAAAGCAGCAAGCAGCAGCACTATTATGACCACAGAGGAGTTAATAAAGGCCATGGAGGAGCTAAAACTCCAAGTGTCAGAATTAAAAGAAACCAAAGAGAAATTGGCAAAATTGGAAGTGAGTTATGACAAATCCAAAATGACTGTGGCAGAAAAGACAAGAGAAGTGAAAGCATTAGATAACAAGATAAAAGCATTGGAAAAGGACCTCTCTTTAGATAAGCCTCTGGTAGAAATCAAAGGCATTTTGTGGGCTAACATCAATCAATCCATTTGTAATATATGGAAATCTATTCAGATTATATATGAGCAGATTGACTTGACACCAGCAGCCCAGGTGGAAATTCAAATGACCAGAAATTTATTGGGACATATGCCCGAACAGGCCAATAGGTTAATACAATTTTTGAATACTAAAACCAGCGAAGAACTAGCAGCACTGGACATTAGAGACAGGACAGGCACCATTCTAACAATCAAAAGAGTTCTGACCATGAGGACCCTGATGCAGAATTTGGAGAGGAAGTGCCAGGATATGCAAGTGGAGATAGACTCTTTTATAGAGAGATTTGCAGTTTTACATGAAAGGGGCTTGCCAAGTCTGGTGGGAAGAAATGAACGTCTGTTGAGACAAGCTGAGTACACGCATAGGTTGAATAAATATGTTGTTGATCAACTAAATGCATCATCAAGCACATCAGCAGAGAAAGCCCTTCCATCTGGCCAAGCCCTCTACAACAACTTGGAAAATCTATTCTATATTGAGCATGAAGTAAAACATCTCTTTATAGTCCAGCCTAACTTCTACAGGTACAAAGATGCTGATGAGACTTTGAGAAAGCTGCAAAGACACTAGTTAGCAGAGGAGCATTGGTGGCAAAGCATGTTGCAAATTCTGTAGACATATTTCTGGTATCTTTTATATCCTTGGAAAATCAAAAGCCTTGATACCAGATACCATAAAGCGGACAATAGGAATGGATGAGAGTTACGCAGGGCTACAGTCTATCAAATCAAAAATTAAATATGCACGATAAAGCTGAGGCAGCAGCGCGGAATATCAATGGAAACAGCCACCAGCCGACTCACCAAGCTTTCAGTCAATACATCTCACCACCTGAGCAGCCAGCACAATAGCATTTACTTCTGCATTTATTTCTCCCTGTTTTCAAGATCATTTATTTCTCTTGTAAAGTAGGTAGAAGAAGTTATTACTAGATATTATCTCTTTGAGATATTTTGTAAACACTTTTGTACAAATACCTCCCCAAGCGAAGTATTTGGGGTTGGTGATACATTTTTGAGACTGCGCTGTAACTCTGAAAATCTTCTGAATACAAAAGTTGTTGGGATCCATTGTTGCCAGACTCTCTAGATGCGGAATTGATGACAGAGGACTTGTTACAGAATTCCTGAATCTTTTTATGGATCAATAAGTTCCTCTTACTTGTGTTTTCAGTTTCTATGTTTACTATATTGTATATATTTCATGATCTTAATAATAGAGAAAAAGAATAACTCAGAATTTGTTTGAATACACTCTGTGTTCAATCTCTGTTATTGTTAATGTTTTCTTCAGAATTAGTATAAACAGGAATTCTTAACTGCTCCTGTTTCCCCTGGTTCTTACATCTTGAATATAGCTAAGGAATTCTTAACTACTCCCTAGCAATAATCATCCACTTTCCCTCTGTCTGCATGATGAAGGATTCTTAATTTCCCTTCACCCACATATTCCATCCCATCTGATTCCAGCTTATGAATTGTTCCATGATTGATTACCTTGCTCTGTATCACCACCCTCTGTCAAAGAGACCATATCTAGCAGTTCATCCTCATAGACTCCATTAGCCCAATGGACTGAACTTTTTAGATTTGCACTCCTGTTCTATTGAATGTCACCATCCAAAAATCAAACAAACCCTTGTACTTCATAACTAGCCTAATATACCTTAAAACAAATCTAAATCATAAATAAAGAGCCCTCTCTAGATGAAGAATGGCTAGAACCTACATCTAAAAGATTGGTCTGTGGTTACCTCGGCCGTATTCCCTTTTCTACAACTTTTGGGGAGCAACCTAAGTGATAACATGAAGACTAAAGAGAAGATCCTTGAGACTACCATTGTTGAGGCTATCCATGAGATGCTAGCAGAAGTGTGTGGGAACCCAGATATGTCGGAGGAGAACAACAACGTCAAGACATCAATTGTAATCTCTTATTGAACTAATATAGATGCAACTATCGATTGATTTCCTACATGAAATTTCATCTCACATATTGATGGCTTAATTTTTCTTGACCTGTTAAGTAGGTTGAATGCAATTTGTATGTTATCATGTTTGTTGTTTGTTGTTGTTGACTTGTTTCAGGTGTTCGAAGGAATGAATGGAAGATAGCTGGAGCGAGGAAGCAAGATCATCAACAAGAAAAATAGCATACTAAGAGGTAGGCCCCCTTATTTGATTCTAGCCTAAAGAGATCTTCCATAGATTGTTAGTTTGTGTCTAGACGCGCTCTCTCGGGCTAGAGGAATTATTTGTGTCTCCACTTAGAATTTACCTACACCACAATCATTGTCCCTGTACTCCCTATTCCATGATCTTGGAGGACCTCTACAGTGAACCCTACATTATTTCCCATCATGAAGAAACTCCCATTATGTCACTCGTCATGAGCAAAACAATTCCCTTTTGCATCATTTCCTGAAAATCTTCTGTTTATCCCAGTTTACAAGATTGGTGCTAATGATCCATGTCCTCCTCACACTGATATGTAGGGATTACAACTGTCCCTAGCACCGATTAGAGCGACTGTGCCTTTTCCCAGTTGTGCCAATCCCCTTTTGGAAAGTTTTTTAAATATGCAGTCGAAGCTTCAAGCTCTAAAAGCTTTGTAACGAAAGTCTGGTAAATGGTTAGGCCAGATGGAGCCGAGGAGGTCAGTTTGGGATCCTTTCCCCTATTAGGATGGAACTACCTCAAGAGATAAGACCTTCTCCCATGAGAAGAGGAAGCATCTCCCTTCCATCCAAGCTATATAAACCTCCCTTTTTCCCAAGCATAAGTTAGTGTGTGTGTGTTGGTGCTAATTAAGTTTTGTTTGGAGTAATCAGCAAGTTATCCATGCTTTGTAGCTCTCTAGTTTGTGTTTAAGGGAGAATTGTGAGTTGGTTTGATGTGAATCCTAAAGGGAATATCCTTGAGACTATCATTATTGAAGCCATCCATGGAATGCTAGTAGAAGTGTGTGGGAACCCAGATTTGTCAGAGGTGAACAACAACGTCAAGACACCAATTGTAATATCTTCTTGATTTAATAAAGATGCAACTATCTATTGATTTCTTACATAGGATGTCATTTCACATGTTTATGGCTTAATGTTTCTTGACTTGTTAAGTATGTTGAATACAATTTGTATATTATCACGATTTTTGTCTGCTATTGTCTACTTGTTTCAGGAGTTCGAAAGAAGAAACGAAAGATAGCTGGAGCAAGGAAGCAAGGTCGTCATCAAATGGATAGCGTACTAAGAGGTAGGCCCTCTTAATTGGTTATAACCTAAGGAATTCTTCCATAGAATGTCTTGTTTGTGGCTAAACCAACTCTCCGGCTAGAGGAATTATTTGTGTTTGCACTTAGAATTTCACCTACACCACAGTTCTATAGGCCCATAGCATCGCAGGTACGTGTACATCCCAATCATTTCTCTGAGCATTGTAAACCTTCGTCAGCGCGCTCCCCAGTATCTTATTGAATGCTTGCACCATCTCATTAGTCTACGGATGATAAGGCATACTTTTCTCATGATACACATGAAATTCCTCTATCAACACGCTGCTTGTTTCGTTAAGAAAGTGCATACCGCGATCACTCATCAAAATATTTGGACACCCAAATCTCATCAGGACATACTCAAAAATAAATTTTGTTGTTGTTGCACCTGTGCAGTCCTTCACAACCTGTGCCTCCACCCATATGGTCAAATACTCAGTCGCAGTGATGATGTACTGCACACCTATCTTCTTTCCTTGAGGATGAATTAGTCCTACAAAGTCAATTACCCATTTTTCAAATGGTTGTAATGTCACCTGCGGCATCATATGCAGCTCATCCCTTCACGATGACCTGCTAGTCCTTTGACATGCATCACATGCCCTACAATATGCTTTTGAATCCTTATGCAGGGTTGGCCACCACAACCCAACAATTAGAATCTTCTACATTGTTGCTTTCCCTGCATAATGTCCTCTCGCGGCTCCTCCATGAGCCTCAGTGAGGATGGTTCTTTGTTCAAAATCAGGCATATAACGTCGCAATATTTCGTCTGATCCCATTTTTTACAAGTTCCCTGCAATGAAAGAAAAGTTTGTCGCGCGCACTACTAGTTCCTTCTTCTATTGAATTGTATAACCTTCCAGAGCCATTCCTGTCGTCAGGAAGTGGATAATATCTTCAAAGTGATTGTGTGCGACGCGCACTGCAAAGAGTTGTGCATCAGGTAATCCTTACTCAAAATTAGTAGGTTCCTCTCCAGTTTCAATGTGCAACAGATGATCAGGTCCCGCATTCAGTCGTCTTGACTTCATAATAACTTCGAAGTTGTACTCTGGAACGACAGCAACCACCTACATATTTTCCCCCCAAAACAGCCTTGTTGACCAGGTACTTCAATGTTGAATGATCTGTATACATCTTAAAGTGTCCAACCAACAAATAGTGCTTGAACTTTTGGAGCGCGTACACCATTTCTAATCCTTCGCCCTTTGTCGTGGAATATATTTTCTCTACTTTAGATAGCTTCCTACTTGGGAACACTATAGGATGATCCAGTTCTCCCTCACCAGCTTGTGTTTGTACAGCTCCTAGTGCAACACATGATGTGTCCATGTGCACATGAAATTCCTTCTTCCAATCTGAGAAGACAAGGATCGGCGCGGTGACCATTTTCTCTTTCAACACATCCAAGCTCTTATGACATTCATCATTCCAACAGAATGTAGCATCCTTTCTCAAAAATTTCTCCATACGCGCGGTGATCTGGGCATAGCTCTTGATGAACTTCCTATAGTATCTGGTATTCCCTAGAGTTGCGCGCAGCTATTTCACACTCCTCGGCACCTCCAAGTTTATTATCACCACGATCTTCGCGAGGTCTACCATCAATCCTTGTCTGCATACCACCCGACCCAGAAAGATTCCAAAAGGGACACAAAACAAACACTTCTTCAGATTGAATGCGACCTTGTATTTCTTACATGTATCTAGCATCAAGCGCAGACTTGCCACATGACGCTTGACCAATCCAAACACTGTCCAATCATCAAAGTATACCTCTATAAATTTATGAATGAAGTCTTTGAATGTCACAATGACTACGTGTGAAAAGATCATTGGCGCATTCTTCAGCCCAAAAGGCATTACGGTGTATTGAAAACATCCCCATTCAGTCTCAAAGGTCATCTTGCTTCCATCCTCAGGTGCAATTTTGATTTGATGGTACCCAGAGAACCCACCAGTGAAAGAGTATGCTTCTTGGATGCCTACATTATCCAGGACCTCATCGGTGAACGAGGTCGGGAAAGGATCATGCACACAAGCGTCATTCAATTTCCTGAGATCTACGCATATCCTTATTTCTTCCTTTTGTTTCTTTTCCTGAACCACTATTGGGCTTACCCAATCAAATTCTTCCACTGGTTCAATAATACCTACCGCGAGCATCTTATCTAACTCAACACGGACCCTTTCCTTATACTTTAGATTGAGGCAGTAAGGTCTTTGTTTCATAGGTTTCACGTTCGATTTCAGCGTGATCCTCATGACACCCATGTCTCCTATTATTCCTTTCAAGTCAGAAAACTTTGTGAGAAACAAATCCTGATATTCATGGAGTAGTTCGATGAATGTCATTAAAAATCCCTGGTGCAAAATATCCCATTCTTCAGTGCCATGGCAGAGTTCTGTCTCCAGGTAGCAATTCATTGGTATGACATCCAGGGTATGATAGAACAGATGCACCCATTAAGGCTAAGGCTCCGCTCCATAAGCTTTAGTCCATTTGGCCAAGTGGTCGCATTAATCATCCCTCCAATCATACTTGTCTGTCATCCGTAATTTCGGTTGTCCAAAGTGTATACTCATCATCCTTGTTGGCTTGATGGGCCCTGACCTAGGTTCAACGTTAAGCAGCCAAGCAAATCCCTACACTACTGGCCCTTTCGACATCAATCCGTGAAGTACAGACTGAAGTCTCACTCGAAGCAGTATGGGGGGATGTAGGAACCAAGTTTTCGCACCCTAATATAGTCGTGATTTCGATTTTATATCCTCACTCCTGTCTTTGCGTAGATCGATAATCCCTTAGGGCTTATCAATGTACTTCCTTTTCCATCTTTCAGGACCTCTGTAAAGGTACCCGATTTCCCTTTGCGCAACCTTAGATGATGATTCAGGCACTTACGCGCCCCTGTAACTAGGTTACCGACTTAGTCCCCAAATTGTCTTAGGTATTAGCCAACTTTACCATACAAGTAAGATTATCCTCACGTAAACATATATTATTACTTGCGTTCATGCAACAGATGGAAACATATATTTTCACGCATCAACTTAACATTATATCTGAAACTTAACATTCAACATAGCATAATCGCAACATTCATAACAATAGTAAAATAATGCTAAACAGATGGAAAGTACACAGTAAGTTCAAAACACTTCTCTTTATTGATGATTTAGATTTTCAATACAGACTCTAACTGCCCTACGCACACAGCTGCAGGGGTCTGCGCACTTAGCTGCGGACTTCTACCCTAGGCCTCTGTGCACTCAACTGCAGAGCCTCTTTCTCCACTAAGACTCTCGCTCTTAGCTCTCCCCAACCTATTACATTAATGACTCATGACTACTGAACTCCCTTAGACTCTCTAAGACTCTCCTTTTTATACAATCCCACGGTCTGCAGACCAAGGGCGGATCTCCAAAACCCAAACAAACTATCTAAACTAAGGGTGGAAAACCCTTTTTGACTTTAGGTATCTTCACGCTCCATGACCACAAAATGTGGATACTTTACATTCTTCATACGAAATTTGGGCCTTCTTCCCCAAAACTTGGGGTTGTAACTCCAAAATTGACCCCGAGGGGACCTGTTCCCAATAGGCACCCAACACAAACATGGTGACTCGCCCTCGAGTCACTCGGCTGGCATGAAGATCTTGTCACAAAGACCTCCCAACTCGACTTGGGCAAATGCTACCTCAGCAGCACAATGTGTTGTTGCCTTCTTCATTTATTCAACCAATTGCTCTGTCTCTACTCCTGCACTATCAGCTTGTAACTTCTACTGAGTCTCCTGCAGACTAGTCAATTTACCTTCGATGGTGGTTGTGATCGTGTAGGCCTCGTCCAACCAAGGCTTCAAGCGAGCCTTCAATAGGAATTCCTTGTGCTGAGTTGCGTATACCTGTTCCTTTAATGCCTTGGCCTCTTGCAGCTTTTCTAGTCTCTGCGTGATGGCGATAGTGTGCATTGTCACTTTAACCTCGTCGTAGCGATGTTGTAGTTCCTGCGCTTTTGTCTAAAGCTTCTGCACATTGGGGTCTTCTTATAGTTTGGTGAGTAGCTTGAGCGACTGTTCAAAAAGTACCGTGTAGTCCGTTACTGCACTTGCTACCGCTACTAACGCATCTGCCAAAATAGTCGCGTGCTGCTTCCTGACTTCTGGCAGAGTTGAAGGTTGGGCCTTCAACTGCAATTCTGCGATCTTGAGATTTAGCTCCAGCTGAACCTTGGCCAACTATGTGCATGCATCACACACTCCTGCAACGAATTTTCTAATGCACACATTGATTGGCTCAGCCTCAGGGATGTCCAGCTCTGGGACAGTCTGAAATGCTTCATCTACAACCTTAGTTAGGCACTGATTCTTATCTGTGAGGTCAGTCATAAGGTTTATGGTAGAGTCTCTTTTCACAACCAATAGATCGTTGTTGACCTTTTTCTCACTAATCACTTATAAAGCATGTTGTTTGGAGGCCTGAAGTTCCACAATTACTCCATCCTACAGAAGATGAAGTGCCTCAGTAGGAAGCATGGCCAGGTTAATTCCCACTCCCTTGAGGGCATTGGTAGCGGGCTTGTCAACTTCGGTTGACATCATCAATGCTCCATCTGGTAGCATTATGGCTCAAGGTCCCATGCGTGCAACATCCCTATGGCTTCTGAGGTGCCAAGGGCCAAACTAGTGGCCGTCGCACTGGTCTCAGTTTGTGATGCATGGATCTGCAACTCTCATAGACCCATTTAAATGGCCCCCAAAGCCTGCTGCTCAAACTGTTGTAGCAGTTCCGCAATGGCATCCAGCACTACATCCCCTATATCATGTAGATCACCCTCTGTCAGGGTGATTAGATCCAGAGTCTTCTTGCTAGCCTTGGACTTCTTCTGTGGCCCTACCTTTCTTAGCTCTCTGATGCGCTTGATACGGAATGGAGTCGTCTCCGAGTCCAATCCTCCCTTTCTGTCTGTTCATCCTCTTCTTCCTCTATCTCTAGTGAAGGCGACCTCTGACATCCGTTAGAGCCATGCTCCTCTTCTCCTGCCTGCCCACCCGACTACTGTGCGACACTTCCTCATGACCTTCCCTGCTAAGATTTGTGTTGCCACTTTGACTGCAGGGTCACAGATGCTCGAAATGGCGTAAACACGTGGTGTCTTTACCAACTTAAATTTTTCCATCATGGTCTTCGCTCGGGCATGCTCGCCAGCCTTCCCGCCAAACATCATTGCCAGATTTTCCCCTATGTATGATAGTTTCGTGATCCTGTGGATCATCATATCAGTGATGGGTATTGGCTCCTCCAACCACAAACACCCATCGTGTACCAAGCATAGTAGCTGCTTGATTACCACCATTATGATGGGTGCGCAGTTGTAATGCAGCACCCATAGTAGGTTGAGTAGTCCTGCCTTATCCATGCCTCTCAGCCACTTTCGTGGCTCCAACATGGTTACTCCAATGGTTTTGTGGAACACATGGTGCATGAGTTGATCTGTTTCTAGGTGAGGAAACTGCTATGTGTCCACTAAATCCCAATCTTCTAATTTCAAAATGGGGACATGCCCCAAGCGCAGTCCTTCAAACAAAATTTGGTCTGGCAAGAGGGGTGTGTGTAGGGTGACCTTACTTTCATAAATGTCTTTGGTAACCTTGGTCTTGCCCCTGTGTGGAGGAACATACTTAGGCAACTTAGTGATGAGGTCAGACCCCTCAATCTCAACATTCTCTGTTTACACCCCCACATCCTCATTATCCATTGGGATATCCTCAATGTCTTCTTCTTTTGGATCCAAGTTAATCATCTTTCCCTTTTCCTATGTGGTGGGCTTATCCTTCTACAGGTGTTTTCTAGGAGATGTGTGCACCAACTGTGGTGGCGCGGCCTACTTGCCCTTCTTGTTCTTGGGACCCTCCTTGGTCAGGGTAGGCCTTGGTCTAGGTGACCATGGTGACTTCGGTACTTTAGTTGGTATCTCTGCAGGCACAACCTCCAGGGCATCTCCTTCTGCTGCCATAGCCACCTCTGGAACAACTCCCTCAGCTGTCATTGCTTCTGCGCTCATAGTTTTAGTGGGCATCGACATAATGCTACACAATAGCTCCTGATTCGCCTGTGGCAATGTCTCAAACACAAAACTTGCTAACAAAACTTTGAAGGTTTCACGGTTCATGTGCACCTGAGAGCTCAACAAGTCAATTATCAAAATGCCAAGTGTTTTTCGCTAGGTAGCAACTTGTAATTTATAGGATCTTTCAAATTCAAATCCGACCATTGCCCCCAAAATCAATTCAATAATGCTAGATTGGTGGTATATTTCCAAATATCTTGCCCATAAATTCTGACTTAAATGCCCCCCCCATTCCATTTGGTCATTCTTTCATTGTCAAATCATAAATAGTGACTTTAACGATCACTTTCTGATTGCTCTGCATGGTTTCTCCACTGGCAGTGCAACCCTCTACAAGCTATTGTGGACCATGTGACATTCCCTCATTCCATGCAGTTCTTTCTTTGCATAGCTTTCCAACCCAAGCAGTGTAGTTTATAGTCTTGCGCCTCCTTTCAGTTGCCTGAAGCACTAAGACTATGCTTCCCTCATATAGTCACTTTGCTAGATCATGGTGTATGGATTCAATTGGCTACCATTCACCTTTCGTAGGAACGGTTCTCCATTCGATTTGACCAATTGAACTGCTCCACCATCGGTAATATCCTTGATGACATATGGCCCTATCTAGTGCATCCGAAATTTCTATGGAAATTTATCAAATTTACTTTCATATAACAAGACTAGATCATTTACCTTGAAGGTGCGTAGTTTGATGTGCAGATCGTGCCATGCCTTTTCGCGCTCCTTTTGAATTTGTTGATGAAATCCAGCTAGAAATCAGTCCTCCTCAAGCTCTGCTAGCTACGCAAGCCTCTCTTCCAGGCTTCACGGTCTGCCAGTCCTGTGAGTGCCTCTATGCACAGACTAGGTACAATGTATTCCATTGCCATCACACCTTCTACGTCATACACGAGTCTAAAAGGCGTTTTCCCAGTCAACTTCTTGCAAGTCATTCTGTAGGCCCATAGCACCGCTGGTATGCGCACATCCCAGTCATTTCTCTGAGCATTATAGACCTGTGTCAATGCATTATATAGTATCTTATTGAATGCTTCCACCATCCCATTGGCCTACGGGTGATAAGGCATACTCTTCTGATGATACACTTGAAATTCTTCTGTCAACGCTCTAATTGTTTAGTTAAAAAAGTGCGTACCGTGATCGCTCATCAAGATATTTGGACAGCCAAATCTTGTCAATTCGTATTCAAAAATAAACTTTGCTACTTTTGCGCTTGTAGATTCCTTCACAAGATGCACCTCTGCCCACTTGGTCAAGTACTCAGTTGCGGTGATGATGTAGCGCACACATGTCTTCTTTCCTTGAGGCTGAATTGGACCCACAAAGTTAATCGCCCATTTCTCGAAGGATTGTAACATCACATATGACATCAAAGGCAGTTCATCCCTCGGCGATGGCCTGCCATTCCTTTAACATGAGTCACATGCCCTACAATCTGATTTTGCATCCTTATGTACGGTTGGCCACCACAACCCAGCACACAGAACCTTCTGCGTTGTTTCTTTTCCTGCATAATGTCCTCATGTAGCTCCTCCATGGGCCTTCGCGAGAATGCTGCTTCATTCAAAGTCAAATACATAAGGTCACAATATTTTTTTTGACCCCATTTGTACAAGGTCTTTGCAATAACGGAGAAGTTTGCCATGCGCACTACTAACTCCTTCTTCTACTGGCTTCTATACCCTTATAGAGCAGTTACCATCGTCAGGAAATGTATGATATCTTCAAAGTGGCTATCCACAACACGCACTGCAAAGAGTTGTGCATGAGGAAACCCCTCTTCCAAATTAGTAGGTTCCTCTCCCATTTCAATGGGCGACAGATGATCAGGTCCCGCATTCAGTCATCCTGGCTTCATAATAACTTCTAATTCATACTCCTTGAACAACAACAACCATCTGCATATCTTCCCCCCTAACACAATCTTATTGACCAGGTATTTCAATGCAGAATGATTCGTATACATCTTAAAATGTCCACCCAACAAATAGTGCCTGAAATTTTGGAGCGCGTACACCATGGCTAGTCCTTCGCACTCTGTAGTGGAATAGTTCTTCTCAGCCTTGGACAGCTTCCTGCTCATGATTGCTATAGGATGGTCCAATTCCCCCTCACCCACCTATGTCAGTATGACCCCCAATGAAATACATGAGGCATCCACGTGCACATGAAATTCCTTCTTCCAGTCTAGGAAGACTAGGATTGGTGTGGTGACCATTTTCTCTTTTAGCACATCCAAGTTCTTCTGGCATTCATCTTTCCAATAGAATGTAGCATCATTTTTCAGCAACTTCTCCATGGGCACAGTGATCTGGGCATAACTCTTGATGAACCTCCTATAGTATCTGGTATTCCCTACAATTGCGCACAACTGTTTCACATCCCTTAGTGCCTCCAAGTTGATTATCACCGCGATCTTCGCGAGGTCTACCATCAATCCTTGTCTACATACCACATAACCCAGAAGGATCCCAAAAGGGAAACAAAACAAACACTTCTATCTCCAACATGTATCTAACATCAAGCACAAACTTTCCACTTGACGCTTGACCAATCCAAACACTGCCTAATCATCAAAGTATACCTCCGGAAACTTATGAATGAAATCTTTGAATGTCGCAATGACTACGCGCGAAAAGATTTCTAGCACATTCTTTAGCCCAAAAGGAATTAAGGTGTACAGAAAACATCCCCATTCAGCCACGAAGGTCATCTTGCTTCTATCCTTAGGTGCAATTTTGATCTGATGGTACCCAGAGAACCCATCAATGAAAGAGTATGCTTCTTGGCCGCCTACATTATCCAGGACCTCATCAATGAATGGGGTTGGGAAAGGATCATGCACGCAAGCATCATTCAGCTTCTGGAGATCCACACATATCCTTATTTCTTCTTTCTATTTCTTTTCCTAAACCACTATCAGGCTTACCCAATCAGATTCTTCCACTGGTTCAATAATTCCTGCCGCAAGCATCTTATCTAACTCAGCGTGAACCCTTTCCTTATACTTAGGATTAAGGCAGTAAGGTCTTTGTTTTACAAGTTTCGCGTCCAGTTTCAGGGTGATCTTCATGACACCTAGGTCTCCTATTATCCCTTTTAAATCAGAAAACTTCGTGGGGAACAAATCCTGATATTTGCAAAGGAGCTCAGCAACCTTGTCTATTGTCGCATCATCCCAATAGTCCCCAATATTTGCAAATTTCGGTTCCGCCTCTGTGCCAATGTTGACCTGCCTAGTTTTCAGCGGCGTGGTTATGTCTAGATCCTCTATCTGTGGACCTTCAACCTCACGGTGACCTTCAGTTTCCAGAATATTAATCTTTCTGGGATCCTCGTCTTCTTCTTCAGTGGTCATGTTATAGCATTCCAGCGCGTGACTCAGCTGGGTAGTCCAATCAGGTTGGACTAGGTCCAAAGGATCTTGTGGTATCCTAAAGATTGTTGCTTTAACCTCCTATAGCGTCATGTCAATATAGTCAAACCCATCCTCAAAGATGAATTTCATTATAAATCCCTGGCACAAGATGTCCCATTCTTTAGTGCCATGGCGGAGCTCTGTTTCCAAGTACCAATTCATTGGTATGACATCCAGGGTATGACAAAACAGATGCACCCATTTAGGCTGGGGCTCTACTCCATAAGCCTTAGTCCATTTGGCCAAGTGATCATGCAGATCATCCGTTCCATCATACTTATCTGTCATCTGCACTTTTGGTTACCCAAAACATATTCTCATCATCCTCCTATAGTCGCGCCAACCATCGAAATTATCCTTGTGCGCACCGCACCATCTTGCAGGCATAGCACACAGTACCCAGTCCAAGGCCTGGAAGCAATGTTTCTCTAGAACTTCTCTCTCAAATGCATCCAAAAAGTGATCAACATCAGTTAGCCCATCATAGTGAGGTAGATCCCTAACTTCAGATGACACGCAATGCAATGACTTGGTCATCATATTACAACGCAATGTAGATACTTCATGTAGTTGGTTCTGCCAGTGCTCTAAATCTTCGTCCAAATCTAACATGCAGGAGCTTTTGTAGTCCCATGCAATACATCCATCCGTTGTCGGATTTACCCAATCCCGGTCTCAAGCCGTTATCTTGTAAATCTGGTCCAGATCGTCATCACTTTCATAATCTCGGATGGGTTTTGTATAGAGCAGTCCTTCCGCAGGATCCATCGACACCACCACGCGGAGCTTCTTCTTTTCAAATATCATCTTTTGCTTTTTTAGGTTGATTACCTTTTGGCTTGCTGGGGCTTGACCCAGGTTCAGAAGTGATTTAGCTAAGCAAATCCCAGTACTACTGGCCCTTTCGGCAATAGTCCGCAGAGCGCAGATTGAGGTCTCACCCGAAGTAGTATGGGAGGGTGCTAGAACCAAGTTTCTACACCTTGGATATGTCTGATAGGAGGTGATTGGTACGCGGTCCAACCTTTGCACTTACTGCACTACGCGCACCAGTGAGCACCCCGTGCCATGCGATACTGTCTTCGCGCAGTTCTAGCCACAGCGTGACCCGTGTTATTTACCCAATTCTTCCTTAACTAGGCTCTGTTAGCTGATTACTTAGATTATTTTCATATATAAGAATTCATACAAATGTTTATCAATTGCATGTAGTAAATAAACAGAGTAAAAGTAATGCATAACATCAAAATATAGATTCAAGAACAAGTGCACAATGTAAACTTCTCTTTATTAAATTTCAATCCCACTTACAGACCTAACTCCACCCTGGACACCCAGCTACAGGGGTTTGCACACTCAGCTGCAGACTCTTCTAGGCCTCTACGCACTCAGCTGCAGAGCCTCTTCCTACTACTATGACCCTGTACACTTCAGATCCAACTCTAACTCGAACCATGCCTTTGCTATTCTATCTATCCTTACTCTTTTCTTTTCACTTAGAGCCTCGCTCTATTTATACAATCCCATGGTCCATGGACCATGGGTAGGTTGACACAACTTTACATTAAATTACAATATTTTAGGGCAAACAACCCTATGACTCATCCTAGACTTCACGCTCCACGCCCGCAATTTGCGAAGTCTTACAATATATTTGACCAAAACTTGGGCTTTAAGCCCCAAAAACACGCTGCGGGGGATCCCATGCCCAACAAGCCCCTAACACAATCAGCATGACTTGTCCTGAGTCACTCTGTTGGTGCGGCGATCTTGGCACGAAGCCCTTCCAACTGAGCCTGTGTTGCGCGAAGGTCTGCAGCACACTGTTCTGCGGTCTGTTGGATCGACTCTACTCTTTCGGCCAAATTCTCACCGTCAGGGGCAAATCCCTGTCTTAAGGCATGCATCACCTTCATCTTTGTGAGTTTTCCTTCAATATCAGAAGTGATGAGGAAGGCCTCATCAATCCAAGGCTGGACGCGCACTTTAAGTACTTTCTCTTTCTGTTGCACGACGTCCACATCTTCCTTCAATGCCTTCGCCTGTTGTAGGTTTTCTAGTCGTTGGGTAAGGACAACTATCTGTGCCATTCCATGCACATTTTCATACTGTACTTGAAGCTCCCGCGCCTTTGTTTCCAGGCGCTGTATGGTGGGGTCCTCCTGTAAGGAAGTGAGGACCACGAAGGATTCTTCCAACATATTAGTATAGTTCTACGCTGCCTGTCTTATTTCCTCCACCCATTTTTGGATAGCGCCAACGCGCTGTTCCTAAAATTCCCAGGGCGTGGATGACTGTGCCTTTAATCGCAGCTCAACAATCTGAAGGTTAAGGTCCAACTGTATCCTCGTTACTTCCTCCTTTGCCTCGCAGAATCCACTGGCCAATTTGTGAATTCACACTCCTACTGGTAGATCTGCCAGGACATCTAATTTCAGGACAGTTCTATAAGCATCGTCCACTGCCTGCGCCAGTCCTTGAGTCTATGCAATGAGTTCATCATGCTGTCGATTAAGTTGTTCCATATTTATCTTTTTTTTGCTCAAGACCTGTAGTGCACGACCTTCTTTGGCATGGAGCTCGACTATGACCCCATCTTGTAACTGGTACTGGGTTTCTCGCAAAAGGGCAACCAATTTTAAGCTCAGCCCCTTAATCCTGCCTACCACAGCTTGGTCAACTTCATTTGCTGCCTCAGGGAGCATGAAAGTGTTGGTCACGTGGGCACATAGCATCTGTTCCACCTCTGATGTACCTGCTGTGAGATATGGGGCCATCGTTCTTGTTTGATGGGTTGCACTTTTAGTCCCTGTAACGACATTCGTAGCGCCCCCAACACAGTGTTCTGCTCCACCATCACCTCTTTGAGCGTGTCCTTAGTGACATTACGAACCATTTCTCCAATGTCAAAAAGATCACCTTCTGTAAGCGTGATTGGGTCACTGGACGTCTTAGATGCCTTAGTCTTATTTTTGGGACCGGTTTCTTAGGGATGCGCAGCCGTTTTAATTGTTGCGAGGTATATTCCTGATCCACGCACTCTTTGTCTAGGTCGATATCCTCAGCCTCCTACCCTGTGGACCTTTCATGGCCCCCCTTAGCCTCTTTTATTGGCATTTTTGTTGTTTCTGTCATCTACGACGTTGTTGCTACATCAGTTGTCTTCTATTGTGCGGCTGCTTCCTATTCCCGGCGCCTCTTTTTGACCAGCTACGCAATGCGCAGCTTGGTGTCCTTCTTCCTTTGTTGGGTTGTGGCCTTATCCATTCATGCCAAGTCCAGGGCATGCCACTCTGGAGGTCATGTTTCCAATGCTATGAAGATGGCATCATCAATAACAATAAATGGAAGCTTTGTCCATTCCTTTGTTGGATCCTTCCGCACCTGGACATGAATGTTGTGCATGTCCACTTTAAACTCTGCATAGTGGCGTACACTGTGGGAGACAATTGTGGTCTTCTACTGATCCACATCTCGATGCACGCCTCCATCAGCACCCAAAAAACCTTGATCACGTGAATCTTCTTTGCATCCTTTGTGGCCCAAAGTGAAGTGTACTTCGTGGCCTCAGGAAGGTCCTGGTCGATAGGTGAGAACTGGCTATCTGTTGGTAGTTCACCTGCCACCAGCAAGATGGATAAGAGCAACCACGTGTAGTGGAAGGTCTTACCCTGCTCTTGGGTCTCCTTGCAGTTTATCAAAAATTCCTCACAAAGGAATGCAGCCCAGTTGAACTGGACCCCCTCCGTTCACTACTCAACTAATGCAACCACAAGCACTAGTAGTTCATCGGCACGGAACTTTCGCATTAATTTTTCGGCCAGGAGTTGGGTGGCTACGCACACGCCTTTGTCCTTGATACTCACAATTGCATAGCCATGCTTCTTCTTTTCCAGATTGTATTTGGTTTTCATGGCTTTCGCAAGAGCCAAATCGCTGCTTTTACCAGCTATTTCCACAGGGTCCCTTCCCTTATAGGGAAGCTGAGAAATCCTGTGAATGAGTTCTGCCATGATGAGAATAGGCTCCTCCAGTCATAGATACCCATCATGCACCAGGCACAACAGCTGCCTGATGAGGAAAATGGTGATGAGCATGCGGTCAAAGTGGGGTATCCATCGTAGATGAAGTAATTGGCCTTCTCCACACCGCGCAACCATTTTCATGGCTCCAACATGATTATTGGCCCCTCCAACTTCTTTTTCATCATGTTTCCCATCACCAGGTGCGGGATATTCTCGATGCCTATGAGGTCCCAATCTTCGAACTTCACGGTAGGCACCCGACCGAGGGGCGAACCTTCAAAAGTAATGCCATCAAGGAGGAGCAAGGTTTGGAGCGCACTCTTCATGGCCTCCAGGTCTTTGGTCGCCCTAAATTTCCCTTTCCATGGAGGGACGTACATGGGTAACCTTGCTGCAGAAGGCATTGGTTGGACATCCTCCTCCACATTGTCTTGCACCTCTATTTGATCAATTAGAGCCTGTAGGTCTTCCTCCTCTTAATCTGATTCAATGGTGACAACTTTGCCTTTTTCTTCCATTGACAATTTCTCGAACTGTGGGTTTCTTGGGGATACGCAGAATGGTCCCATAGTTTGCTTATATTTCTTCGACTGCAGCGTCCATGGCGATTTTGGAACTTCTGGTGAAACCGTCGCATCTTCGGGCTCCTCATGGACCATATGGGGCTTCGTAGCTTCTCTAGCGGTATCTTTGGCAAATCACACCCCTGGTCTCGTAGCAGTCATTGTGTTTACACGGGAATTTTTTTTTCGCGTACTCAAAGTTGGTAAGAGTGTTCGGCGCTCAATGCTCTGTAATTCTCAACTCTCAAATAACCAAGTGTTGTCTCGTGGCTAGCCCTGGGGGTTTTATAGCATCTTTTGAATTTGAATTCAACCATTCCCCCCACTTCTGAGTCATTAATGCCTTCTTGGCGGCAGATCATCCCAAATCTAGCTCTTAATTCGTGTCTTAATTGCCTGCCACCTGCTCCTTTTTGTCTTAAATTGGACATCTTGTCATGAACAGTAACACCAACGGTCACTTCCGAGCCTACCCACGTGGTAGCGCAACCCCCTCTGTGTGGGCATGACCCTTGTGACATGTCGATCATGCGTGCACCCTCCTTATCGCGCAGCTCCCCTACAGACTCTTTTATAGTCCCGTGCTCTCTTTCAACTGCTTGGAGTGCTGAGACTGTGCTCCCTACGGCTAGTTAGGTGGTCGCATCACTTGTGCGAGACTTCAACTCACCTTCTAGCCTAGTCTGCGGGCACTCCTCAATTATCCTCGTGACAGTCAGCACCGCGCGTTCTTCCTTATGCGGCACGCTCCCCCGGTTACTTTTTTTTGTAATGTGCGGTTGCAGCCATAGTAGCAGAGTCAGAATTTCTTGGCAACAATCTTCTAATGTAGTAGTATGGTTTTCCATATCTTGCCTTGTCATTCTTAGCTTATCGACAAGACATGCTTGCACAATTTCGTTTTCTAGTTTTTTTATTTCCGTGTCCATTAACATGTTTTTCTTCCTTGTTCGTACCCGATCTTCTTCGAGTTCACGAAGCTTAAGGTTCCCTCGCCGAATGGCTTCTCAAATCCACATATGTTCACCCTCACGTAGCTACATAATTCCTTCATCCTGGTCCTTGCGTACTATCCCAACTGTGGGAGCTATTGCATGAGGATTCCTTTCCTTCAAAATTATGGTCTTGACTCTGCTCCTTAGTCTTGGAACCATCTCCACTCTCAGGTTTTTGCACATGGCCCTAAAAGCCCATTGAACCATTGGTACGTGCAAGTCCCAATCAATTCTTCTCACCTAGTGAACCCTATTTAGGACTCTGCACACCTTAGTGAATGCTTCCACATGGAATGTTTGTGGTGCATGTCACCTTTCCTGCTGTTGTGTCCTGTTTCGATTTTCGATCCTAAGTTTGGGGTGTGCTTGTGCGGGCTCCATAACACATGTATGTATCCATCGAGACAGGTGGGCATGCAAGTTCCTCCATCCTTGCTAACCGACTCTTGTTTAAATCTAGGAGCTTCCAAACCATAGGCGCATCATCCTTCTACATCTACACCAGTCCTCAAAATTTCCTTGATGTGTAACCCACCATCGTGCGGGTGTTGCATGCAATGCCCACTTCAACGCATCGAATCACTATTGTTCTAGTACTACGCTTTCAAATTTTCTCAATAATTCATCCACTGTTGTCAATCCATCATATGTTGGTAGATCTCTTGCCTCTGTTGTCACGCAACACAGTGATCTAACCATCATGTTGCAATTCAACGTCGTCACTTCCTGTAACTGATTCTGTCATTGCTTTATTCGTCTAAATCCGAAGTGCAGGAGCTTTCGTGCTCCCACGAGATCCTCCCATCTGCAGTCGGATTCACCCAATCCTGGTATGATGCAGTTATCTTGTAAATAAAATCAATATCATCGTCGGTATCATTGTTGCGCACTGTCTCAGTGTAGCGTGCTCCTTCGACTGGGTCCAGTGGGACTACTATGTGTAATGACTTTTTCTCAAAAATAATTTTGCACTTCTTCAGGTTGATGACTCCATTCATATCAGTGGCCCAGTCTATTCCTAGTAGTGCAGGATAGGGATTGATGTCATCAACAATCTCTATTAATTCAAAATCCACCTGAGTGCTCGCGCCTTCAATATCAACTGTTACCCCTTGCAACCTCCCCATGGGAAAAATATTCTATTGGTTCACCATTCATAATTGAATAGGGGACCATTGTAACGTAGGCCTGCCCATGTGTTCCCATGTTTTCTTCGGTAATACATTTGCATTTGATCCCAGATCTGGGATTACCTGATCCATTTCATACTCACCAATCTGTGCAGTCAACCTAATTTCCCTTCTAGTGTGCAATGCATGCTTCCCCAATTTCCAGACTACGCGTGGTTCTCCTGTCTTTGTGCACCTGGTGATCAACTCCTGTAGTCCTTTAATTGTCTTGCTATCGTGCAGTAGTTCCATGCATGTATCCAAAAGGTAGTGAGCAATGAAGGATCCATTCCTAGCTCTGGTTGATCCTTACTACCTGAAGTGGAGGCCTCTATGAAGCTCTTCTTAGCTTCCATGAATGTCTCCTTTGCGCATTCTAAGTCAAACTCGAGTTCCTTTACTGGAGGCTTGAGAACCCACGTACTTTCCTCTGGCTACTTCCCCATATCCTCTCCCATGATTGTACCACTTCTGAGCATCATGTTTACATTTGGGTCCTCTTCGCGCAGCTCAAACCTCATCATTTGTATATTCTGAGTCAGGGGAGGCTGGAATACCCCTTTTTCGCACATCCTTGTGATCAACGTAGGATAATCTATTGTTTCATGATTAAACTGAGCACAATATGAGCAGGATATCCTCGTCGAGTTGGTACAATCGTGGGCATAGTGCCCTAGTCCTCCGCAATTGTAACAAACTAACTGCCTGCGGCCCCTTTCTGGTCCCATTCCACCTCGTCCTTGACCTCACCCCTGAAATCCAGTTCATGCCATCCCCGCATCTGGGTCGATGGCTCACATTTTACTCTGCATCCTATAGGCAGGGGTCTGATTCATCATTAGCTGGTAACTACAACGAGTGCGCTCATCGTGGCCTACCGACCTGTAGAAATTACAAAACAATTGTTGGGGTGTCTGTGTATATTTCTACAACAAATGAAAATTATCCATCGCGTGTTTCCCTCCTATCTGACAGATCGCGCACCAGAAAGCGGGTGCCGCACTTGGCCTTACCTGTGCCTCCGGTCTCAATGGCATTAGCCCTACTCCTTCCAAGTAGTTCTTGAACACTAGACAATGATCCTTGTCATGGCCTGGCCTTTGCATTTTATGCACCATACTTCCTCACGCGCTTCTGGACGTGGTGCTCTATCCTACTTCAAACTTTGCATTTCCAAACACAGATTCTGTAGTTGCATGTGGATTTGTTGAACTCCCAACCAAAGGTCTTGTATCAGGGTCTCATGTAATCTCACTGCCATTTCCAACACTTCGGCCTGGGTGGAAAGTTTCTGTTGTGACAGTGCCATCCTCAAGTGTGGTGTCAGAGATGCTACAAACCATGCGCGATGTTGTCCATCTGTAAACGTCATATTGGCTTCGCGGATCGTACTCTTCAGTCATTGATCCAGATCCCAAGGAGTCTCTCCCAGGAGCATCGCGATTTCTTTAAACCTATGATTGATTGCATTTCTGACTTTGGCCTGCTAAATTCCATGTTCAACATGTTTGGGATCTCTGCTATTCCTGCGTTTGGGTTTTCGTTAGAGTGCTTGATATACCATGTTAATGCGCGATCCTGCAACGTGCTCACAAATGTAGCCTTCTTAATATTTTCATCCGTGACACCATGTGCTTCCCATACTACTCTTACCACGAACCAGAATTGGTTCGGATCGTCGTTCCCTACTCCTCTTAATACTGGTAATTTAATTGCGCTCACCATACTGAATTGCGGGGGTTGTGGAGTGGGTGGAGATGGAGGTGAGGGAGGTGAAGCAGGTGGCAGTTGTGGGTGGAGGTGGTAACCGCGAAATGTGTTGCCTTATCAAACTGATCACGCTTCTTGGAGAGACCTTAGCGAACTCTTCCTCACTCTCTCGTGAGGGTGAAATTAAAGGACTATTTTCTAATTCTTCGCTACTATTGTAGATCTTTCCGCTCAGTGTAGTCCCAAAAATTAATGTATTCGCATGACCCTTTTTTCACACAATAGCATTTTAATCCAAATATTCAAATATTTAATATACTTACCTCGTAGTCCTTTGAGAAAGCATCATTCTACCTCGCTGTAGCTCACAGTCATGTCTATGCAAACTCAGTAATAAATCCCCCCTATTATCCGACTGATCCAATGGTCCACAACTCATGCGATCTTATATTTTGACGCTTCTAGTCTACTCACTAATTCTGGAGTCTACACTATTGGCTTGTCAAGCCTACACCTTCCCTGGCTGTTGGCTAACTTCGTGATCCACTCATACAGCTCAGAAGGAAAGGATGCAAAGAAAATCTCGTGGATTTCTGTATACACGTAGCACTCCAACCACTTCTCCTTAGATACTTGCGGAGTTCTGTTTTCCTATGTCGCGAACTCGTGAATCTTCTTGTCCAACCACTCTTAAATTTCCTTCTTTGTTGGGTTCCAGTGGCATGACATCAGACATCCCTTATGCAGATCCCGGTCCAAAAATGGAACCATTTGTTGTCTTAGTGGGGCCTAACCCAGGTTCAGAAGTGATTTAGCCAAGCAAATGTCGGTACTACTGGCACTTTCAGCAACAGTCCGCAGAGCACGGACTGAGGTCTCACCCGAAGTAGTATGGGAGGGTGATAGAACTAGGTTTTCACACCATGGGGATGTTTGATAGGAGGTGATTGGTACGTAGTCCAACCTTCGCACTTACTACACTACGTGCACCAGCGGGCATCCCTGCCCTACGATACTGTCTTCGCGCAGTTCTAGCCACAGCACGACCCTTGTTATTTACCTAAGTCTTCCTTATCTAGGCTCTGTTAGCTTATTACTTAGATTATTTTCATATATAAACATTCATACAAGTGTTTATAGATTGCGTGCAGTAAATAAACAAAGTAAAAGTAATGAATAACATCAAAATACAGATTCAAGAACAAGTGCACAATGTAAACTTCTCTTTATTAACTTTCAAACCCACTTACAGACCTGACTTTGCCCTACGCACTCAGCTACAGGGGTTCGCGCACTCAGTTGTTGACTCTTCTAGGCCTCTACGCACTCAACTGCAGAGCCTCTTCTTACTACTATGACCTCGTACACTTCAGATCCAACTCTAACCCTGAACCATGCCTTTGCTATTCTATCTATCCTTACTCTTTTCTTTTCACTTAGAGCCTCGCTCTATTTATATAGGCCGACACAAATTTACATTAAATTACAATATTTTAGGGCGGACAACCCTATGACTCATCCTAGACTTCACGCTTCGTAGCCGCAATTTGCAGAGTCTTACAATATATTTGACCAAAACTTGGTCTTTAAGCCCCAAAAACATGCTGCGGGGGATCCCATGCCCAACATTACTCCATTCATGTCAGTGGCCCAATCGATTCCAAGGAGCGCAGGGTAGAGATTTCTATCATCCTGTTGAAGCCTCGAAAATCGAGTCGACAACAAGGGGGATACCCGCTCGGTCCGGACCTTGGTTGGCAGCTCCTTATCCGTTTGGTATAACTGGTCCGACTGGGGATAATGGGACTAGTTTCCCAATCTATGAGTGTGTGTGTGTAGAATTTGATGTCGCTGATCTGACAGGTCCTATTTAAGATATTCTAATTCAAACTTTAATCTAATTTTATGCTATTGTAATCTAATAAACAGCACATCTAAATCTATACTAATCCAGGATGTAATTCTTGTATTATGCGATCTAAAGAGATTTCAAATAACAACTGGTAATAAAGGTAATTCAGCGATTATAAGGAAGGAAATCAATAAAGATGAACAACTTCGCATAAAAAGTTAGACGAAACAGTTGTGAAAAAACATATCGCATAATGAGCTATTCATACATTAAGCATAAATAAATATTTATCACCGTACAAAAGTGCCAAATGATAACTCAGGAATTCATGCAATAATACATAAACAACTAAAAACTGTATATCACTTTAACATATAAGCAGAAATGGTCAGATAAAAGTACCATTTATGACTAGTCCTACTCATAAGCTTCAAGCGACAATGATTTATCTCTCCTTGCTCTAACATCCACTAAGAGTACAGAAGTGCAACATCAGTAGCAGATATCAAATGCAAACATCAACAAATCTTGTTCCATTCATTCACCAAAACCTCCTCGGAGGGTGCAAAAGTGCATGTTCTGAGGACAAGTTTTTGATAAATTTCTGGACCCTTCTCTAAATGCATGAGAAGGGTTTAAATACTACTAATTAAATAACTTAATTACACAAATTCAAGATATGGTTTAAATGACCGCCCTTTTTCTAAGCACTAACTATTTCTGCATTTGCTCCTTAATGTTGTAAGCATTCATTATTTGCCTGGGAGAGTCGGCTGACTGTCTTCCGCTTTTGGTTGAGCTAAGCAAATAGAAATGGTAAGAGTCGGCACCATCTTTCCAGCAAAATCGATGATATACTCGAGAGTCATCCTCTAACTATGTGGATCTACTGTGTATGCCCAGTAATAATCTCAGTTCAACTTGGTTAACCCTTGAATTGCCTCTGCCTTTTCCGGGTTTACAAGTGACTGAGCAATTAGAGGCTTTGCTTTTTGAACAATTTTCTCAGTGATGTGCAATTAGCGCTAAGTGCTAATCGCGCATCGGAAACTGCCTCTGTTCTTTGATCTGGGCCTCTCTAATGCGTTTTTTTCCTTTGGCGCCTTTTTCTTTACTGGGTACAAAGCTTCCAAATTTTTGTGGAAATAGTGCTTTCGTGAGCTCTTGACCTTGAGCGTCAAACTGCCTGTCAATATCAGCATCATTCAATACTTATTCGACCATGGTTGTAAATGAAAGATTTGTAATGGATGGCTCAACAGCGTTCTGTGAATCTGCGGCTCTGTTGCATGCGGGCGTCTTTTCTCTGTTTTTAGACATTAGAATTTTACCCTTTTTCCTCATAGCTTCCTGCACATCGCTTCGTGTAACTTTTGTTTTTCATTCCTGCAGTTCACAAGTGAGGAGAGAGTAATGATAATAAAAATCGACAGGAAAGCTTTAAATGCTACGGATATGCAAAAACGTGCCACTTGATGTAAACTGGCTCTTCGAACAACACAAAACCATCTTTCATTAACAACTGGCGTATAATTCATTAATTAGCATTAAAGCGCGTATCCAGTTCTTGGTTTATGGAAAACTTTTCTTGAACATTGAGCTAGGAAAATTTGTGATGGAATGTTTCTGCGATCTGCTTCGCAGCATTGCATTTCGCAGTATCGCATTATCGCAATTTCATTGTGCTGTGTTATCGCAAGGTTGCTTGATCGCGTTATCGCAGTATCGCAAAATCGCTGATCGTTGTAATCGTTAAATTGTTATGTATCTTTCATGTAATTTTGCGAGGTGCGATATGCGATATCACATATCGGCGATTCTTTAAGGTTTTCCAATGTGAGTTTTTATTAATGCATGCAATGCGATGGAGTTCGCATCGCATTCTTGCAGTTTATCATTTTTACTCATAAGGAAATGTCCTATCATTCTTTGCGCAATGCGATGTTTCTTAAGGAGTAAAATACATGGTCCTTAATTGATTTTTTGAATTTTTTACTAAGGGTCCCCACTTACTTAGTGTTATTGCTAATACTAAATAAGGAGGGGGCTTGTTGGTGGCCACAACACATCCACAATCTCTATTACTTCAAAATCCGCTAGTGCGCTCATGCCCTCAATGTCAAGTGTTACCCCTTGCAGCCTCCCCATTGGGATAATTTTATGTTGATTCACCATTCTTAACTGGATCGGAGACCATTGGAGCATAGGTCTCCCCATTCTTTCCCAAGTCTGTTTTGGAAAAACATTTGCATCGAACTCCAGATCCAGGATAATTTGGTACATTTCGTATTCCCCTATCTGTGTGGTGAGTCTCATTTCACGCCCGGTCAATGCCTTGTGCTTGCCAAGCTTCCTAACCACTCGCAGTTCACTAGTAGCACCATCCTTACCAGTGCACCGATTGATCAGTTCCTGCAGACCCTTCACAACCTTACTATCACGGAGCAGTTTCATGTAGGTCTCCAAGAATGTGGTCCATTTCTTCAACTGGTTTCTCCTGACTTCCTAAGGTAGAGGCCTCAATGAAGCTTTTATTTGCTTCCATAAAAGTTTCTTTTGTGCGCTCCAGATCAAACAAAGTCTCTCTTTCTGGTGCTTTGCGGACCCATTCGACTTTTGTAGGTTGCTTACCTTTATCCTCCCCTATCATAGTTCTACTTCGCAGCATAATGTTTACCTTAGGGTCTTCCTCGTGAAGATCAACCCTAATCATCTAGAGTTTATGCATCGGTTGCACCTCCTTTTCACGAATCTTAGCCAATAATATTAGGAAATCCTTAGTCACATGGTCAAACTGAGTATAGTAGTGACATGACAATCATTTCGGATTCGGATAGTCCCTCGTGTAGTGTCTTGGGCCTCCACAATTGTAACAAATAAGCTATCCTCAGCTTCTACCAGGCCCTCCTCCACCTCGGCCTCGGCCATGCCCCTTATACTCACCTCATGTTCCCCCAATGCCTTGGTCTGAAGGCCGCTTTTCCACCTGCACCCTGTATGTAGGTGTCCTGTCCATCATTAATTTGTAACTACCGCAATTGTGCTCATCGTGACCTACTGATTGACAGAAACTGCAAAAGATCTGTTGTGGTGTTTGCATGAATTTCTTCAGTAAATGGAAATTTTTGGTCACATGTTTCCTAGCCACCTTGAATATAAAGCACCATAGCTCGGGCCATGTACTTGGCCCTACCACAGACTCCGACTGTAGAGGCATTGGTCCCCCTGTTGTAGCGTAGTTCGCGAAGACTAGGCAGTGATCCTTGTCATGCCCCTGACCCTTGCATTTTAGGCACCAAACTTCTTCGCGCGCCTCTAGTAGAGCTATTTTGTACTTCTTTAGACTTTGCATTTCGAGACAAAGGTTTTGCAACTACGCATGAATTTGCTGAACCCCCAGATTATCATCATGCATTGGTGTCTCATGCAACCTCATCACGATTTCTAGAGCTTCTGCCTGGGTTCCAATCTTTTGTTGTGATAGCACAACCCTTAGGTGGATCAAGAGCGAGGCTATGAACCATTCGTGGTGCTGCCCATCAATTAGGTTCATGTTGGAATCATGGATCGTACACTTCAACCTTTGGTCCAAATCCCAGGGTGTCTCCCTAGGCTTCATCATGATCTCCTTGAACCCCACAATCGACTGCGCTTGAGACTTAAGTCTATTGAATTCTCTATTCAACATAGCCTAGATATCTGCCAATGCAGATGTTGGGTTATCAGTACTATACTTAATGTACCACGTCGGTGTGCGGTCCTGCAAAGCACTGACCAACTTAACTTTCTTCATCTGGCCATCCATGATGCCCTGAGCTTCAATACAACCTTCACGACGAACCAAAACTAGTCCGGATCTTCATTTCTTATGCCTTTGAATATAGGTAGCTTTATGGAGTTCGCCATGTTGAACAGCAGTGGCGGTGGGGGTGGTGTGGGCGATGGGGTGAGAGGTGGTGGTGAGAATGGAGGCAGTGTGGACAGATGGGATGAGGATGGAGGTGGCATAGGTATTCATGGTAACCCTTGTCTTATTAGCTGAAAAATGCTCAGTGGAGAAGACTGTGCCACTCCTTCGTCATCACTCAAATGAGGTTCGATCAGTGGGCTATACTCAGGACATTTTCTTCCTCTGTCCCTAAAATATTTTCTGCTTCGCGTAGCTCCAAACATCAAGGTAACCACATAACCTGCTATTCACACAAGATCATATTAATCCAAGTATTTAGTGACTTTAAATACTTACCTCGCGGTCCTTTACAGAAGTGGCACTTTGCTTCGCCGTAACTGACAGAGGTATTGACTGTGAACTTGTCACAAATCCTCCTATGATGCGGTCGAGCCAATGGTTGACAACATGCACGATCTTATCTTCATATGCTTCCAATCTCCTTACTAACTCCGATGTCCAAACAATCGGAGTGTCAAGCCTCCACCTTCCTTAGCCATCTGCCAACTTCGCAATCCACTCGTATAACTCAACCGAGAAGGAACATAATAATATCTCATGTATTTCTATGTACAGGTATCTGTCCAACCACTATTCTTTTGTAAATCACAAATTCTTGTTGTCTTATGCCACGAATTTGTGGATCTTTCTATCCAAATAGTTTTCGATCTCTTTCTTAGTTGGATTCCAATGATACGACATCACACATCTCATTATGCAGATCCCGTTCCAGGCAACGGAACCATTTGTTGGCTTGATGGGCCCTGACCTAGGTTCGGCGTTAAGCAGCCAAGCAAATCCCTACACCACTAACCTTTTCGGGATCAATCCATGGATTTCGAAATGAAGTCTCACTCGAAGCAGTATGGGGGGATGTAGGAATCAAGTTTCTACACCCTGAGATAGTCGTGATGTCGATTTTATATCCTCACTCCTGTCTTCGTGCAGATCAATAAGCCCTTTGGGCTTATCGATGTACTTCCTTTTCCATCTTTCAGGACCTCTGTGAAGGTACCTGATTTCCCTTTGCGTAAACTTATATGATGATTCAGGCACTTATGCGCCCCTGTAACTAGGTTACCGACTTAGTCCCCAAATTGTCTTAGGTATTAGCCAACTTTACCATACAAGTAAGATTATCCTCGCGTAAACATATATTATTACTTGCGTTCATGCAATAGATAGAAACATATATTTTCACGCATCAACTTAATATTATATCTGAAACTCAACATTCAACATAACATAATTGTAGCATTCGTAAAAATAGTGAAATAACGCAAAACATATGGAAAGTACACAGTAAGTTCAGAACACTTCTCTTTATTGATGATTCAAATTTCCAATACAGACTCTAACTGCCCTGTGCACATAGTTGTAGGGGTCTGCACACTCAGCTGCAAAGCCTCTTTCTCCACTAAGGCTCTTGTTGTTAGCTCTCCTCCACCTATTACATTAATGACTCAT
This sequence comes from Pinus tabuliformis, assembly GCA_031772625.1. Classification (NCBI taxonomy): domain Eukaryota; kingdom Viridiplantae; phylum Streptophyta; class Pinopsida; order Pinales; family Pinaceae; genus Pinus; species Pinus tabuliformis. The sequence continues at coordinate 285,533,057 of CM062819.1, read as the reverse complement.
GACTATTGAACTACTTTAGACTTTTTAAGACTCTCCTTTTTATACAATCCCATGGTCCATGGACCAAGGGAGGATCTCCAAAACCCACACAACCTATCTAAGCTAAGGGACGAAAACCCTTTTTGGCTTTAGGTATCTTCATGCTCTGCGACCACAAAATGCGGAGACTTTACATTCTTCATACAAAATCCAGGTCTTCTGCCCCAAAACTTGGGTTTGTAACCCCAAAATTGACCCCAGGGGACCTGTTCCCAACAATCCTCCTATATTCATGCCAGTCATTGAAACTACCCTTGTGCATACCCCACCATCTTGCAAGCGTAGTGTGCAACACCCAATCCAAGGCCTAGAAGCGATGTGTTTCTGGCACTTCCCTTTCAAATGCATCCAAAAATATATCCACATCAATCAACCCATCATAAGAAGGAAAATTCCTTACCTCCGATGACACACAATGCAACATTTTAGTCATCATATTACAACACAATGTAGATAATTCATGTAATTGATTCTGCCAGTGCTCTAATTCTTCATCCGAGTCTGATGTGTAGGAACTTTTGCAGTCCCATGCAATACGACCATCCGCTGTTGAATTCACCCAATCTTGATCTCGCGCTATTATCTTATATATATGGTCCAAATTGTCATCGCTTTTGTAATCGCAGACCAATTCAATATAGTGTGATCCTTCTGCAGGATCCAGGTGTACTACTACGTGAAGCGATTTATTCTCAAACATCATATTTTGCTTCTTCAGGTTGATCACCTGATTCATATTAGTAGCCCAATACATCCCAAGGAGCGCAGGGTAGGGGTTGTTGTCATCCACAATTTCTATTACTTCAAAATCAGCCAATGCGCTCACGCCTTCAATATCTATAGTTACTCCTTGCAATAATCCCACGGGGATGATATTTTGCTGATTTTCCATTCTTAACTGAATCGTAGACCATTGCAATGCAGGTCTCCCCATCTGTTCCCATGTCTGCTTAGGTAGAACATTCATGTTCGACCCTAGATCCAAAATAACTTGATCCATCTCATATTATCCTATCTGCGTGGTGAGTCTCATCTCATGTCCTGTCCTTGCCTGATGCTTACCAAGATTTCTGACTATGTGCGGTTTCCCAGTAGAGTTGTCCTTGCCAGAGCACCGATTGATCAGTTCCTACAGTCCCTTCACAACCTTACTATCACGGAGTGTTACACAACATTTTGTCATTGTCCTTGTACTCGCCATTCCTTGATCCCGGAGGACATCTACAATGAACCCCACATGCTTTGCCTTCATGAAGAAACTCCCATTATGTCCCTCTTCATGAGCAGATCAATTCCCTTTTGCACCATTTCCCCTGAAACTTCTGTTTTGCCCAGTTTACAAGACTACCAATAATTACCTTTGTCTCCCTTGTGCCGATGTGCAGGGATTAGCACTATCCCTAGCGCCGACTGGAGCAACTGAGCTATGTTCCATTTGTGCTGGCCCTATTATGGAAAATTTTTTAAATTAGGAGTCGAAGCTTCTAGCTCTAGAAGCTTCGTAATGGAAATCTGGTAAATGGTTTGGCCAGATGGGGTCGAGGATGTCAATTTGGGCTCCTTTCCCCTATAATCATGGAATTACCTCAAGGGATAAGCCCTTCTCCCATGAGAAGAAGATCCATCTCCCATCCATTCATCCTATATAGACCTCCCTTCTTCCAAAGCACAAGCTAGTGTTAATGTTGGTGTGCTAGTGCTATTTTCGTTTGGAGTAGACAACAAGCTATTACTTGTTGTAGCTATCTAGTTGTGTGAGGGAGAAGTGTGATTTGGTTTGGAGTGAAGCCTAAAGGGAAGAGCCTTAAAACTATTATGGATTGAGGCCATCATGGGATGCTAGCAGAAGTGTGTGGGATCTAGTCTTGTTAGAGGAGGACTGCAACGTCAAGACAATGGTTGTAATCTCCCTTTGATACTAATATATGCAACTATCGATTGATTTCCTACATGATTTTTCATCTTACCTATTCATGGATTAATGTTTCTTGACTTGTTAAGTAGGTTGAATTACATTTTTTCTATTATCACGGTTATTGTTTACTTGTTTCAGGTGCTTGAAGAAGGATAGGAGAGATAGCTGGAGCGAGCAAGCAAGGACATCATCAAACGGGATAAGCGAACTAAGAGGTAGGCCCTCTTAATTGGTTCTAACCTAAGTAAATCTTCCATAGAATGTATCTATTGTGGCTAGACCCATTATCGGGCTATAGGAATTTGTTTGTGTCCGCACGTATAATTTTACTTCACCACAAATTGGTGACTCCACTGGGGATCCCAATCCTTTTGTTTGTCTTGGATTTCATGATTTCATGAGAAATTTTATAGTTCCACCTTTTCCCTTTGGTTCTGTTTCTTTTCTCCTGCTTACTGGCCTGAGTCTAAAATTCATAGTAGCAGATCTGGTCCTTGTTTCATTTTTTTTTATTTTTTCCTTCGCTCCCTCAATCAGCACGCTTAATTCACCGACAGTCACGCCGATCAGAGCGAGTTGCTGGGAAACAATCGCGCCAACTAGCCTCTGGCACTTGTTGTTAGTTAGGTAGTCGCGCCAATGCTTGTAAGTGAAGATTAGGGCCTAACCCCAATCTTGGCCAATGTGTTTTTCTCTTGTGATTTTTACCCCGCAAGCCTTTTGGACCATGTTTCCCCTGATTAGAAAGCTAATTTTCATTTGGTTGTGTTTTCTTGTTGACTTATCATCTTTCTGCTTGATTGATTGAGTCATTGAGTGGTCAGTGATGCTAGGGCATCTAGTTTGTCATTCATTCAGCAGTTTTTGAACTCAGTAAGTCGGGTTGTACATGTACTTACTCGCATTTCGTTTTTGGTCCTTTTACGACTTTGAACTCTTTTACACAAGTTTGAAAAGTTTTCGTTTGCTTGCCTAAACGTTTCTTTTCCGGCATGGATTACATTGCTCGTTTTGTGGTTGGTAAATTTGATGTTTCATTTGTCTAAATGAGTTTCTCTTTTCATGTGTTCATCTGCTTGAAGTGCTTATTGTCTCGAGAACTTTTTCACTGAAGAATTATATGCAAAAAAAAAAAAAAAATCATTGTTTCATGAAAAAGTATGAAATTCTAGCTTGTTGCATCATTATGCTACGATAGCTTGCATCAATAAAAGACTATAACTGCATCGACATTTGAAAAAGGAAGAGAACTCTTTTGCTTTTAAAAGGACTAATAGATAAGTGCTTGTCAAGAAATTAGGAAATGGAATGCATTTTTCATTAGTTTATTTTTTGGGAAAGTAAGGTAGTGAAGGATCATTTCGTTTTCAATTGCTTGATTGTTTGCATTTGATTGAGTAGTTTCTAACCTCTCTAGTGTAGGCATTTCATCGAATTGAAAGGGTCTTGTCTCATTTAGTTTCATTTAAGGTTTTTTCGAGTCACATCGCTAAGACCTAAAAATTGAAACATAATTCAAGATAAAATTTAAAACAAATTCAATTAACATACGGCACAATTGACATTAACAATCGTATCTAGAAGGTCTAGGCTAGAGACGTGTTCCGACGTCTTTAAACCTAGCAGTTGTCATTAGCTTTGACATTAGACAACACTAGCATGGACTTATGCTCCTTGTACCATTGAGTATATAACGGGAGACCCCTCTAGGATGCAATCCTTTTATCCTTAGGAAGTTGAGTCAACTGCCTTACAAACGTGATACACCGAACACATCATTTGGGGAGATTGCCTGCTCATACTTCTCGGTTCGTCGGGATGTATTTTGCAGTTCACGGTTGCCTGGTAATCTTGTTTACCTAGATCATCTAGAGCAGTCATTTGATCTTTTTGACTCATTAAACTAAAAATATCATTCAAGCACTTGTCCTTTCGAGTTTGTTTCCAATCGAAAGCGATAGAGTCGTCTTTGTTTCTTCCTCGACTCTTAAAAAATGAAAGAGCACCAGTCTTTTATGTGTCTTAATAATTGATTGCCCACGATCCAAAAACACCCTGTTAGTATTTTTTTGAGACCAAATCATGAGTTTCCTTAAATGAACATTTTAAAGCCTTGAAGTTAATTGTTTTGTAGGCTAAGACAAGGTCACCATGGCAGAACCATCTAGTTCACCCAGTTCCTCTTCCTCTCCTCCATCTAAAATATTATCTGAGGAGTCGTTTCCTGAGTTACCAGAGTCGCTCAAGGACCAAGGTGTTCAAATCGAAATTGTTCTGAGCATTCAATCTTTGTCATCTCATTCTCCTACTACTTTTGATACTGGGTCATCTGCTGATATTTGCCCAAAATCTCTGGAAAATCTCGTTCAAACTCTAGAGAACTCGCCGACCATCGACAATCAACTTGGACTGGTTATCTACCCTCCAACCCCTATGTTTGACCCTATTGTGATATCACCGTAGCATCCTTACAGTCTGTATGACTAGCTAGGTGTTCCTTTGAAACTATCTCCTTGTACTCGTTTGACCATTCATCGTCGTTTGTTTCCAGACATGGAACCTGAAGGGGATGCTCCAGTCACCTCTCCAGTTGAGTCTGAAGTTTCTACTCCACACATTGTTGAGGGGGAAGAGTTGCCTTTTTCTCTCGAGGGTTTCTCCTATTCAGGGGGTATTCCCACCAATTTTCCACCCAACTATGTGTCTTTGGCATAGTTGGTTTCAGGTACACCTAGCGCCTCATCACTTTACCATAACCTTGTTTGGGCTTCAAGCACCATGCCTACTTCAGGTTCGTTCATTACGAACACGACTTTGCAACAGGTTGTTACCTCAATCCCAGTGTAACCCACCATTCTGAACACCCTTGTATCGTTAATGCCAGTTACCTGTCAGGCCCAACTGGTAGTTTCAAAGAATGTCTCTGTCAGTCCCTCCGTCCCTCTAGTTAGTGGCCAAGTTGTGCCACCACCTGGGGGGCAGAACCTGAATTTTTCTATGGTGTCGAGTGCCACTAATGTGAGCGGCTCACAATCTCACATGCTTGGTGATGAGCCCCAATTTTTGGTACAATTTGGGCTCATTTGGCCTACTTGATTTGCTCAAACCATTCATCTTTTATTGCTTATGCATTCATTTCTTGGTTTATTCGTGTTTTTTGTAGGAAGAAGGGTAGGCATTCTATCTACGTGACTAATACATGATGATTTCAGGTTTTTGGCATTAAAAGGGAGCAAAGACCACGAGAAAGGAGACAAGGAGACAGTAAGGTGGCACTGCTGGTTTTTAGGAGAGGATGTCCACAGTCTTGGGGACCTTCCTCGTGATTCCCACCATAGCTCCGAGCTCCAACCAATCTCCCCACTGAGATTAGAGGCAGCCAACCGTTCTACAGGAACAGCAGTTACAATTGTTCTACAGGATCAGCAGTTTAACCTTCAGTTGGACAGCCGAGCTCCACAAATCAAGGAAACCTGTTGGACTATCATTTTGCATAAATACTGAGGCTATAGCCTTTGATAGGAGCTTTTTGAACTTTTGCATTACTCTTGTAATTTCGAAGTACGAGCTACAACTCGGTGTTGGTTCTTTTTGTAAGCCAGTTTTGGCATGACATCAGATTTTTGGTTATGAATAAAGGCAGGCAGATTTTCATCTCATTCTGAGTTTCTAAGGGAGCTATAGCTCTCAGGTTAGGGCCCAACCTGAGAGCAATAGCTCTCCTCGGTGTTTTAATGTTATTTGCCTTTCGTTCCAGCACTTCGTTTCTTTACTTTGACATGCAATTCGAATATACAGTCTGCTGATTTAGTTTTTTATGAGATTGAATAGGATTAGTTTATGGTGAATTTGCTTCCAGTTGTTTAGGTTAGAAGAGGATAGTTATAATTCATTGGAGCTCCAGAAAAAGGTTGTTAGAGATCATTGCCATCTCTGCTTAGGGATTGGGGCGCAGTCCATATCAACCACCAAAAAGAAACGCAGTTCTTTTCACGTCCATGCAAGCTGCAACAGTTACTTTAGTCGTAGATCCATCCATGCACTTTAGTCTTGATCATTACTTCTCCATTTCACTTCCATGCACGAGTTTCTTTCACAAATTGCACTGCTGGTCATTGGTTCCAAATAGCACAGTTAACATAGGTTAAAGAGTTCTCGTTTTTGGTGACATTCATAGACAATTTGTTTCATCTACACTGCTCCACACCATTCCATTACCTTCCTCTTCTTTTCAACCACACCTGAAGCCACTCAACCGACCTCTGTTCAGCACGTTTACCTTCCAGCTCTCCCATTACTCACATAGCTCCATGTACTTAACCTTTCGTTGATCCCATCCTTCCAGCCATAAACCCACTGCATGCACTCTTTCTCCATCTGACTTCTCTGCTCCTGAGCCATCACCAGTTCCATCTCCATCTCACCTATCCTCCCACACCAATCCATCACTTCACCATCTCCCAAAACTCCCACGATCGAACATCCTGTAGAATTGCACAGACTTCCTGTAGAACCCCTGAGTTTCCTGTAGGATCCCCTGCAGACTTCCTGTAGAAGCCTGCAAACTCGATTGCTGAGCATCCGAACGTGGTAGACTTCTGTGGACTGATGCTAGAGACCCTCTGGGACCTCTCCTAGCCATCCTGACCTTGCCCATGCTTTCCTTCCATTCGAACCGCTCCTGCACAGTCAAACCCTAATCAAAAGCATCATCACAATAAATCCAACCACTTAATGAAAAAATACAAAAACATGTCTTTTCATATGCAAGTAGCTTAGATGCATGTATTTCAGCTCACTGCAAGTAATGGCATCATTGGTAGAAGTTTCATTCACAGTTTTGCATTGTAATGGCCTAGCTAGTCAAATTAGGGTTTACTAGGGTTTTCATGCTCTGTTGGCTTTCAGTTTCTTTCTGCAAGTAGATTAGCCTCCTTTGAGTTAGCTTTCGTCCATCACTCATAAAGCTTCTTCTGTGAGCATATAGAAGTTGGCTTGAGCCCTAGCGGACTTGTGCCAGCTAACCAAGTGACAGCTGCGACAAGAGCTAGTACTTGTGCATACAGCACCATCGCTTTGTCACACGGATTCTGTCAAGGGTGCGGACACGACTGACCTTCCTAGAAGTCTAAGACATTCTAATGACAAACAAGACAAAATGGAGTGATCTTTCTCTAAATACACCTTTTACAACATGAAAACTACAAGTGTTTAGGCTTACCTTATTCCAAAACGTTGTTGTTGAAGTCCGTTCTTGACGATCCGGATGAGCTCCTCCTTCAAGTCAATTCCTGCAACCACAAACAATCAAACAATTACCAAGCACTTGCATTTCATATAATAAAACATATATTCAACATGCAGACCAAGGAACACATGAAATAACTCATTAACACAAGCTATTGAGAAAAATAAACCAGTTTGTATTAATAACGAAACAAAGAAACTCTTACAACCTGGCCTTGGTGTTGTGCAAGTTCCTCCCAGGGTCCATCAAGGGTTTTCCTCTACTTTGACAAAGCTCACCCTCTCCCAAGTAGAATCAAGTGAAGACAATCTCTCCTCACAAAGGCTCTAATGGAAGACCTAAATCCTGCAGCATTTACCCAAAGAAAATGTATAGCTCCAACCTCCTCTCCTTCTGGCTCAATGCCTTTATTTATAGTGCTGTAAAGAGGTTATTCAGGTCCACTATCAATGGGATCATCCCCCTCTATGGGTGGGATAGCTCCCTTATTGATGGGATAAGTTCCCCCTTAATAGAGATACATGAACCAACTGGAGGCGCATCCATTTCATCAAACCGACCTCTAGAATGTTCTAGAAGTAACCACAAGTAACTTTTTCAAGATAAAACTCGCGCATTTTGCCTTTTACAGAGGGACGCACCTGTCCCTTAACATACAGAGCGTCCATGGACGCAGATTTTGTGAACATGGTCAGCGTCCCCGCAGGTAAGGCTAGAGAGAACCTGCGACCCCAGAGATAAACATAGTTTTTACAAGACTTTTCTCTCTTCTTTGAGTTTGAGATGGATAACAGAGGCATGAGACTTGCCTAAGAGGGTAGCATGACTGTTGATTTGAGCCATACTAACTGTAAGTAGTCAAGGTGACATTTTTTAGTGTAACAGATTGCCCCCTAAAGTGCGAAGCCTGGAATAGAATAGGGTTTTGTAATTCTAGGAAGGGTGAAGCGCTTTATCATTTCAAGGATTGCCTTGTGGATGGCCTGGTTGGAACCTGCAAATTTCAACACAAAATACATGGATAAGATTATATCATCACTGAGGTAGGCATTCCCATACTCAGATTCAAAACTTTAACTAATGGACTAACTATTCTGATACAGGAATGATCTTGCAGTACATCATTTTTATAGACTTTTGTAGACACAGTATGGACGCAGCCATCTGTTTATGATTAGTCTACATAGATAATGAATACAAAACTCCTCGCAGCCTGGATGGTAGAAACCAGATCCAGGGTCTTCACTTCTACTTCCCGAATTGGTACGATTCTAACCATGTGATTAAATGATTCGATGTCGAACATGGTAGAAACCACTTGATTACCAGTCAATGATGTAAACTGTTAACAAGTGTGAGAGAAACCACCAGTAATGTCAATGGTTCTCAAAGTACCAAGCACAACCCGTGAAATGTGAATAGATGTTTTGATGTCGAACACTTCACGGAATCCTCTGATCGAAAGTCAATGATGTAAACTGACGTCAAAGGCGAGAAACCTGCCATTGATGCATGCAGACTTCAAGGTACTGTCGATTCCTAAGTCATCTTTCTAGATAATGTGTCGATGTCGATAGAAAGCGACCCGTTGCAGGCAAGCCCGCAACACGAAATCATTGTTCAAGTTGAAGAAATGTTGCTGTAAGGACTGACTCAGGGATGGTCAAATGGATGACAAGTATTTTGCAGATGAAAGTTTTTGCTTGCAGACCTCTTGAACACATAACGACACAACAGATGGCTTGGTGACGTATAACTCAAAGTTAACCCCTGGAACCCGGTTAAAGACTTTCAACGTGACTTGGTCAACTGTGAGGTAAAAGATTTCCCAACCCAGGTGAATGAAAAGTGTCGTGTTCAAGAGCGGTAATAAAGTTTCTTCTGAGACAAAAGGTGACAAATAGGTTCATTCTTCTCTTTTTTTTCCCCCACCATTTCTGGCAAGTACCTCTTTATTTTTAACAAGCTTGAGGAGGATAACATATGCTTGATTACAAGCTCATCCTTCGGACGAGTCCAACCTAGTTTAAATTCGAACCCTAGGAAGGAGTGGTTCGTTCCTGTTTGTAATTGAACAGGTCCTCTACTGTAAAAATTTAACGAGCCCAGTATAGGAGAAACTCGGCGTTTTTCATTTTTAGAGAGTCTGAAAAAACTAAAGGAGACTCCACGTTGAACTTTTTCGTATATTTGTGTCCCTCAAGCCCGAAAAAGTATAAAATAATACCTGGGGGAACCGCTTGATCTTGCGACCAAGGAGTACTTTCATAATAGTGTCGTTAACCTGAAAAGTAAAAAGCGATCAAGGACACGTCGTTTTATTTCCTTATCGAGTTCGAAACGACAAAAACCCGGCAATCTTTTCCTGATTTTGCGGTCAGAAAAGAGCTAAAAGGGGACCGTCTTTTAATTCCGTTTTAACGAGTGAAAAAGAAACACTCGGCGATCTTTTCATGTTTTAGGAGTCAGAAAAGGGCTTAAAAGATGACCCTGAAATTTTGTTTGTGAAAAATTACAATTTCCCTCGAAATCCCTTTGTCCTGCACAAAAGCGACACATTACTCATACCTGTTTAAAATAGGCAAAAATACATTCAAAAACATCTTTTCATGGTAAAAAATGAACTAATTCATCCAAAAAACCTATAAAAAGACCTTTTACCATGTCATTTTTACCGTTTCACTGTTGAGGTTGAAAAAGGAGCTTTTGACAAGAAACTTCCCGTGGTCGCTGCGGAAAATCTGACCGTTGGAATCGAACGCCGTCTCATCCAGGTATTTTACACATCCCACTCTGCATTTCTATCCGTTTAGAATCAATTTTTAGGTTTTAGTTTCATTTTTTGGGGGGGTTTTGGTTTTGGAATGCGCCTCTCGGCGGACGCAGGTGCCCTTCGGGTGACCTGCGTCCCCCGACTTTTTCTCATACGGGAAAACGGTCGGAAGACGCAGCCCGCCTTCAGGCCAGCTGCGTCCGGGCGCCCTGTGCTACAAAGCCGGGGTGCGTCCTCCGAGAAACGCGCATTTCAAAACCCCAACTCTCTCAAAAAACCACCAAAAATTCCCAAATTAATTTCTAATGCTATTTTTGATATGCAGGGCATTAATCATGTTAGACTGGAGAGAAAGAGAGCATGTAGAGGAAGATGAAGCTGCAATAAATCATCAACCTTCCCTGGATGCCCTAAGAGCATGCGGATTATACAAATATTGGACCATACCGGGCATGAGGGGCCAGGTAAGATTCTTGGAATGGCTGGTTGAGCGATGGAACGTACAAGAACAATGCTTTTACATAGGAGGGCACCAGCTCGAGATAGAGCCCTCGGATGTATACTTTCTCACTGGCTTGCCAAACAGAGGTGAGCAACTCAGTCTTGCGGGGACTAGGCCGGGTGGCCAATCCCTTGATAGTCTCCGCGAGAATTGGTGCACACCTGGGGCTCACCATTCAAAAGGCATAGAGATAAAACACATCACTCTGCCGGAACTCAAAGTCATAGCGTTCACGGTTACCAGAATTTGCGGCGCGGCCGCTTTACACATTGCTTCCGGATCCCAAATGCGGATGGCAATTGACTGTTACCAAGGCACCATTTTCAACTGGTGTGAAGCTGTGTCGGCTCATATGAAGAGCCAACTGACCAAGGCAAAGAACGGACGACTAAAGACTTTTGGATATGGGCCTATAGTCGTGAGCTTTGCCTTGGAGAGAATTCCAATGCTGATCCCTCAGCAACTCACTGTTGATATCTTGGGTCCCCAGCAGCCAAAGCTGATACGATGGGTTGCGGCGATGGCCCGGCATCCTGACGAGGGCGCGACAGTAGTTCGATTCTCAGATAGTTATTTTGACTGGTTAGAGGGCCAGCTTTTTGTGATACAGGATTTTCCGTATGCCGGAATGGATTTCAGAGGTGATCCGGACATGGTTCTTCCACAGGGAGAACAATGGGACGACAGAGGTACTTTTTATTTTCACAAGTTTTCTAGTTATGTATTTTTTGTATTTTTTATATATATCGTCTCAAAACTAATAGTAAATCTTTCAAAATGCAGATGTTGGTCCACAGCGTCCAGCCAACCTCCGGCCTTATGATAGACTACATCCAGCTGCACCGGTACCGGCCCCACAGGATGCGACAGCAGAAGTACTAGCTGAGTTGGAGCATGATCTAGAGCGTCTCACGGCAGATATACCTGAGACTACTATGGACGACATTCCTATCAGGCTTCAGCGCTTCGTAGTCGCGGTCCCTGGACCGTTTAGGAGATTTTTGCGTAAGGTAGCCCGCGCAGTGGTGTCGTACAGAGAGCACCACCAGTGATTGACTAGTCACTTTTGTAGTCACATGTGACATTTTTGACTTTTTGTACTATCATTTTGCCGATCATAAGGTGTTTTAAACCTATGATCGAAGACGATGTATATATTTTTTGACACACTTCTATCTATATATATCACTATTACCGGCTTATCTTGTTTAACATATGTGATGAAATGTTTTTAAATTTACTTGCATGATTATCGTAAATGTCTGTCCAACATTCGAGAAGCAATTGCATCTGCTAATGTATTCAAAGACCTTGGAATATGTTGATATTCAATGTAATCAAATTCACGTTCCAAGAGACGCACTCTCAAAAACAACCTTAATAACACAGGATTTCTAATGGCATAAACTCTATTAAGCTGTAATACAACAAGTTCAGAATCTAACCTCACTATCAAACGTCGAATTCCAAATGAAATAGATTCGGATAATAATTCAACCACTGCACTGTATTCTGCAATGTTATTCGTTGTTTGACCGAGGCTTACCCCATGCATAGAAACTAACTCGTCAGAGGGTGAATAGATAACCCAAGCTGCGGAAGAGATATTCCGTGTACTACGACAAGCACCATCAACAAATCCAATGTATGTTTGGAGAGGCGTCGACATCTACAATATCAAGAGTAAAACCAAGATAAGCCAGAATAATGACGAAAAACCACACTTGCTAAGCTAAGCACACTGACTAAACTAACACACTTGCTAGCTAGAAAGAAAATCTAACCTATCTAAAAATTTCTCCATACCCATCATTTTAAGCATAATACCTCTTTAGGTAAAGTCCATTTCTGGGTTTACCCAAAGAGTCCCCATCAAAATCAACTAACTCATAAGCCCCTTTTGCTAGCTTTCGCTTTACAATGTAGGGCCCATGCCACATGGGAACGAATTTTCCGGCACCTAGCTTATCGTTAGCTTGATCATATAATAGTACTAGGTCTCCTTCCGAAAAACTTCGAGGGGTTACATTTTTATCGTACTGAGCTTTCATTCGTTTCGCGTGAGTCTCGATAGCTAAAGTAGCGTCACGTCGAGTCTCATCTAATTTAGCCAAGTATAATAACCGTTTCTCCTCTTCGGAAGTAGCTGGAAGTAATTCGACAGCCATTTGAAGTGATGGGATTTCGCATTCAATAGGTAACACAGCTTCTAAGCCATAAACTAGCTGGAAAGGGGTGAAACCTGTTGAATTTTTCACTGAAGTTCGATATGCCCATAGCGCCGAAAATAACATGTTATGCCAATTCGTTCGATGGATACCAATGATCCGTCGAATCATGATGACTAGAACTTTGTTGATTGACTCAACCAAACCGTTGGCTTGCGGATAATAAGGAGTAGAGCTATCGTGGCGCAAACCAAGCTGGCTTGTAAGCTCAGTCATCATGACGTTTCGAAAATGGCTCCCATGGTCAGTAATGATTGCTTGTGGGACACCAAACCTAGTTATGATATGATTGAATACGAAAACTGCAGCTGTCTTGCCGCTTGCGTCGAATGTAGGCATCGCCTCGGCCCATTTTGTAAAATAATCAACCGCGAGGATGATATACGCATGCCCCCCGGCCGAGTGAGGGTTACAAGTAATAAAGTCAATGCCCCATTTGGCGAATGGACCAGCGGCAATTATAGGGTGGAGAGGAGCAGGTGGAGCGCGCATCTTTCGATCAAACACTTGACAGTTGTGGCATGTTCTGACAGCAAGGATACAATCTTTAAACATAGACGGCCAGAAATAGCCAGCGCGCAACACCTTCTGAGCTGTGGCATACCCAGACATATGACCGCCACATGCTCCAGAGTGACAATCATTCAAAACTCTCTCAGCCTCGTCGTGAGTTAAACAACGTCGAAAAACTAAGTCTGCCCCCCGGCGATAAAGTGTATCTCCAATAATTCTGTATTGCTGGGATCGAAACCGAATTTTTCGACGGTCTTCCTTGGAAGCTTCAGGCCGAAAGGTTTGGGTTTGGAGATAGATGATTATATCCCCATACCACGGATCTAAAGTGCTAATAAGAAACAAAGATTCGTCCACAATGGACTCCTCTGCCACAGTCTCTGTGTCAGCACTCGGGAAATCACACATCAATTCCGCAAAAACTAAAGATTTCTTAGACTTGGACTTCTCGAACTCCAAGTCGAACTCTTGCAGGATAACAATCCATTTAGAGTACTTGCCCCCTAGCAGTTGTTTTGTCAAAATATAAATCATAGGGTTGCAATCCGAAATAACTGTAGTCTTGCGGAGAAGAATGTAGTGACGAAAACGCTGGACAGCTTGAACGGCTGCCAGGGCCAATTTCTCCACATGCGAATATTTTAACTCAGTGGGATTTAAGGTTCTACTAAGATAATATATCACATGCTCTGCTTTGAATTCATCTTCTTGAACTAACACCATTCCAATGGTGGAATGCGAAGCTGCGAGGTATAAGAAGTAGTCCTGGTTGTAGTTGGGAGGATGCAATAACGGTGCATGGGTCAACGCGTGTTTCAGTGCATCAAAAGATTGTTGGGCAATCTCGTCCCAAAAGAATTGTGCGTTCTGTTTCAACAACCGTGTAAAACCTTTAGTGACCTCGGCGTAGTTTGGGATGAATCGGCGTAAAAAGTTCGCTTTCCCTTGCAAACTTTGGAGTTGGCGCAAACTCGAAGGAGGAGGCAATTTGATGATAGCCTCGACTTTCGAGGGATCGACGCGAATGCCGGCTTTTGAAACAACAAATCCCAGCAATCGACCTGTTTCTATACAGAAAACACACTTGTGGGGATTCAACCGAATTCGATAATGCCTACACCTCATAAAGATTGCTCGTAGGTGGACAAGGTGATCAGCTCGTTGTAAAGAATGAGCAGGCAAATCATCGAGATAGGGTTGCACAATGTGCTTGATGTCATGAAATGCATAAGACATTGCCCGTTGAAAAGTGGCCCCGGCATTCTTAAGTCCAAAAGGTAATTTGCAATAAGCAAATGTCCCCCATGGACAAATGAATGCCGTTTTTGGTTGATCGGCAGGTAGAATATTGATTTGATTATAGCCGGAGAAACCATCCATGAAGGAAAACATCTCACTTCCGGCACAATCATCAATTATTTGATCGATATAAGGCGTAGGATAGTTGTCTTTTGGACAAGCTCGATTGATATCCCTATAGTCGATACAGATTCTTATTGTTCCTTGTTTTTTATTGACGGGAACAATATTCGATACCCAATCCGTTAACGGGATCGGATAAATGAAACCTGCTTTCAACAGCTTTTCGACTTCTGCTTTAATCGCAGCCGCTTTTCGAGGGTGAATCTGACGCAACCGTTGCCGAATGGGTTTAGCATCCGGGTAGGTTTTGATTTCATGAACAACAATGGCAGGATCAATTCCCGCATTTCCTCGTAAGACCAGGCAAACACGTCGCGGAATTCTTGGAATAGGGCCTTGTAAGTTTGGATTTCTTTTTCAGTACATGCGGCACCTATATGAATGTTCTCCTCGATTCCGGGCTTCACTGAAATATCAATGGGAATTGTACGAGAAATATTCCCTAAATTCAGCTCTGAATCAGAATGTTTCGTTGGATCCTGAGCGTCTTTGACATATTCAGCGGTAAAGATAGATGAAAAATCATTTTCAAATGCATCATCCTTAGGTAAAAACGAAGATCTGTGATGGAGATCTTCCCATGGTAGATCATCTACACTTAGGATTTCGCGAAGTTGTTCGTCAGATGACACTTCTTCGGGAAACGTTATCCGTTCTAAGGGTGAGGTGAAAAGTGACTCTTCACTGACCACATTCATTTGGTCGGTTGAATGAAAGTCGGTAAAAGACATAAGAGCTTCATAAGCAATCTCATACGGACTCAACGGCATAACATCACCGAGTGAGTCTAGCTCAGAGTCAGAGGGAACATACCAAGGATCATCATAAATAATGTTTTCTGACGTGATCATATGAATTGTTGCGAACGAAGGGTCTGCATTGAGTGGAGGGAGAGGAAAAGTTCCCAGTAAACCGGAATCCTTAACTAAACCTACACCAATGTCCCTATAAGGGATTGTCGTTTTACCGACATGCTGGATAGTTTCTAAAGAGGTTGGGTCGGATGAAAAGTATGTCAGCTGATCAATAGTCACGATCTTACCGTTATGTGGAAACTTAATGACTCTGAAGACCGATGAAACGACCGCTGTCATAGCATATGACCAACTTCGACCCAAAAGAAGGTTGTAGTCTAGAGGGGCATCAACCACTTCCACATCCAGACTAACGGTTTTACCTTCGACCCCTATAGGCAATTCTTGTAGAATACCAAACGGACGGAACCCACGGCCATCAAAGGCCTTAAGGATGGTGGGGGATTGGTTCAATGAAGGAGAACCAAGCGATCTCCAACATTGAATCGACATAATACACGTAGAAGCTCCCTCATCAATCACAGTCCGATGAATAGGCCTGTTTTTGACTATCACTGGAATTTGGAAAGCCATTTGATGGGGGAGACGTGGTGTACTACTTTCTAGATCAAAGATCATTAGGTTCGGGTCCTGAACATCGACAGCTCCAATAGCCGACAAAAGCAATTTTCGTTGCGCTGGACATGATTGCAGCACTTCGAGTGCCGACATTGCTGAAGGTGAAACAGCTAAGTCTTCAACAATGTTGTAATTCTGGGCTGCTCTCGCATGTGGATTGAAAGCAGACCTTCGAAGTACACCCTTGGCGGGCGGCTTAATCACTAAGTCTGGGTTAGGTTTTTCGATCTGTAGTGGATCGGAACCAGGAGCTGAGGTTGATGGGTTAGAGTGAGAAGATTCTGCTTCCTTACCATCAACAGGAGCCTTACTACCATAATCTTGCGATCGAGTCGCAATCCTGACATGAGACATCATCAAAATGGGTTCTTCACTGGCATTCGAAGAAGAACCTATCATCTTATTCTCCTGCTCTGGAAATGGATTTTTTAACACAGCAGGAGTGGGAGAACCTTTGACTATTTTCACTACCTCGGCCCGATGAGGGCAGTCTCTCGTAAAATGATCTTCTTCACAAATAAGACAAGGATAGCGAGGTTTGCGCTTTTCGTCATTGGTTTCCGACTTTTCCGTTTTCTCCTTTGGAGCCTTGTCTGCTTTAGCCTTCTTCTTTCCTTTCTTCTTTCCACCGTTTTTGGATTTGGCCGTAGATGACTCTACAGCGTGAATGTCGGCGGTAAGTTCAGGAGGAGAAGACTCTCCTGTCGGAGAATCAGGCAAAGTGATAATTGGAGTATTGGAGGTCTTGGAAGACTTCTTCTTACTCTTCGTAGTCACGATACCGATCATACCATCAGCGGCATGAGATCCCGAAGGAGCAGCAGCGATTTGGTTTGACTTTGGAAGATCCGGAATTTTCTCATGTAACGTACCCGACTGAGTGTAAACTAAGTCAAGGTATTGTGCCTGAGCAATGACTTGCTCCTCAGTAACTACTCCGGCCTTAGCTACATCTTCAGTAATTCTTGGTAATAATGATTTGACAAACCATTCAGCTAAGATTTGGTCCGGGATAAAAACTTTCACTAATCTTCTTCGACGTCTCCACTCATGGATGTGATCAGAAATGTACGTGGATGTCGATTGTTTTAGCGAAGTTAATAATTCTGTACCATTATCGTATCTGACTGGTAACTGAAAATGAGTTAAGAATGAGGTAGCTAACTGGCTAAAGTTGTAAAAAGAGGCCCGTGGTAACTCAATGTACCACTTGGCTGCGAGACCAATGAGTGTACGCTGGAAAAGACGTAAGCGGATGGAATCATCTGAGATGGAATTTGATGCACACCAGAGGTGGTAAGTCATCACGTGATTAGACGGATCCTCTCCAGACTTACCTTCGAACTTGGGTATATCGCTGGGCAACTTATTTGGCATTGGCGGCCAGAAGGGAAGATATTGAATTGGATCGTTCGTTAGGCGCGTCAAGTCGGGTAAATCTAAAGTTGCAATAAATGGTAACTGCCGGTTAGGATCTCTAAAACTCTGAGTCACAATACCAGCCCCAGGAGGAGGATATCCAGGATAACTAGGAACAGGAGTCGCATTGGGGATATTATATCCTCCTGGAAAACCAGGATTAACCGGACCGTACTGGGGTTGCTGAGGTGGTTGATAAGTGTACCCAGGATACGGTTGATACTGGTAAACCGGTTGTTGGGCAGCTTGCCCAGGTTGATACTGTCCCTGGTACGGAGGTTGAACAAATTGAGGTTGAGTAGTAACAACCGTACTTGTACCAGGTTGGCCTGCAGGCATCTGGACTGTGGTTTGAACCGTGGGTCCAGACAACGGTACAGATGTCTGAGGAGTGGTTACAGGGACAGTAGAAACCGGAGCTGCCGATACTCCAGAAGTAAGCATGGTAGATGAAGCGGTAGTTGCTGCAGCCGTGTGAGGTGGAGTACCAGGTGCAATTGGCGGCTGAGTAACTACAGAAGTTACAGGGGTCTGAACACTTGACTGGACAGGTTGCGGTTGCTGGGGTGGACCAGGAACTGCAGGTTGTCCTGCTTGAGGTACCGACTGTATACTTGGTTGCGACATCTGTTGACCCTGTGACGGATCCCATGTTAACATTCCAGGGTATTGACTCGTAACAGGTTGAGGATACTGAGATCCATAGCCGTATTGAGGATAGGGTTGATAACTGTAAGGTGCAGTCCCATATGATTGCCCTTGAGGTGGTTGATAACCTTGACCAGGGTATTGACCCGTAGGTTGATAACCTTGAGGTAAATACGAATACTGGGGTTGACCTTGACCTTGAGGTTGGTATCCTTGAGGTTGATACCCTTGGGGTTGATACCCTTGGGGTTGATACCCTTGGGGTTGCCATCCTTGAGGTTGCCATCCTTGAGGTTGATACTGATACTGAGGTTGACTTTGGGGTACATATTGAGGCTGGGGTTGATACCCTTGAGGTTGCCCCCCAGTCACGAATGAAGTACCTTGAGGTTGCCCCCCAGGCATTAACGAAGGTTGCCCCCCAGGCGGTAATTGGCCACCTTGAGGTTGGTTAATGGGAGTTGAACCTGACATCATATAAACTTCACCTATACTCAATGGTACATTACCACTGTTTCCAACTAATAACCCATGATCAACAGGTTGAGGAGATGCTCCCGCAAAGGTACCAGAAAGTGATTGATACCCAGTAGGAACAGAAGGACCGCCATGTAAAAATGATTCAGGACTTTGTGAAAACACAGATGACTGACCAGACATATTTACAGGAGAATGAATTCCTCTAGGTGGAACCGGAGTACGAGGTGTAGAAAAACCTACTGAGTTGTCTAAAAAATTGGTTAATGCAAGGTACCAAGATTCACTTCTAGGAGGACTGTAAAAGATGGATTCACGCTCCCTTAGATCAAGGGTAATTAGATCTTCAGAATCAGAAACGCCTATTTCTTCCTCTGGAACAAGTTCTTCTATAGCAATTAATCCAACAGGAAGATTTTCGGTGATAATTCTTTCTATTCTTGGTGAATCAGGAACACTAGGAGTTGGAGTAACAGGTTCTGAAATTTCAGGTTCTTCGCCTGTTTCACTGGCAGATGAAAAACTACCAGCAAGCTCGGAAACTGTAACAGCTTCGGGATTGTAACCTGTTTCTAAACTTTGGTAATCTGGATGGACTACCAAGGAAAATTCTCCTTCTTCAGGTGATCCTACTCTACTGCCACTAGGAGGAGTTACAAGGACCTTTAACCCTTCTAAATTACCTGGGTCGTCTCGAGGAGGGGATCCCCTAAGTCTACGGGATCTTCTCAACAATTCGGCCACAGAAACAACTTCAGGAGACTGGCCCGCAATTCGACGGGACCTTCTCGGTAATTCCGCCACAATTAAAGATTTTAACTACAACACACGAAAACAAAGTAAAAAATTTCAAATCAAACCACCTAAAGTCTTCTAAAGAACCAATCAAATTTGAAGCACACGCCTAAATAATCTAGAGCGTCAAACCACACACAAACAGTAGTCTTCCGGACCAAAAACGCTAGTTGGTGATTAGGCCCAACCTCGCAGGATTCAGTACAGAAATAGTGGGTGGAACAGTTACCCCGGCAACCTGCTTAATGAATAGACTGGACCAAGTTCCTCCACTTTAACCGTCTCGAAGTGAAGCGAACCCCCCAGAAAATCCAAGTGAGTATAACCGACGTCTGCTCCAGGTACAGTGGGACCTTCCCTCCACCGTCACCTTGGGTAGAATCCTAGATATTATGGCCACTAAGGTTACCAATCACAACAATTACACCTGGGGGAACAGTCTAAACTCCGACAGCACGCAAGGGCAGAGTAGCAAGCTCCAATCCCCTTACCGGCTCCTTGACAACAATCCAAGGTTTACCGATAAGTGACCCCTGGCTCCTCGACAATGGTTAATCCGAGGTTTACCGTTTGTAATACGTACTGCCTGGCGTCGTTCCCAACGAGGGAGGAATGATCCCCTCACTGGTTCGGACACGAGCTCGTGCTTCTCCTTTAAGAGGAGCTTTCCCAGAATGTAACTGAAACAATTGGATTTGTTCTACTCAAGATAGACTATCTGTTTGGTTTTGTAGTCTTGGAGAGTTAAGTACTCACCTACTCCAAGACCCTAGCCTAAGCTATGTTGGTGCTTCAGAGCCCTAGAAAAATAAAGATTTACTAGATTGATTTTAATTTAAGCGTTACTTTTAAGGTTGTTTCTTAAGTCAAAAGGTGATGGAAGTGAAACCAGTGGTGTGTTGACTCGACTCGAAACCACTACAAAATGCACCTAGAATGATTTATCCACTACTTTACTTTTTCGATGAATTGCTTAACTAAAAAGTTGAGAGAATGCAATCTTTATAAAAGCAACTTCTTAATTGAAGACAATCAAAGAAACAATTCGTTTGTCTTTTCCAAGCATAAAAACATAACTTCTCTTTACATGCACGAAAAAACTCTTTTCTTCTTTTGAAAACAAAAAGCTACTTGAAACAAGACTTTTTAAGAAGATGTTTTTGTATTTTTCTTTTAATAAAGCAAGTAAATCTAATATAACCAAAAATCAATCTTAACAACTCTTAAAATCTATGAAAATGCACTCATAAGCAAACTAAAGGCAAATTTACTCTAAGCAATCTTAACGAGGCCAAAACTAACAATGATTATTTCTAAGGTGTTTTACTTGATCACAATCAAATCAAGGACTAGCTTATTGCAGAATCAAAAACTAGCCAAAACAAAACTCTAATCTTTTTGTTCTTTTTGTAAAATGGAAATCAATACTTTATAAACAAGTAATTCGAAATTTGACCCAAAACAACTCAAATGGCAAGTTGCTCACAAAAGGAGACTTTACGACAGGCCCGACTTCTAAGAAGGTTGACTAACCAGAGAGATCTAAGGCTGGACAACTTTCTACTATCAAAGTCACTACAAAGCCTTTCCAAAAATCAAACCCTAGGTCGAAACTTCGTTGAAAACCACTAAAACACTCAAAGCTCACAAAACTAGTTCAGGTGAAAATTCTTGACAGGGTACTAAAGGATCTGGGCAGAAAACACTAAGGAAAAACAAAATCTAAAAGTAATTTGAAGCAAAAATGGAATTTTCTTAAGTTTTACAGGAAGACGCAGGCAACCCGTTGTCACAGGTGCGGCCCCGCTCTGTGCAGACGGCAACAGCGCGTCCAAAGACGCACTGTGCAGTACTAAGAGGGTGCGTCCTTCGGGAAAAATGAAGAAAAACCAAATCTAACTAAATTAAAGCTAAGCCACCCAAATACTAATTCTCACAGTCAAAAACCAGAAAATAAAAACGATTTTCTCAAAGCAAAGTTCATATAAAGGAAAAGACTCTCTCATTAATGGATTCCCCAGCGGAGTCGCCAATTTGTCACACGGATTCTGTCAAGGGTGCGGACACGACTGACCTTCCTAGAAGTCTAAGACATTCTAATGACAAACAAGACAAAATGGAGTGATCTTTCTCTAAATACACCTTTTACAACATGAAAACTACAAGTGTTTAGGCTTACCTTATTCCAAAACGCTGTTGTTGAAGTCCGTTCTTGACGATCCGGATGAGCTCCTCCTTCAAGTCAATTCCTGCAACCACAAACAATCAAACAATTACCAAGCACTTGCATTTCATATAATAAAACATATATTCAACATGCAGACCAAGGAACACATGAAATAACTCATTAACACAAGCTATTGAGAAAAATAAACCAGTTTGTATTAATAACGAAACAAAGAAACTCTTACAACCTGGCCTTGGTGTTGTGCAAGTTCCTCCCAGGGTCCATCAAGGGTTTTCCTCTACTTTGACAAAGCTCACCCTCTCCCAAGTAGAATCAAGTGAAGACAATCTCTCCTCACAAAGGCTCTAATGGAAGACCTAAATCCTGCAACATTTACCCAAAGAAAATGTATAGCTCCAACCTCCTCTCCTTCTGGCTCAATGCCTTTATTTATAGTGCTGTAAAGAGGTTATTCAGGTCCACTATCAATGGGATCATCCCCCTCTATGGGTGGGATAGCTCCCTTATTGATGGGATAAGTTCCCCCTTAATAGAGATACATGAACCAACTGGAGGCGCATCCATTTCATCAAACCGACCTCTAGAATGTTCTAGAAGTAACCACAAGTAACTTTTTCAAGATAAAACTCGCGCATTTTGCCTTTTACAGAGGGACGCACCTGTCCCTTAACATACAGAGCGTCCATGGACGCAGATTTTGTGAACATGGTCAGCGTCCCCGCAGGTAAGGCTAGAGAGAACCTGCGACCCCAGAGATAAACATAGTTTTTACAAGACTTTTCTCTCTTCTTTGAGTTTGAGATGGATAACAGAGGCATGAGACTTGCCTAAGAGGGTAGCATGACTGTTGATTTGAGCCATACTAACTGTAAGTATTCAAGGTGACATTTTTTAGTGTAACACGCTTCCAAGTTTGTACGAACTACCGGGTTGATAAAATTAGAGATAGGAAGCTCCAGGAGTTGTAGCATTATTGCTACAATACTGGAGCCCACCATCTTTTTGGCGCCGTTGCTGGGGAAGCGTCAGAGTATTAGTAATTGTTGCTTTTCTTCTACTTTCTTACTCTTGCCTTCTGCTAAGTAGTTTATTTCATTTCCATTCTGCAAAAGTAGCATAGACATTTCCTGCTTTCATAGATTAGCATTTCCTTTCTGCAAGCGTAAACTAGCATTTCCATTCTTGCAATTTCATTTGAGCAAAGTAGATTAGTTCTTTCCTGCTTCCAGTTTAATTTTGCATCTTTCATAGTTAGTTGTAGATCAATCTGTTTCAGTTTTGCAGGTACCAAGAAGAAAAAAAAGCAAAAACACTCAAAAGAAAAAGAAAGTCTTTTCCATTTCATGCCTCGTAGGAACTGAGATAGATCAGGCAAATTCCTACCAAACACCCCCACCACATCACTGAGTCACCCTTCTCTCTTCTTTGGTGACAGTGACCCAGAAGAACCTATAGGTGAACATCCTGAGATATACAAAGATCCTATAGTAGAAGAAGAGTTAGAGACCACTCCATCTGAAGCTATGGCTGACAATCGAAGAGAAGATGAGAGAATAGAAGGTGCCTTCCCCATCCGAGAGACCAATGGAGAGATGAAAATGAAGAACATTAGCCCCTCTGCCTTACCTCACTTCCATGGGCTGACTACTGAGGATCCGGATACCTTCCTGTTTGAGTTTGCTGTCCTTTGTAGAACCTATGACTATACTGAAGATGAGCAAAATCTGAAACTTTTCCCTTCCACTCTTAAGGATGCAGCATTACGCTGGTTCATGGGCTTACCTGGGAATAGTATCACCACTTGGGCTCAGATGCAGCAAGCTTTCAATACCAAGTACCGGGATTACTGTAGGTCCAAGGAAACAAAGGGGGAAATCTTTCGGATGACCATGGGAAATGATGAGTCCTTAGAGGATTATGAGGAGAGATTCCAACTAAGCTATAAGCGGGCCAGGTGCACACTTGACCCTGAATCCCTCAAGTTGGTCCTGCTCCGAGGAGTCCCTGAGGACCTCTTAGATACCCTTCACATGTTAGCTGGGGGGGGACATTTACCAACTGCCTTATGAGGACATCAAGACTGTGTTTAGAAACCACTCCAGGGCAGCTCGGAAATGAGGTAGAGGAAACCACCTCTCAACTAGTGTCCCTTTCTCCAAACATGAGCTTGCAAATCAATTAGAAGATCTTAAGAGTGAGGTGAGACAAACCATTGCCATGCAGCTTGACACATTCAGGATTCAACAAAAGAAAGAAGAAGCTGAGAGAGCCTTGGCTGTCTTCTGCCCTAGGTGCACAAGGAGACACCCTAAGAACGAATGTCCGTTGCATTCGGTTGAAGTGTGTTTCGTTTGTGAGGAGGACCATCCCACAAATCAGTGTCCAACCTTACCTGGGTTTAAAGCCATGTACCAAGGGATAGAAGCTCCCACTGAACCTCTCTATTACCTCAACCAAAGGAGGCCACAAGGATCTAGACCTTATCAGCAGGGGATGCAAGGGGCATCTCAAGCTTATTACAGCCCCAACCAATCGACTCCTATGCCTTCCTGGGGTCCCCCTGCTCATCCTTCATGGTCCATGCCTCCTCCATGGTCTTATCCACCTTAGTACCCCACTCAACCTACTTCTCATTCATATCACTCACATGCCCAGCCACAGCCTCAATGGAATGCACCTCAGTCGGGGTGGAGGCCCCAATACAACACTCCTCCTGCCATCTTGCCTCCACCACCAGTTCAACCTCAGCCATTACCTCCTGCTCCTCCAAGGCAACCTCAAATGCCTGCTCAACCAAACCCGAACCCCAACAATAGACAGGCCCAGCAGGTATGCACTGGGGAAACCTCATGCCCTACCTATGCTGTGGAGATCCAGGAGATCAATCTTCGATCTGGAAAGACTCTACCAGATCGCCAACCTCCTCCCCCAGAAGATGAGGAAGATAAACAGGAAAGTGAACCAAAGGCTATTCCACCCTTTCCTGAGAGACTAACAGCCACCACACAACCCAACCCAGAGGAGGATGAGCTTCTGGGTGAGCTCAAGCAGTTGTGTGTAAAAATACCACTTCTCCAAGCCATCAAGGATGTGCCAATATACAACAAACTAGGTAAGGAGAAGTGTTTCAAACACCCAGGCAGACGGAAGAAAGATGCTTCAACTATCAATGTCATAGGACAACTGTCTGACCTTATGTTAGGACAAGTCATCTGCCCAAAGTACCTAGATCCTGGAAGTCTTGTAGTAGATGTCCACATCAATGGCACCATTATACCTCACACCTTGATTGATCTGGGGGCTGCCATTAATGTGATGACCAGGGATACCATGCTTAAACTCAATCTTCAGGGTTCCTTGAGGAAGACCTCGACCGTACTGCAATTAGAAGATCGCTCCACCGTGACTCCCGAAGGGATTGTGGAGGATGTCTTGGTCTCTATTGACTCTTGGGAATACCCTGCAGACTTCCTGGTTCTGCAACCAAAGGTAAAGCTTACTGGATATCCTCTCATTTTGGGAAGGCCTTGGTTAGCTACTGCAGATGCTTACATAAGTTGTCGTGCAGGAAACATGACCATCAAAAATGGTCCCATGTCCAAGCAGCTAGTCCTATACCCTCCTGCCCAACCCTCCTTAGAGCATGACTTACCACTCTGGTTGGAAGAAGGAGAGGAAGACGAGGTGTACTCAGCACCTCTGTGCACCTTAGATACCACTAGAAGAGACCCCCAAACCGAGGATGACTTGATCGAGACCTTGATCCAGAATCCACCTTCCAGTGCACTACCCTTAGAGAAATTGGTGGAGGATGCCCAAGTTAGCACCTTAGTGGATCTTTGTACAACCAACCCTGTTACTCCCAGAGTCAAGAATGTGGAGTTCGGCCCTGAGAAAGCATTGAAGATCAGCTCCTCCCTATCTCCTTCCCACGAAAAGGAGCTGTGTAGTCTGTTGGCCAACCACCTAGATGCTTTTGCTTGGAGCTATAAGGAGATGAAAGGAGTCCATCCTTCAGTCTGTACCCATCATATATACATCAAAGAGGATTGTAAACCAGTTAGGCAACCTCAGAGGAGAATGAATCCAGCCCTTAAGGACATTGTCAAGGAAGAATTGCAAAAACTGTTGGATGTCGGGTTCATCTACCCCATCTCAGATAGTGAATGGGTGTCCCCTCTAGTGTTGGTTCCCAGAAAAATGGGAAATGGAGAATCTGTGTGGACTACCGAGAACTGAACAAAGCTACCAAGAAAGACCATTTCCCTCTACCTTTCATAGATCAAGTGTTGGATGGACTGGCAGGAAAGAAGTTCTTCTCTTTCCTGGATGGGTTTAGCGGGTACAACCAAATCCAAATCAGCCCGGAAGACCAAGATAAGACCACCTTCACTTGTCCTTGGGGTACCTTTGCCTACCGAGTCCTTCCCTTTGGGCTATGCAATGCTCCTGCTACCTTCCAGAGAGCTGTCTTGAGCATCTTCTCGGAGCTGGTCCATGATGCAGTAGAAATCTATATGGATGACTTTACTCCTTATGGGGCCAACTTCCAGGAAGCATTGTCCAACCTGGGAAAAGTCCTAACCAAATGCACCGAGATGAACTTGTCCCTTAGTCCTGAAAAATGTGAATTCCTAATGACTGAAGGGACCGTGCTAGGCCATACCATTTCTTGCCAAGGGTTGCAGGTGGATCCTAACAAAATTGCTCTCATCAAGAGGGTTCCACCTCCTCAAAAGGTAAGGGATGTCCGGAGTTTCTTGGGATTAGCAGGATACTACCAGAGATTCATTAAAGATTTCAGCAAGCTAGCCTCGCCATTGTTTGGTCTGTTGGCAAAAGATGTGGAGTTTAAATGGACTGGCGATTGTTAGAGGGCTTTAAATGAATTAAAGGACAAGTTGGTGTCAGCCCCAATCCTGAGAGGTCCAAACTGGGCCCTACCTTTCCACATCCACACTGATGCCTCGAACAAAGCCATAGGTGCAGCTTTAGGACAAGTTGAGCAAAAACTTCCATATGCCATTTACTTTGTTAGCAAAAACTTGTCCAAAGCTGAGCTGAATTACATTGTAACCGAGAAAGAATTCTTGGTTGTGGTCCATGCACTGAACAAGTTCCGACATTATATTACTGGTTACCAGACCTTTGTACATACTGACCATGCTGCAATTAGATATTTAATGAATAAACCAGATGTGAATGCTCGTATTATTAGATGGTTAATTTTATTGCAGCAGTTTGATTTGACCATTGTTGACAAACCAGGTAGAGAAAATGTTGTTGCTGAATTTTTATCTAGATTGGATCTGTCTGCAGATGAGGATGGAACAGCGGATGACCAGATGCCCGATGAACATTTGTTTGCTATTTCAGTACTCTCTCCATGGTTTGCTGATATAGCAAACTATCTTGTTTCAGCACAGTTCCTTCCGCACCTATCTTCCAGAGAGAAGAGCAGAATCATCAGAAAAAGTGCCTCATTTACTTGGATCGGGGGCAATCTGTTCAAGCTTGGCCCCGATCAGATCTTAAGGCGTTGTGTAAGGGAGGAGGAAGTCTTTGATATCCTCCTCACTTGTCATGATGGGCCTTGTGGAGGACATTTTGCAGCAAAGAGAAGTGCCTTCAAAATCCTGCAGGCAGGCTACTATTGGCCCACACTTCATCAAGATGTCAGAAGATATGTCAGTCAGTGTGACCAATGCCAAAGAATGGGGAAACCGACCCAAAGGGATGAGATGCCTCTCCAACCTCAAGTGACTCTTGAGCCATTTGAGAAGTGGGGCATGGACTTTGTGGGCCCAATCAACCCCTCTTCGAGGCAAAGGTCTTACATCATTGTGTGTATTGACTATTTGACAAAGTGGGCAGAGACCAAGGCAATCAAAGCAGCCACAGAAGAAAAGGTGGCCGAGTTCCTAAGAGAAAACATCTTCTATAAGTTTGGCTATCCAAGAGAGCTGGTCACCGATCAAGGGAGCCAGTTCACCTCCAACCTGGTTGAAGATCTACTAGCTCATCACAAGATCAAGCATAGGACTTCCACCCCTTATCACCCTCAAGCAAATGGGCAGGTGGAAGTCACCAATAGAGCATTAGAAGGGATCTTGACTAAGGTGGTGAGCAGCAGCAGAAAGGACTGGGCAGATCGCCTGGTTGAAGCCACATGGGCTTACAACACCACTTGGAAGACCACCACCGGCTTCACACCGTATGAGCTGGTCTATTGGAAGAAAGCTTTGCTGTCCATTGAGTTTGAATACAACACTTTGAGGATGGCAGCTCAGCTGGACCTAGATCTCAGCCATGCACAACAAGAAAGGCTACTGCAGCTGAATGGCCTGGATGAGCACCGAATTCAAGCCCTCCTTCACTCAGAAGTGGTTCAACTTCAGAGAAAGGTGTGGCATGACCAACATCTCCATGACAAGAAATTTCAGCCGGGAGATTGGGCTTTGTTGTATGACTCCAGATACAAAGATTTCAAGGGGAAGCTGAGAACCAGATGGCTAGGACCATATGCAGTGGAAAAATGCCATGACAATGGATCTGTCCTCATTCGAACCATTGATGAGGAAGCCATTCCCATGCTTGTCAATGGGCATCGATTGAAGATCTACAGGAGACCTCTCTCAAGACAAGAGTTCATCAAAACTATGGAGAAATCTGTATTGGTCCTAGAGAAGGGTTCTGCCTCTGCTTTTGGCATACTCTGAGGGATATATAAAAAAAAATAAAAATAAATAAAAATAAATAAAATAAATAAATAATAAAGTTCCTTGGGTGAAAACCTCTCTGAGGCGCCCAAGGCAGGTGGTAGGGGTGAAAACCTCATTGAGGCGCCCCTATTGTCTTTCAAAAAAAAAAAAAAAAAAGAGAAAAGGTTTGAAAAAGATCCTTGAGTGAAAACCTCTCTGAGGCGCTCAGGGCAGATGGCACGGGTGAAAACCTCTTTGAGGCGCCCCTGTTATCTTTCAAAAAAAAAAGAGAAAAAAAAAAGAAAAAAACAATAAGCAAAATATGGTAAAATTGCATGCAGATTGCAGATGTTCTATGGAGGAGAGGAAGCCCTTCAACTCAAAGCCAAGGGTCCTTATCATGCTGTCAAGAGACCTCACCAGCACCTCCTCCAAGGGTACCCATGTTTTTTCAAGGTATGTGCAATTTTATCATGGTTTGAGTCCTCTACAGGAAGATGCAGTCTTTCTACAGGAAGATGCAGTCTTTCTACAGGAAGACGCGGATTTTCTACAGGAAAGTGCATACTTTCTACAGGAAGCCCGAACTTTCTACAAGAAGCTTTGTGTTCTACAGGAAACTTCCTGTAGAAGTTTGGGACGGCCCAGAATTCATTTTAAAAGGAGATCTAGCGACTACGGATCGGTTTGGACGCATGCAAGCCTCTGTTGGCACCCTTGCACATTGATGTTACCTTGCTCCACCATCCTTGTCGACATGCAACCAAGTTCCCTGCACCAACAAAGCAGATCGATGAGTTCTCGAGGGAAGAGTCATTTTCAAAGATAAACAAGTGCTGAGATCTCATACCACAGGCATCCGAAGCTCCGGGAGCGTGATCGAAAGTCCAGATCCTCCGTCGTGCAGCATGCACCCAAGGAGGAAGAACTGTTACGAGACACCCCGCGGGAATCCTGTAACAGTTAAACCTGCTAGAGTGGATACCATTCACAACACCGCCATCTGCAATGAAACGCGGGCGCATGCAACCAAAACATCCACTCCATCGTCGGCAGCCTGTAACCATGAGCCTCCGGGTCTGTGTAAGTTCGCATGCAGCAGGTAGATCCACTCACCATCGTCCAAAAACTGGAAAAATCGTGTGCAGCCACGCAGGTAAGTGTCTCGACCCTTCCTTCCATCAAATTGCATGAATTTTACTTTGAATTGTTTGCACAGCGTAAAAGTGAATGGTTGAGCAGCCGTATGGCCAGTCGACTGGCCACGTCGGCTAGTTATGGTATAATTGGATGTTTGGGTGGCGGCCACGACAAAGAGAATGAGCAGCACGCATGTGAGAACACTCCCGTCGGAAGCAATGAGTTTAACAGAAAAAGGCGGCGGCAGATCTGTGGGAATGGATGTGGCAGCAAGTGAATACGCAGGCGAATGATGGATGGCGTCGCCCAATGGTCCGGTGGGGACAGCTCACCCCCCGCGCCACGGATTGCGCCGATTCAAAATCTAATCGGCTAGATTGTGCGCATGCATTTATCAACCACCACTTCAAACTCGAGTGGCTATTCTGATCTCCTCTGCACTTTGATACGCCGAGCTTTTGGCTACCAGAACGCCGGTGAAGCACACCTCGAGCGCAGGCCAACTACAGTCCTCCCCGAAATTTGCGCACTGCTCCTACAGGAACACAGTTTCTACAGGAACACAGTTTCTACAGGAACGCAGTCTCTACAGGAACGCAGTCTTCTACAGGGAAGCGGGTGCCTCACGAAAAAAGGTGGCCAATTAAAGAGGTAACCCTGAACTCTTCATGCAACTGGTTAGTAAGAGTGGCAAGATCATCGTCCACAGTCTGGTCATAAAGATATCGGTGAAATTGTTGTTTGTTGTGCCTATACTGTCGTTCTACAGGATGTCAGTATAATTAGACTGTGTTGAATTTTGTGGATTATGTGCATGCTCTGTCTCAATAGACCAAATCTCTTTTGCATTTGCCACCTTTAGTTAAACAACCGTGTTCATCATGCTGGGTGGGTTTATAAGACGGGAACCCACTGATTCAACCAAATTAAGGGAAAACCAGGCAGTGGTAGAGCTCTTCACACGAGCACAATGGATGTCTTTTTGTGATAAGCTGCAAGGTTACGATGATGAAGTGGCCGAAGAATTCTTGCAGGCTCTGAGGCCGAAATCCCAGACACTGGCCACAGTAAACTTCAGAGGTCTAAGCCTCAAGCTCACCCCGCAACATATCAGTCGGATCACAGAACTTCCTATGGGTTTGCCGTGGGATAAGGAAGAAAGAAAGCTGAGCCAGCAGGCAAAAAAAGAATTCTTTCCACCTGAGGAAGAATTCTCGGAGGACAAAAATGGGGTGCGAAGAACGAGTCTGTTGCCACCATGGAATGAAGTCAGTTTGCAAATCATGATCACTTGTGAAGGCCGTTTTAGCATCGTGTATGCATATCACTTTCGGTTGCTCACTGAATTGAGGCACCGGATTGATCTTCCTGTAGAACAAAAACTGAGAATCCCTTATTTTCTATTGCAGTCTCTAATGGAGTGTGCCACAAAGCTAAAAGAGGGCATACCAGATCAGATAGCCCACCATGGGTTGATCAAGCTTCTTGTGGAGGATGCGCTGCATTCATACAAGGTTCCCCTCTCATGGGAATCCTTCCGGAATTTGACAAAAGATGGAGACATTAAAATGTTGATCGAAGAAACGGGTTCCTCCAGCAGTGAGGAACAAGAAGCAGTGGCCGAGGGACAGAGAGAAAAAGGCCAGAAGACCCCGACCACAGTGCCAAAGAAAGAACAAAGGAAGAAGCATGAGGAAAAGGAGGACAAAGAAAAAGGTGGCACACCTATCTTGTCAGCAAGAGAAAAGAGGCTGAAGAGCAGAATGGACAAAGCTGAGGTGGTCCACGTCAGCCCAAGTACCTCAACAGCACCTGCAACCAAAGCAAAAAGCAAAACTCAGGCAGGCAAGCAAGCAAAGGTGGAGACACCTGTGTCTACGAAAAAGCAGAAACAGGCTTCTACAGGAAGCCCGAAAACAGAGACAAAGGCTTCTACAGGAAGCCCGAAATTGCAGAAGCAGGCTTCTACAGGAAGCCCGAAGATAGAGACAAGGGCTTCTACAGGAAGCCCGAAATTGGAAAAAGGGGCTTCTACAGGAAGCCCGAAAATCATTGAGAAACAGGCTCCTACAGGAAGCCTGAAGACAGAGAAAGGGTCTTCTACAGGAAGCCCGAAGATTACCAAAGCAGGGGCTTCTACAGGAAGCCCGAGAGTGGCTAAAACCGGGTCTTCTACAGGAAGCCCAAAATCGGGAAAGAAAGGATCTTCTACAGGAGGCCCGGAAGTGGGCAAAGCAGGGTCTTCTACAGGAAGCCCGAAATCTGAAAAGGAGGGGCCCTCTACAAGGAGCTCTGAGAGAGCAAAACGCAAGAAAGAGAAGGCTGGTATTCTCGAAAAGGAGGCAGCAGCGGCGCTGGCCGCCCTCAATACACCTCCAAAGCCGAAGGAGAAGAGAGAGAGGGAGACCCCTCTACCATCTGAAGCCAGGAGAAGCAAGAGGATAAACACAGGCAAGCCACAGCCTCCACCCAGCAACCAAACCATTTTAGGGGATGTCCCTACTTCACCCAGTGCAAGAACCCCCTCTAAAACATCA
Organism: Pinus tabuliformis; assembly: GCA_031772625.1. Lineage (NCBI taxonomy): Eukaryota > Viridiplantae > Streptophyta > Pinopsida > Pinales > Pinaceae > Pinus > Pinus tabuliformis. The sequence continues at coordinate 285,501,079 of CM062819.1, read as the reverse complement.
GCCACCCCCGAGAGGGGAAGCCCAAAAATAACTTCCTGGACACGAAAAATAGGCCAATCGCCTTTCGAATCCCGGCTCAAGGAAATGGAAAAGGGGGAAGAAGCGCCACCTTCGTCGCCACCAGGGGCAGCAAAGGCAGGGCCGCCAGAAACAGGAAAGGAAGAAGCGCCACCCTCGGCAGAAAAGGCAGGGCCGCCAAAAATAGGAAAGGAAAAGCATGCTCTGGGCTCTAGTTCTCAGCCAAAGACGAGGAGCCAGAGCAAAGTTGCTCAAGGATGAGAAAATAGTTTAGCTGGGGGGTGATGATGAGCCCCAATTTTTGGTACAATTTGGGCTCATTTGGCCTACTTGCTTTGCTCAAACCATTCATCTTTTATTGCTTATGCATTCATTTCTTGGTGTATTCGTGTTGTTTGTAGGAAGAAGGGTAGGCATTCTATCTACGTGACTAATACATGATGATTTCAGGTTTTTGGCATTAAAAGGGAGCAAAGACCACGAGAAAGGAGACAAGGAGACAATAAGGTGGCACTGCTGGTTTTTAGGAGAGGATGTCCACAGTCTTGGGGACCTTCCTCGTGATTCCCACCATATCTCCGAGCTCCAACCAATCTCCCCACCGAGCTTAGAGGCAGCCAACCGTTCTACAGGAACAACAGTTACAACTGTTCTACAGGATCAGCAGTTTAACCTTCAGTTGGACAGCCGAGCTCCACAAATCAAGGAAACCTATTGGATTATCATTTTGCATAAATACTGAGGCCGTAGCCTTTGATAGGAGCTTTTTGAACTTTTGCATTACTCTTGTAATTTCGAAGTACGATCTACAGCTCGGTGTTGGTTCTTTTTGTAAGCCAGTTTTGGCATGACATCATATTTTTGGTTATGAATAAAGGCAGGCAGATTTTGATCTCATTCTGAGTTTCTAAGGGAGCTATAGCTCTCAGGTTAGGGCCCAACCTGAGAGCAATAGATCTCCTCGGTGTTGTAATGTTATTTGCCTTTCGTTCCAGCACTTCGTTTCTTTACTTTGACATGCAATTCGAATTTACAGTCTGCTGATTTAGTTTTTTATGAGATTGAATAGGATTAGTTTATGGTGAATTTGCTTCCAGTTGTTTAGGTTAGAAGAGGATAGTTATAATTCATTGGAGCTCCAGAAAAAGGTTGTTAGAGATCACTGCCATCTCTGCTTAGGGATTGGGGTGCAGTCCATATCAACCACCAAAAAGAAACGCAGTTCTTTTCACGTCCATGCAAGCTGCAACAGTTACTTTAGTCGTAGATCCATCCATGCACTTTGGTCTTGATCATTACTTCTCCATTTCACTTCCATGCACGAGTTTCTTTCACAAATTGCACTGATGATCATTGGTTCCAAATAGCACAGTTAACATAGGTTAAAGAGTTCTCGTTTTTGGTGACATTCATAGACAATTTGTTTCATCTACACTGCTCCACACCATTCCATTACCTTCCTCTTCTTTTCAACCACACCTGAAGCCACTCAACCGACCTCTGTTCAGCACGTTTACCTTCCAGCTCTCCCATTACTCACATAGCTCCATGTACTTAACCTTTCGTTGATCCCATCCTTCCAGCCATCAACCCACTGCATGCACTCTTTCTCCATCTGACTTCTCTGCTCCTGAGCCATCACCAGTTCCATCTCCATCTCACCTATCCTCCCACACCACTCCATCACTTCACCATCTCCCAAAACTCCCACGATCGAACATCCTGTAGAATTGCACAGACTTCCTGTAGAACCCCTGAGTTTCCTGTAGGATCCCTTGCAGACTTCCTGTAGGAGCCTGCAAACTCGGTTGCTGAGCATCCGAACGTGGTAGACTTCTGTGGACTGATGCTAGAGACCCTCTGGGACCTCTCCTAGCCATCCTGACCTTGCCCATGCTTTCCTTCCATTCGAACCGCTCCTGCACAGTCAAACCCTAATCAAAAGCATCATCACAATAAATCCAACCACTTAATGAAAAAATACAAAAACATGTCTTTTCATATGCAAGTAGCTTAGATGCATGTATTTCAGCTCACTGCAAGTAATGGCATCATTGGTAGAAGTTTCATTCACAGTTTTGCATTGTAAGGGTCTAGCTAGTCAAATTAGGGTTTACTAGGGTTTTCATGCTCTGTTGGCTTTCAGTTTCTTTCTGCAAGTAGATTAGCCTCCTTTGAGTTAGCTTTCGTCCATCACTCATAAAGCTTCTTCTGTGAGCATATAGAAGTTGGCTTGAGCCCTAGCGGACTTGTGCCAGCTGACCAAGTGACAGCTGCGACAAGAGCTAGTACTTGTGCATACAGCACCGTCGCTTCCAAGTTTGTACGAACTACCGGGTTGATAAAATTAGAGATAGGAAGCTCCAGGAGTTGTAGCATTATTGCTACAATACTGGAGCCCACCACTTGGTATAAACCAACCTTCTTCTAGTATTCATAACCCTTCTAATCCTACTGGATCAAGCAATGTCCAGTACCAACAGGTTCAGAATCCCATTGGTTCATATGGATCGAGCAATGTTTATTATCAGAAGCCCTATGGGGCTCAGGTCCAATACTAAAATCCTTACGTTACATATGGTTCTCAAGAAATGGTTAATCAACCTTACACTCTTCAATCTGGGCAGTACATCCAACCTGGCTATGACCAGATTCAGTTTGGAAATTTCCCGTGCACTGTTCAAGTACCCTTGCAATAGCAAGGACAACCTCTAAAACAACAAGGGTAGCCTTTGTTACCGCAAGGGAAAACTTTGTTGCAGCAAGGGCTCTCCATGCAACCGGAAAATGATTTCGCCGTAAGGTCAACTGCAACAACCACAAGGTCAACCCTCGCAACAGTTGCAGCAAACCATGCAACAGAAGATGCAATATCCTCCACGCACCTCTCAACCCATGTCCTCGTAGGGCCAACCTCTGCAGCCCCAGGGAAAAATTTTGCAACCACAAGGTCAACCCTCGCAACAACAAAACCAACCAAGGCAGTAGTAACCCTTGTATACATATCAACAGGGTCAACCCCTGCAGAGGCAGGGTCAAGGTCAAGTCCTACAGCAGCAGGCTCAAAATCCTCATGTCCTAAGTCAATAGGTTCATAATCCTGTGGGCCATGGGCATCAAGTACAGAATCCCTATGTCTAAGGGAAACAAGTGTATCAACCTTATGCCCAAGGGAAACATGTCCAAAACCCTCTTGTTTAGGGAAAATAGTTTCATCACCCATATGTTAAAGGACAACAGGTCCCGTATCCATATGTCCAAGGTCAATAGGCTCAACAGCCTTTTAACCCGTATGATGCTTATCAACAACCTATGGTCGGACAGTTCCAAGGTATTCAAGGTAAAAATCCTCCCTATGGTCAAGGTAATCTGCAATGGGGGTAGTCGTAGATGCCATATGGCCAAAATCCCCCATTGTGGGGCCAAAATCCTTACTAGCAGTGATCCAAAATGGATTTTGGATAGACTCCTAAGTCTAAGTGTTCCTCGCAGAGGAAAAATGAAAGTCCAAGGAAGTTCCTGGAATTAGCCCCATTGCAGAGATCATCTCATTCTGAATCTACTGTAACTTGAATGGGAAAAAATGGACTTAAGATGCAAAAGTTATGGCAGAAAGAAGATGCCCTTTGTTCTTTGGAAAAAGAGGCAAATCTTCTTTAAAAAAGGCCTAAAAGGCTTTATGAAGAAAAATCACATCGGAGGAGGTCCAAGGCGGACTTAAGCAGAAAGGGGAAGCACCCTCGACTGCTGATCCCCGACATATCGGGTCGGAGGCGGGCATATGCATATAACATAAGGGAAGGACTGGGCCGATGCGATATTGCGATACCGATATCGACAGATCGTAATCAGTGATGGCATGAGGCTTAAGGCGGGACCCCGTCTACGATATGCGATTGCGATTAATCGCATCACATTATCGCATCGAAGCTATTCAAAGGAGCGGGGCCGATACCATATGCGATGCGATATAGCCGGACTCGATAAAAGTATGAATGATATTTGATATATTTTGAGATCTGGAAAACAGGGTTTTCCTTTGTATTTGCGTTTTTCATTAAATAAATGAAATATGAAGGAAAAGCATCGATGCGATGAAACCGGACCTGAAAGGGTTTATGAATGCATGTGTATAACATTTCAAGTCCACCATAAAGCCCTTTTTTGATATTTTCAGTGTTTATTGTATTTTTTTAATACAAAGGAAACAAGCAGGATTTCAGGCGGCCTATAGGCGATAAGTAGTTTTGGTCGGGCTCCGCCTGAGCCCATACACTGGCTGCCATGTGGCCCGACCCTGGAGACAGAAAACCACCCTTTTCGGGCGATTAACCCCCGTACGAATGAGCCGTCTGAACTAGATCTCAACCGTTGGATCTAGAACACCCAGACCATTGGTGGAGATTACGACAACAACCAAAGGCGGACTCGATATGGTTATAAAGCGGATTTAAGGGATTTTCAAGTCTGATAAAAGGCATTTATGCAGATTTTTCAGCATTTCCGGTGCATTTCTTTGTGTAAATAGAGAAATTATATATTTGGGATTTCAACACACCTGTGGCCTTTTTCCGTTGCAAAACAGGTGGCCACCATACCTTGGGACGTTAGCAATGATTGTTAAATGCTCTAGAAGGAAGATGAAGGGACAGCGACTGGGAGCTAGAGAGCCCGAGATCTAAAATGAATAGACAAGCGTTGATAGGCTTAAAATCCATTCAGTGACAGAGACGGAGGGGTTGCTAAGTCTGAGAGCACGATTGAGAGGCATAAGCAAGCAGCGCAGAGAATTGAAGGGGCGAGAAATCCTAAGAATGTGATTGACAGGAAGCAAAGCTACAGAAAGGTTGTTGGAAGGTTGCCAAGGTTTGCTTGGAGGTCAAGCGGATCACAGAGGCATGCAGAAGCTGAGGGAGAGAACTCAAGATAGCCAAAGCCGAAGAGCCAGAGCCAGAGCCAGAGCCTAGAACCAGAAATCCAAGAGCTTTAGAGCCAGGGGCTAAAATGGGGTCTAAACCCATTGTTTCTGTGTGAAACAGTGGAGTTGAGCCATGAGCTTGTAAAAAAAAGACTTTGCCATAATCCTAGAGAGCCCAGTTGAGTTGACTAGAGCTCAAGGAGATGTAGCCCAAGGGTTTTGGGTGAACTCCAAATTAATATTGTTGTTCTGTGTTTGTTTTATTGCTGCATTGTATCTGTGGTTTTTAATTGTTGCTATTAACTTTATATCAGTTTAAGCAAATTAATTTACAGCACCTAAGCAATTTAAAACAAACATAAGCATACACTTATATTATCAAGCACACATTTAATTCCACATTGGTTAATCAATAAGACTTGGGAATATTTAAAGCTTTGGAAGTGGGAGAGGTTCTTGTAAGTTAGACAAGAAGCCTAGGTGCCCCATTTTCAGATCAAGCAAGGATGTGCCCCTCCGTATGGACCAAATTATCGATCTCCCATGCCTTTTAACACCTAATTTCCATTCTTGGCTACAATCAAGTTGCCAGATGTATCTCGCCTTACGAATGATCTGATCCTTCATTTTCCATACTGGCCTTCGGTGTCATCCAAGATACCAAGTTATTGTACAAAGTTCAATGGGAAAGCTAAATACGATCCCCAGGTCTATGTGATGACATATCACCTCTGATGCTCGTCGAACTTGTACGTAGATGATTCCATTCACCTCCATATTTTCTAATGAACCCTGACAAGTAATGCAATGAAGTGGTACATCGAGCTACCTCGAAGTATTTACCATGAATTTAACTCTTTATCCATGGCCTTCCTCACGAATTTTCAGCTGCTAGTTCGCTATGAAACTGGCACCTATTTGCTCACATCGCTTAAGAATGATACTGCGACACACATCTATGATCACATCCATGAATGGAGACGTAGACGTCGCCTAATAAAATTCAAGATTGTTGATCAGTTGCTCACTGAATGGTTCCCCAAATCATTCGTGGCCCTAATTTCTTGTGATATAACTATGGGTGGATGCGTCACTGAAGAGAAGGCCTTCGCTCGTGCCCAATACTTGGATCTAGTTTACTCTCAGTTTGGCACTTTGTATGAGTTGTTATCCAATGCTCTGCGGCCATCATCTGACCCCATAACATCAAAGTCACCAATTGTACCTATCGTTGATAGAGTTATTGGTTCAGTATCCCAGACCCCTCCTAAATCTTCTTCCAAATAGAAGTCAATATCAAATGTTGTTCCTAATAGTTCATCCCAGAATCCACTTGGCCTTGGTAAAACCTCAAAGGTCCATGTTGTCTAGTCTACTGCAATGGACAAATCCTTGAAAGGAAAGAAGAAAGGAAAAGGCAAAGCTAAAGCCGATGCCCTGAAATAGGGTCCTCCCAAATCGTCTGCTAGCAAATCTTCACAACAGAAACCGAATTATCCCTGCCTCATTTGCGAGGAAGATCACTACACTAAGGATTGTCCCCAACGATCTGAAGTTATTCGCTTGCTCAAAGGAAACCCCGTTGTCCTCAAAGAGATGTTTCTATCTCAACAGACCCAAATGGTAGACCAACCCAAATCTGCTTCCTCCGAATCTCAAGTGTTCATGATGAGTATGCCTATTAATGTGGCTACTGGATCAAAATACTACCAAACTCCTGCTTCGGCAGCTAGGAAAGAGAAATAAGTTGCACCTTCTTTTTCTATCCCTAGTTCTGACCCTCTCCCAGTTGGTAAAGAGGTTGACTTGGATTCATCTCTTGCCCATCCTACTCTTCCTAAGAAAGAATATTTTCTATCTATCCCAGACCAACCATTGGTCGAACAGAGTGTCGACTTGTTTCCGCCACCAATTGCTCACTCTGTTCTTGAAGAGAGTGGTGATCATACTGCTCATGTTCTTCTTGTCTTCTTAGATTCTCATGAATCAAAGAGTGATCCTCCCATCCTAGTTACTCAGGAGAGTCCTGCCCCTATTCCTGTACAGCATGGGGGCAATCATATGATACCCCCACCAAGTAGTTTTGTCATCTCTTTCGATTGGGATCCATTGACTGCTTTCCACCTCCCATCTTATGTGCCTTTCCAGATCACGGTACAAGCCTATAATATGGTAGTACCTGGCACTATATTAGATTAAGGCACCTCTATTAGCATCATGTCTTCTACTACTAGGCAAGTTGTGGGTTCCCCACATCTTGTGCCTATCACCCAGAATCTGTTGGCTTTCAATGGAGGAACTGGTCAACCTTTAGGGCTCCTTTCGAAGTTCCCTATTACTTTGGGAGGAAAGACCATCTATATAAATGTGATGGTAGTCCAAGATATCTTAGATTTCAGTCTTCTCCTTGGACGCAATTATGTTTATGTCATGGGATCTCTTGTTTCTTCGCTTTTCTGTGTGGTTTGTTTTTCGCACAAAGGGAGAATTGTGACTATTGATCAATTGTCATTCATTGGTCACTAGGCACCTCCTTTACAACCATCATCCCCTATAGGCTCTTGTTTGCAAGAAGCACCTTCCTCGCCACAGGTCAATTATGTCGCTACCCATTCCATCTCCACATCTCTTGATGATCACAAAAATGGTATAGTACAATATGTAGTAGGGGCACTGGAACCCGATCTGTCATTTGTACCAGTTGACATGTGTTCCTCCTACAGCATGGTTCTTTTGTCCAGTGAGGACCTCTTGGGAGACATGTTATCGTGTGGTCCATGATTAGATGAGTGAGGATAGTTCCTGGTCTTGTGTCAACCTCGTTAAAAAATTAAACAAGGAATGTGAGGATAGTTCCTGGTCTTGTATCAACCTCATTAAAAAATGAAACAAGGAATGTGAGGATAGTTCCTAGTCTTGTGTCAACCTCATTAAAAAGTGAAACAAGGATTCATGAGGTTTGTTCCTTGTCTTGTGTCAACCTCATTAAAAATGAAGCAACTTCATTTTCCAAATCGAGTCTTTGATTAAAATCTCGTAAAATCCCAGTCGAGTCTTTCCAATATCTCAAAATTGAACCTTCATTCCATCCACCTAGTTGGCCGAAATGAAGCTTGGGGGGAATTTACCTCGTTTGAGTCATTATTCTGGGGGCATGAGAACTTACAGCAAGCATATTTTTTAATTTCAAGCTTGTGTATACATGAAACCGAATTTAAGCAGAGTTCTCCATGGTTCAAGCTTGTGTAAAAATGAACCCATGCTCAATTTACATCTCGTGATTGCCATTTTTATTAGCTGATTTATGCTAGATGGGCCTTGGTTTTTTCATTCCATAGCCACCATCTCTTTGGCCAGTCATATGCTTTCACTTGGTTTTTCTTCCTTTCCTAAGGGACCAAAGCGATGAGTGGTTTTATTAGCCAGCCTCTTGACCATGACATTTTTTGAGTAGTTCCTCCATTGTCGGAACTAGTTGCTACCCTTTATACCACTCATTCCTCCAGGACAAGTCACCTTTAAGTTCTTTTCTGACTCGTAACAAATAAAAATATTGGCGAGTATTTTTCCCTTTTGACTCGTAAAAGAGAATTAAATGGGGGGTTTGATTTCAAGCTCTTTTCCGACCCTTTAAACACGAAAAGATAACTGAGCCCTTGTCATTTCAAACTCATTAATGGATACGAAATGTCATGCACCCAGTATAAGTGTACCCCTTTTTCGGGCTAGGAGGCACTATTTACGAAAAAGGTACTCCTTGATTGAAATGGTCAAGCAGTTCTCTCAAGTATCGTTTTCTACCTTTTCGGGCTTGAGAGACACAAATGTACAAAAAGGGACCATGTGGATTTTTCTTTTACGTGTCTTTTTCAAACTCTCTAAACATGAAAAAGATATTGAGTTACATCTTTGTTGGACTCGTTAAAATATTAAAAGACATCGGATTCATCGCCATGATGAACATGAGCTTCTCCTTCCTAGGGCTCATTAAAATTACTAGGTCAGATTCGTCTGAAGGATGAACTTACAGTGAAAGCATATGCTATCCCCTTGAAGCTTGCTATTAAAAAATAATTGGGGTATCTGCCAGAAATGGTGGGCGAAATTTGGAAATCTATCAGTTGTGTCGGCATCTCACTCTTGAACATGACGCTTTTTGCTTCGTGTTGGGTTGGGATATCCTCCTTTGTATCGTTGACCTTCATGGGTTGGGCCATTCATTTTTTCCTTCCATTTGATCTCTGCCACATCATCCTGACCACCGATCATATCGATCCAAAAGTTGCCAAACTTCCAAGATGTGTCGCTGATATGTTCAAGAGTTTTCCTTCTGTAGTTACATTTGCCCCTGATTGTATGTATCATCCAAAATCATTTTGCATCCTTTCATCTCATGTCGATGATGTGGGAAACATTATGGCCCTCCTTCGACACGGTCGTTTTTCGTCGACTTCAACTCATTATCCAGGGAGTTGACCGAGGGACTCCTTTCGAATACCTTAGAGCTTGCATGTCCTAATGGCAAGTTCTTCACACTTGAGGACAAGCTCACATCATTGGCTTTCGATCGAGTGATTTCATGGGTGTTCAACTTCAGTTCCTCTATTCACATTTTGTCGATTGTGCTGATAATACCTTGAGGACCATTGTCATTATTGGTGGTTTCTATTATGCTTGTTAACAATTTACATCATTGACTAGTAATCAAGTGACTTTCTAGCATGTTCAACATCAACACATCTATTCACATGTTAGAAGTTGTACTTTGATTGGGTCATGTTGGAGTGCAAGACTCTTGACTCAGATCACAAAAGTCCAGGTTTCAAAGTGATGTGACATGGTTATGATGATATGCATGTCTTTTTCAGATGGTTGGCTGCGACCAAACCATGAGTCATCATATGTGATCCTTCTCATTATTGGATGGCTACGGCCATACCTTGGTTTCATTATGATCCCTTTTGACAGATGACTGCGCCTATACTTGGATCCATTTACATGATCATTCTCTGGATGTCTGCATCCATGCCACGATTCATGTATCATTTGACAGAGTTTTCAATTACGTATATGTATCTATACTTTCTTGCAGGTTTTCCGACGACGGACTATGGTTCCTTGCACTGATTCATAAAGCATTTCATCCCTCACTCTAGTTCGGCCTTCACGCTTTAGGGGGTATCCGTTACACAAAATTTTGTCACTGTCCATGTACTCCCCATTCCTTGATCCTAGAGGACCTCTACAGTGAACCCCACATGCTTTCCCTTCATGAAGAAACTCCCATTGTGTCCCTCTTCATGAGTAGATCAATTCCCTTTTGCACCATTTCCCTTGAAACTTCTATTTTGCCCAGTTTACAAGACCAACGCTAATGACCTTTGTCTCCCATGCACAGATGTGCAGATATTAGCACTATCCATAGTGCCGACCAGAGCGACTGAGCTGTATTCCAGTCATGCTAGCCCTATTATGGAAAGTGTTTTTAAATTAGGAGCGAAGCTTCCAACTCTATAAGCTTCATAACTGAAGTCTAGTAAATGGTTTGGCCATATGGGGTTGAGGATGTCAGTTTGGGCTCCCTTCCCCAATAATGATGGAAGTAACTCAAGGGATAAGCCCTTCTCCCATGAGAAGAGGATCCATCTCCCATCCATTCATCCTATATAAACCTCCCTTCTTCCCAAGCACAAGTTAGTGTTAATGTTGGTCCGCTAGTGCTATTTGGGTTTGGAGTAGACAACAAGCTATTACTAGTTGTTTGTGTGAGGGAGAAGTGTGATTTGGTTTGGAGTGAAGCCTAAAGGGAAGATCCTTAGAATTATTATGGGTTGAGGCCATCATTGGATGCTAGCATAAGTGTTTGGGAACCTGGTCTTGTTAGAGGAGGAGTGCAACGTCAAGATGATGGTTGTAATCTCTCTTTGATATTAACATATGCAACTATCAATTGAATTCCTACATTATTTGTTATCTTACATATTCATGGCTTAATGTTTATTGACTTGTTAAGTAGGTTGAATTACAATTTATCTATTATCACGGTTGTTGTTTGTTGTTGTTTACTTGTTTCAGGTGCTTGAAGAAGGAAGTGAGGGATAGCTGGAGCGAGCAACCAAGGAAATCATCAAAAGGGATAAGAGGACTAAGAGGTAGGCCTTCTTAATTGGTTCTAACCTAAGGAAATCTTCCATAGAATGTATTTGTTGTGGCCAGACCCATTATCAGGCCAAAGGAATTTGTTTGTGTCCGCACTTATAATTTTACTTCACCACATAGAGTAGTTTCATGCAGGTCTCCAAGAATGTGGTAATCATGGATGGGTCCATTTCTTCAATCGGTTTCTCCTGACTTCCTGAGGTAGAGGCCTCAACAAAGCTTTTCTTTGCTTCCCTAAATGTTTCTTTTGCATGCTCCAGATCAAACCCAGTCTCCTTTTCTAGTGCTTCGCGGACCCGCTCACCTTCTCTGGGCTGCTTCCCTTTATCCTCAACAATCGTTGTTCCACTTCGCAGCATAATGTTTACCTTAGTGTCTTACTCGCAAGGCTCAACCCTTATCATCTAGAGGTTTTGCGTCGGATGTGGAGGCTGCACCCCCATTTTGTGAATGTTATCCAACAATATAGGGCAATCCTTAGTTGCATGGCCAAACTGAGTAAAATATCGGCATGACAGTTGTGTCGGGTTCGAGTAGTCTCTTGCATAGTTTTCTGATCCTCCAAAATTGTAAAAAATAAGCTGCCCTCGGACTCTACCAGGCCCTCCTCCACCTCGGCCTCATCTGTGTCCCTGATACTCACCTCGCACTCCCCCAATGCCTTGGTCTGGAGGCCACGTTTCTACTAGCACCCTGTATGCATGTGTCTTGTTCGTCATTAATTCATAACTATGGGAATTGTGCTCATCATGACCTATAGATTGACAGAAATTGCAGAAAAGTTGTTGTGGTGTCTATACGAATCTCTGTAGAAAATGGAAATTTTCAATAGCATGCTTCCCAGCTACCTGACATATAACACACCATTGTATGGTCTTTGTACTTGGCTCAGCTGCAACATCTAGCCTTAGAGGCATTGGTCCCCCTGCTGCAAAATAATTCATAAAGACTAGGTAGTGATCCTTGTCATGCCCCCTGACCTTTGCATTTTAGCACCATACTTCTTCGTGTGCCTCTGGCTGAGTTGTTCTGTCTTTCTTTAGGCTTTGCATTTCAATGCAAAGGTTCTGCAACTGCGCGTGAATCTGCTGAACCCCCAAATTAGCATCTTGCATTGGTGTCTCATGTAGTCTCATCAAAATTTCGAGAGCTTCCACCTGGGTCCCAATCTTCTATTGTGATAATGCAACCCTTAGGTGAGGCAGGAGTGAGGCCACAAACCATTTGCGGTGCTACCTATCAATTAGGTTCATGTTGGCTTCACGGATTGTACATTTCAATATTTGATCCAAATCCCAAAAGATTCATCATGCTCTCCTTGAATCCCACAATGGATTGTGCTTGAGACTTATGTCTACTGAATTCCCTATTCAACGCAGTCTGGATATCTACCAATGTGGACATCATGTCATCAGTACTATACTTAATGTACCACGTTAGTGCGTGGTCCTGCAAAGCACTAACCAATGTTCCTTTCTTCATTTGGTTTTCCATGATACCCTGAGCTTCCCATATAGCCTTTGAGATGAACAAAAACTGATCTGGGTCTTCAATTCCTATGCCCTTAGATACAGGTAGATTTACAGAGTTCGCCATGTTGAATAGTGGTGGAGGTGGTGATGGTGTGGGCAATGGGGTAAGTGGTGGAGGTGAGGATGGAGGCAGTGTGGATGGATGGGATGAGGACAGAGGCGGTGTAGGTATTCACGGGAACCCTTGTCTTATCAACTGAATAGCACTCAATGGAGAATCCTACGTTGCTCCTTCATTATCACTCAAAGGAGGCTCATTCAGCGAGCTATACCCATGAACTTTTCTCCCTCCGTCCCTAAAATACCTTCCAGTTCTTGTAGCTGAAAACATCAAGGTAACTAAATGACCTACTTTTCACATAAGAGCATCTTAATCTGAATATTTAATGATTTCAAATACTTACCTCATGGCCCCTTAAAGAAGCAGCACTCTTCTTTGCTGTAATTGACCGAAGTATCGACCACGAACTCTGTCACAAACCCTCCTATGATACGGTCGATCCAATTATCGACAACATGTGCAATCTTATCTTCAAATGCTTCCAATCTTCGCACTAACTATGGGGTCCAGACAATTGGATTTTCAAGCCTCCACCTTCCCTGGCCATCTGCCAACTTCGCGATCCACTCGTATAGTTCAACCGGGAAAGAACAAAAGAAGATTTCGTGAATTTCTATGTACAAATATTTGTCCAACCATTGTTCCTTTGTCAATCGTGGATTCCTGTTTTCTTGTGCTGCGAATTCGTGGATTCATGTTTTCATGCGCCGCGAATTCATGGATTTTTCTATCCAACCAGTCTTCAATCTCCTTCATAGTCGGATTCCAATGATGCAACATCACACATCTCATTATGTAGATCCCGGTCCTAGCAATGAAACCATTTGTTGGCTTGATGGGCCTTGACCCAGGTTCAGTGTTAGTCAGCCAAGAAAATCCCTACACCACTGACCCCTTTGGCATCAATCCGTGGAGCGCAAACCGAAGTCTCACCTAAAGCAGTATGGGGGAATGCAGGAACCAAGTTTCCACACCTTGAGATGGTTGTCATGTTAGTTTTATACCTTAAACCCTCCCTTCACACATATTGATAAGACTTTAGGGCTTATCAATGTACTTTCTCTTTCATCTCTTAGAACCTCTACAAAGGTATATGATCTTCCTTCGCACAACCCTAACCAGTGACTTAGGCACCTATGCGGCTTTGTTATAGTGTTATTGTATAATTTCCTAAATTATCTTAAGTGTTCACCAATTTTACCATGCAATTAAGATTATCTTCGCGTAAACAAATATCCTTATTTGTGTTCATATAGTAGATAAAAACATATTTTCGCGCATCGAAGTAGCATTATAACATAAACCCAGAACTTAACATAACATAATCGCATGCAATCCATAGAGACAAAATACACAGTAATTTCAAAATACTTCTTTTTATTGATGATTCAGACTTCCAATACAGACTCTAACTACCCTGTGCACACAGCTGCAGGAGTCCACACACTCAGATGCAGACTTCTACCCTAGGCCTTTGTGCACTCAGCTATAGAGCCTCTTCCTACGCTAAGACTCTCACTCTTAGCTCTTCACAAGCTCATCAGGAACTCAAACTTACATAGAACTCTACTTCCTTTCTTAGATTCTTCTAAGACTCCCTTTTTATACAATCCCATGGTCCGTGAACCAAGTGCAGATCTCTAAAGACGACACAAGCTATCTAAACTAAGGGCGGAAACCCTTTTTGACTCTTGATATCTTCGCACTCCGCGACCACAAAATGTAGAGACTTTGGATTCCTTTATAAAAAATTCGGGCTTTCTGCTCCAAACTTAGGCTTTTAGTCCCAAAAATGACCCCAGGGACCCGTTCCCAACAAAAGCATTGAGGCTACTATATGTACACCTCTTCCTTAATCACGCCATTGAGGAAGACAATTTCACATCCATCTAGTGCAATTTACATCCCAACAAGGCAAAAAAATATATAATAGATCTAATAGAGGTGTACCTGATAAATGGAGTAAAGGTATTTTTGGGTGTGGAGCTTGATTATCTTCTGTATTCAAAGGTATCGCCACATTGGACCCCAGTTCCAAATGGGGGCAGCAACGCCACCCATAAAATATTCACTGCAAGGTGGGTCCAGGGGGGGCGGCTGCGACCTTTTGGGAGCCCCCCCCCCTGGCGGGGGGTTTCGGGGGCAGTGCCCCCGAAGCTAAGAATAGATGTAAAATTTCCTTGTAAAAGTATAGTAATTTCTAGTCAATCTGGGTCGTTGATTAGGCGGATGATCTAGCGGTAGAACTTATGTTTAGTTTAGGGTTTTTTGCCCTAGAATGCAACCCCTCTCTTTGATGAGGGCATTGTATTTGAAGCTGTGTAATAGATGTGTATTCTCTAAGTGAGAAGCAAAGAGGTGAGACTGTGAGAGAAAATAGAGGATATTACAGCAGATTTGTTGTAGGTTGTGTCTCTTCATTTTTCTGGATAATAGAAAGGAAGGACTGATTGTTCGGGGTGGACGTAGCCCAAACTAGGTGAACCATGTATATCTGTGTCTCTCTTGTTGTATGCATTTTCTGTGTTTATATTTCTGCAATATTTTATGTGTTCCATTGCTCTGTAATATATAATTTCATAACAGGTAGCATCATAGTCTTCTCCCTCTTTCAGGGAGAATCCTATAACCACAAACCATGCCTTGTATTTGCCAATATTGCCATATGTAGCATGCTTGATCTTATATATCCATTTTGAAGTCACTACTGAATTCCCTTCAGGCCTTGGTATAATCTCATAGGTGTCATTCTTCATGATCAATTGGTACTTCTCATTCATCGGTTCCTTCCACACCTACCGGTTTACTACTTCTTCATATGTGTAAGGTTCTTAATCAATGAGTCTTATCATAAGAGCTACATAGCTGAAGAACCTCTTGTTGGCTTAAGGGGGCCTGACCCAGGTTCAAAGTTGTTCATGCCAACCAACAAAACCCTAACTGTTGGCCCTTTTGGCAACAACCTGCATAACGCAGGATGAAGTCTCACCCGAAGCAGTATTGGGGGATGTTAGAACCAAGTTTCTACATCCAGGGACATGTGATAAGTGGTTCTTAAGCTCTGATAGTTCAGATCTGCCTTCACGTAGATCGATATCCTTCTAGGGCTTGTTACTGTAACTCAATTGGAATGGCTTCTAGACGTTCGTGAAGGTCTACGATCAGTCTTTGCGAACCCTAAATAGGAAAATTATCCACTTTCGTGCATTAATCAATAACCCTAGATCTGCTTTCACATACATCTATCCAATTCATTAGAAAACATAGTAGAATTAACCCTTAACTTCGTGAACACAGACAATTACTTCATTCATGCATAAATAAGCATCCAGTAGTTTCACACAACATTTATTCATTATTCCATATAAAACACATTATAAAGCGACAAATCATAACATAAATGAAATCAAAAATAATGCTTAGATTGCAAGATACTTCTTCAAAAGCAGTCTTTATTTATATTCAACGTTCAGATTACAGACTCTTCCACCCTACGCACTTAGCTACAAGGGTCTGCACACTCAGTTGTGGATTTACCAAGGCCTCTTGCACACTCAATTATAGGAGTTCTCCCCTTTCACCTAAGTACAGGAAGAAAAGCCTTCCTACCTTAGCACTTGCCCAAAACAATATCTATCCCTTCTTCGCTTAACTTAGTTTTTTTCTTCTAGACTTGCTATGAATAAAATATATAGCATTCGCAATACAATAATACGATTCGCGAACCACGGGTGAGTCTCAAAAACTGACTTATTTACTTATCCAAACAAGGATATAAGCCCCTTTGACTCTATCTATCTACACGCTCCGCATCCATATTTCGCGGAGACTTTACATTCTTTTACAAAAACTATAAAAAAATTGGGTTAACTAACCCCAAAATGGACCCTATCCCAATAGGCCCCCAACACAAAGATCGTGACTCACCCTTCAGTCACTCAGCAGGTACCTCGATCTTGCTGCAAAGACCACTAAGCTTGACTTGTAACAATGTAACTTCAGCAACACTCTACGTCGTAGCCTACTGCACTTCTTCTACTATTTTTTTTGTTGTCAGGCCCTCCACTACTAGGTGCATTGTCCTCTGTGTCTGCTGTAGCACCTTTAGCTTTTCCTGGAGTGACAAAGTAAGCTGACAAGATTACTCTAGCCACGGTAGGAATCTGGCCTTTAGAAGGGCTTCCTTCCTCTGCAATTCTTTTGTCTGTGCTTGTAGCTACTTTCCTTCCTGTAACTTCGCAAGGCATTGCACTAATGCCAAAGTGCATGCAGTCACTTGGAACTCATTATAATTCTATTTTGTATCTTTGACATCGATGTCTAGCTTCTGCAAATTTGGGTCCTCTTATAGATTTTTCCATAATTCCATTACTTGGTCGAACATCGTTGCACAATCAATGACTACAGTATCCAATGTGTTCATATTCTCCTAGATCGTTGCTCCGCATTTCTCTCGAACCTCTGGTGGATTCATTGGCTACAACTTCAACTGCAACTCTGATATCGTCATTTAGAAGTCAAAAGAAACTTTGCTGACTTCATCCTTTGATGCACGTACCGCAGTAGCCAATTTCCTTACTTTTGTCGAAGCTTCGTCATCTTCCGGGATATTCAATTATGGCACTATTTTGCAGGTCTTCTCTATCGTTGTCTCCAAGATTTGACTTCATTTCTACATCTCCTCCTTTACCTTCAGCACCTACGCTTTCTCTGCGAACATCTATTCATTATTTACCTTGAACTCGTTGATGACTATGAGGGCACGCTACTCTCTGATCCATAACTCATCTGAAACCCCTTGATGTAGCACATGGAGGGTTTGGAGTGGTAACGTGGCCAAATTCACTCCCATGTCTTTCATGGTATTGAGCACAATGTGATCCTTATCTGAATCTGTGTGAATGAACCCTTTTGGCAATGATATGACTCTGAGGTCCAGAGTCTGTTCCATCTCTGCAATTGTTCCACTTCCTTGTGTCATGCTCACTTGCACCCCGCTCGCTTGCCCGATGCCCGCCTAAATCCTTCTACTATGGGTCTATAGCTCATGCAGATCCTTTTGGACACTCCCCAACGTCTACATATATTGTTGCTCGAATTGCTGCAACAACTCAATTGTCGTGTCTCTAACCTTGTTACAGATCTCCTTCTGTAAGCATGATCGGGTCAATGCACGTCTGCTTATTAGACTTATGCTTTCTCTGTTGTCCACAAGTCTACTCCTGCTTGCGCCTCTTCAAGGTGAAGGGAGTGCTATGCTCCTCCCCACCGCCTCCTTCCTGGATCTGAAATCTCCTGCTCATCTGTGTGATGCTAAGCCGACTTTTCGACTTATTCTATATCTAAGTGTTCTTTCTCAGCCTTCTCTTTTGTGGCACGCTCTTTTTACACCCATTCTTTCTATGCAGTTACCTTAGCAGCAACTTCCTTTTTCTTATGCTCAACCAGAGCTCGTGCAGCCTTCTGAGCTGCTTCCTTATGCTTCTACGCAATGGACGACTGCGCAACAGAACTCTATGCACCTTTACTTGTACCCACCCCAAGCTCTGTGGGTTCATGCCACTCTATTGGCCAAGTCCCCACAATCTCTTGCACGTCCATCTCAGAGACCAAATGTAGCAGCTTGTGCCATAGGTGCTTTGGGTCCTTCCGTGCTCTGATTGAATAACTGTGGAAATCAGCCTTGAACTCTGCGTAGGCCATAAATTTCTTGAACAAGGTTGGGGACAAACTTGGCCTTTGACTGATAACCATGTGAAGGTCCATCTCCATCAAAATCCAGAAAATTTTTGACTCCTTGATCCTTTCCGAATCCTTTGTTGTCCACAACGAAGCGAACCTTGTTGCCTCATGTAAGTCTTCCTGCTAAGGGGGAAACTGACTGTCCTCTGGCAATCTCAAGGTTACTAAAACAATAGATAATAAAATCCATGCATAATGGAATGTCTTTCTCTCTTCCTGAGCCTCGCATAAATATTTTTCCTAGTTGTATTGAACACCCTTCACGCATTGGGCTGCTAGCAATACTACCGTGCCGGAACTTCGTCTGCACAACATTTCGTCATGATTTTTCCAGCAAGAATTTGATCGACGAACTACACCACCCACTCCTGAATAGAGCGGATAGAATATCCGTGTGACTCCTTAACAAGCCCATACTCTGCCTTCATCTTGTTCAATAAGTTGTTTTCCCCACTTTTCCCTCCAAATTCCTTGGAAGGGTCCGCTCCTTTGTAAGGAAGCTTCGTTATCCGATGGATTAACATGTCGGTTATTAGGATGGGCTCCGTAAGCCATAGGTACCCATTGTGTACCAGCACGAGGATCTCGTGTTGATAGTGGATCTATGAAAATGTGGCAGACAGAGCATGTGTAGCAATCCATCTTGCTCAACTCCTCTGACCCACTTCATGGGCTCCAACCGCGTAACCCTGGTCTCATCATAGTAAATTTTGGTCATACAGTTGCTCGTTACCAAATTTGGGAACCTCTCGTGGTCCGCAAGGCCCCAATCCTCCATTTTTAGCACAAGAATGTGCACTAATGGTGTGCCTTAAAATTCCACTTGTTTAGGCAACAGGGGGGTCAAAACTGAGAATTTCCCAGAATCGGGGTCATTGGTAACCTTGGTTTTTCCCTTCCGCGGAGGGATATACAGCAGGAGCCGTGAGATAGACTCACCTCTTTGGAATCCAATTCCTCCACACGTTGGTATTTATTCTCCTCCAAATCAACCACTTTCTCTAGTTGTTTGTCTTTCTTCTCCTTTTTTCGCACCTCCATATTCTTCCTTGGTGACTGTCTCACTGACATCGGCTTCTTCTGATTTTCTTTGGCAACATATTGCTTCAGCCTAGGCGACCTCAGTGCAGTACTGTTACACAATATTTTGTCACTGTCCCCATACTCTCCATTCCTTGATCTTGGAGGACCTCTACAATGAACCTTACATGCTTTCCCTTCATGAAGAAACTCCCATTGTGTCCCTCTTCATGAGCAGAACAATTCCCTTTTGAAAAATTTCCCCAAAATCTTTTATTTTTACCAATTTACAAGATCGACGCTAATGGCCCTTATCCTCCCCTTGTCGATGTGTAGGTATTAACACTATCCCTAGCACCGACCGGAGCGACTGAGCTTTGTTCTAGTCACATTGTTCCTCTTATGGAAAGTTTTCTAAATAAGGAGCTAAAGCTTCCAGCTCTAGAAGCTTCGTAATGGAAGTCTGGTAAATGGTTTGGCTGGATGGGGTCGAGAATGTCAGTTTGGGCTCCTCTCCCCTATAAGGATGGAACTACATCAAGTGATAAGACCTTCTCCCATGAGAAGAGGATTCATCTCCCATCCATTCATGCTATATAAACCTCCCTTTTTCCCAAGCACAAGCTAGTGTTAAGGTTGGTGTGCTAGTGCTAATTAAGTTTGGAGTAAACAACAAGCTATTCATAGTTGCAGCTCTTTAGTTATGTGAGGGAGAAGTGTGAATTTGGTTTAGTGTGAAGCCTAAAGGGAAGAGCCTTAAAACTATCATTGTTGAGGCCATCATGGAATGCTAGCAAAAGTGTGTGGGAACCTAGTTTTGTCAGAGGAGAATGACAACGTCAAGACAATGGTTGTAATCTCTTCTTGATTCAATATATATGCAACTATCGATTGATTTCCTACATGATGTGTCATCTTACATGTTCATGGATTAATTTTTCTTGACTTGTTAAGTAGGTTGAACTACAATTTGTCTATTATCACGTTGTTGTTTGTTGTTGTTTACTTGTTTCAGGTGTTTGAAGAAGGAAATGAGAGATGGTTGGAGTGAGAAAGCAAGGACATCATCAAATGGGATAAGCGTACTAAGAGGTAGGCCCTCTTAGTTGGTTATAACCTAAGGAAATCTTCCATATAATGTATTGGTTGTGGCTAGACCCATTATCGGGCTAGAGGAATTGTTTGTGTCCGCACTCATAATTTGATTTCACCACAAATTGGTGACCATACTAGGGAGCCAACCCTTCTGTATGATTATGTTTGTTTTCCTTTGCTTACTGGTTTGATTTTAAAATTCATAGTAGCAAATTTGGTCCCAGCTTTAAAAATGTTTCATTTTTTTCTTGGCTCCCTCAGTCAGCTTGCTTAATTTGCTGACAATCACGTCGATCAGTGTGATATGCTGAGAAACAGTCTCGCCGACCTCCCTCTGGCACTTGTTGTCAATTAGGTAGTCGTGTCGATGTCTGTAAGTGAAGATTAAGGTTTGTCCACAATCTTGGCCAATGTGTTTTTCTCTCATGATTTCGACCCTGTAAGCCTTTTGGACCATTTTCTCCCTGTCAACTAGAAAGTTGTTTTTCATTTGGTTTTGTTTGCTTGTTGATTTGTCATCTTTCCGCTTGATTTCTTAGGTCATTAGGTGGTTAGTGGCACTAGGTCATATAGATTGTCACCCATTCAACTGATTGTGAACTCTGTGAGTCGAGTTGTTGGTGCATTTACTCCTTGCATTTCGTTTGCAGTCCTGTTACGGCATTGACCTCCATTACACAAGTTTCAAAAAATTTTGTTTGCTTGCCTAAACGTTTCTTTTCCGGCATGGATCACATTTCTTGTCTTGTTTTGGTAAAGTCAGTGTTTCATTAGGTTGAACGAGTTTCTCTTTTCGCATTTTCATTTTCTTGAAGAGCTAATTGTTTTGAAAACTTTTTCATTGAAGTGTTGTATGCGAAAAAATCATTTCATCGTTTCATGAAAAAGAATGAAATTCTAGTTTGTTGCATCAGTATGCTATGGTAGTCAGAATCATTAAAGACAAGGATTGAATTGGCATTTGAAACAAACAAACAAACAAAAACTCTTTTTGCATTTAGAATGACTTGTAGGTTTTAACCCTCTACAGAAATTACCTTCATACGAATTCTAAAACACAGAAAATAAAAAATGCGAGAGCATAACACATATACATGGATGGAGTTGGTTTCCTGAGGCGAGCGGGGGATGAGATCGTCGAAGGCTGTAGGGTTTGAACCAGGGCAACCGAGGCTGATGGCCTAGGATGCTGCAGACCGGTAATCAGTAGGCTGACAGGGACTCGATGGTACGGGATGGGGCAGCTGGCTGTTCCACCGAGGCAGAGGACGCTTAAGCCAGGTTAGGAGGGGACAACTGGGGTTTCATGCGGGATTTTTTTCTCGGAACGGGCTCGCATTACCTCTAACTGGGATTTTTTTGTTGCTAAAACCATTTTGGAGAGCTAACGGTTGACGTTCCCAGACGGTTTCAGGAAGAGTAGCAGGTAACGGGCGTTTAGCGGTGGCAGTTTAGTCGTTTTTTATTGCAGATATTACCATGGTGAAACCTAGAGAGGCAGTTGACCTAGACCCGGCACCGGAAGACATTCTGTCGATTTGGGGAAAGGAGGTTAATGCACATAATATTAACAAGTTTTTCGGGTCAGCTGGCCGTCATGCACCTGCGGATTTCGCTGTGGAAGGTTCGTGGAGTAACAGAGCGGCAAAAGGTCTATTGGAGGAAAGCTTGGAGCTGGCTGGGCGGCACATCAAAGGAGGAAGGGGCATCAATGATTTAGGCGTTCTGGAGAAAGATTACCAACTGAATGAAAAACCCTTCAACACCCATGTAAGTAAGATCAAAACTCCTTCAAATGCGTTTTTTCCATCTGGAGGGCTTGAGGATATCATAAATTTCAGAAAAAATCAGGGAGTCTGGAGGTCTGTGGGTGGAGGTTTAAAGCCGGAAAGTGTAGTGACGGAAAGGGGAGGCCAGCCGGCTGTTTCCAGGCATTTTATAACAAAAGGGTCACCCAAGGCCAGCTTGGGAGCGGGAGGGAGCAACACAGTTCCCGGCGATTTTTCGAAGGTAAGGAAGGAAGGAAAAACCCTAGTTATTAGCTGGGATGAAGAGGTTGTAGGGCTTGACACAGGTAGAAAGGAAGGATACGAAGGCAGAACCCATGCACCTATCTTTGATAAGGACGGAAAAACCCTAGCAGATAGTGAGCCTGGTCCTCAGGTGGTTTTGGACAAAGCAGACCCAAATTCGCAAGCCAGGGAGGAAGAATCCGGGCAAGAGAGGGCTGGGGGAAAACGGAAAAAGGCGAAACCACTTAAGAAGAAAAAGATCGAAGGAAACCTGGTCCTAGGCATGGATGTTCAGGTCGAGGATGCACTGGTAGTGGCGGAATGCACGCTAGTGGGTAGAGCTAGAGGGAGGGCTTCCTCTGGCAAATTCCTGAACCAGTGGGCGGAGCATCAGTGGAAGGAGACCCCAGCAAATTCCTTTAGAATTGCAGCGCTTGTGAAGGGTTGGTTCATGGTGAGATTTGAAAACAAGGAAGCGGCGGATTGGGTTGCAGAGAGGAATTGGGCTTTCGAGAATCGCCCAGTCATGTTCAAAAGGTGGTCGCCTTTATTTGATGCAAACAGGGAGAAGGTATAAGATTTTCCAGTTTGGGTCAGAGCACCTAGCCTTCCTCCATTCCTGTGGGTAGAATCGGTATTCATATCAATTGGGAACCTTCTGGGCACCTACCTGGACGCAAATATGTCTTTCCTTCACACCCACGAAAGAGCCATGGCCAGGATCTTGGTCCGTTTAAATCCAAAAGAAGGGCTGGCGGAATCCATAAATCTGCAGTATAAAGAATATGTTTTTGAGCAACCGTTGGATTATGAACATCTGCCTTTTAGATGTCACAGGTGCCATGAATATGGGCATCTCGCAAGGGACTGTCCGCTGGGTAATCGTAGAAGGAGGACTCAGAAAAAAGTTGAGCAGCGGGGGAAGAAATCGAGGAAAGACCAAGATATTACACCTGAGGATCATCCAGAGGAGATTACTATGGAAGAGGTCCAAAACCAGAAGGAAGCACTTGATAGCTAGGCTGGAAAGGATCTGCCAGAAGAAAAAGAGATCCAGCACAGCCCGGAGCATAAAATCAACGAAATTTCAAATGAGGCTGTAAACATCTCTGTAGAAGACCCAAACAGTACGCATCTAGACTCAAGTAATACATCTTTGTTTTCAGAACCTAAAGATGCTTGCTTGAAATCTGGATCTCCTCTTAAATATTGTTGCAATGATGATCTTTTAAACATTGAAAACCTTACTGCTGCTATACCATCCATTGACCTGAACTGTGAAGATGACTCTCTTAGTAAAATGGATCATGTTTTTACTACTCCGGTGTGCCATTATAACCTAAGATCTCTCGACAAAAAACATGGCCGAAAGGTCGAAATCCCTGATCTGGTTGGCGGACTAGGCCCATCTCCGTCCCAGGCCTTCAAAAGGAAGGCAAGAGGCAGAAAATCAAACTTGTCAAAAGCACAGGTCAAAGCGAAGTTTGATGTGGCGGACAGAAAACAAATGTCTATCCATGGGGCGCTTAGAGCAGCAAATCCCCTTGAAAATGTTTTAAAATGATCCTCCTGTCTTGGAATTGTAGGGGTTTAGCCAGTAAACCCAAAAAACTGGCCCTGAAGGAGTTAGTTTCGCGTTACAATCCGGATATCATCTTCCTCCAAGAGACCCTAGGCAAAAGTTTTGAGGTGGAATCTTCCCTTAGGATCTCTCTCCCTGGATGGATTTTCCTTGCTGTAGATGCTATGGGGCATTCGGGCGGCCTGGAAATTGGGGTCAGGGAAGGAAGGATGCAGATTATCAATCATTGGGGAATGGCTCATGTGCTCGGTATGGAGATCCATTCCCCTGAATTCGGTTTTCCCCTTCTGGTCATAAATATCTATGGGCCATGCCAGGGAAGCGAATCCTTTTGGAATGACTTTTTATCTAAATCCCTTCTGAAAGACAGAGGTTTGATTATAGGAGGAGATTGAAATTTTTCTCTGGGGAATGCAGAAGCTTGGGGTCCCTCAGCCAGGGAAGATCCACTCTCAGATTACTTTTCAAATGCTCTCCTCTCTCATAACCTGATAGATGTAAATCTAATAAAAGCAAAACCTACCTGGAGGAACAGAAGAGCAGGGGAGGAGAGAGTGGAAAAGAGATTGGACCGTTTCCTCATAAGCGAAGACCTGGCATCCAGAATCCCAATATTCAGGCAATGGGTGGGTGAGGGGGGGAATTCAGATCATTTCCCCATCCTAATGGAATTAACAAAGGCCCCCATTAAGCCAGCAGCCCCTTTCAAGTTCAACGCTTCCTGGTTGCAAGAGGAATCCTTCAATAAGCTTTTCAGGGACACTTGGAGACATCCGGGCAGAACCTCTCTGGAGAACAAAGGGGTCCTATTTATGGAAAACTTAAAAAGACTCAAAAAAGCTACCTTGGAATGCGCAAAAGATAGAAAACTAAAACAGAATGAGGAACTCTCCAATATTGATGTTGAATTGAGGGATTTGGAGGAACCTGAGGCAGACGGGTATGCTACTCAGGAGTCAAAAGAAAAAATATTGATGCTTGAAAAGCGCAGAGGAAAGCTCTTAATAGATAGAGAAGAGGAATGGAGGCTAAAAAGCAGGGCGATCTGGCTAAGAGTCGGGGATGAGAATACAAAGTTTTTCCATAATTATGCAAAAGGACGGAAAAATACAAACACAATATGGAAGCTAAAGGATCTAGAGGGTAGAGAAGCCACCTCTTTTGAGGCTCTATCAAATATGGGAAAGACTCATTTTCAGAATCTGTTTACTGAACCAGGAGGGATAACATTAGCAGAAGTAATCAGAACAGCTCAATGTTTCCCTCACCTTGTGGAGGAGGAGGAAGTAGAAGACTTAAATAGAGAAGTGACAAAGGAGGAAGTGGAAAGCATAGTAAAATCAATGGCTAAAGATAAAATCCCGGGTCCGGACGGGTGGACTATTGAGCTTTTTCACCATTTCTTTGAATTGATTGGAGCAGAGTTAACTGAAGTGGTGGAAGAATCGAGGAGGAAAGGCGAGATATATCCTCCTTTTAATGCAACTTTTATAGCTCTAATCCCAAAAAAGGAGGATCCAGACACTTTTGAAGACTTCAGGCCTATTTCTCTCTGCAACTGTGTTTATAAAATCATTGCAAAACTTATAGTTGTTCGCCTAAAACCGATCCTGTCAAAATGCATCTCAAGTGAACAATTTGGGTTCTTAGACGATCGACAAATCCATGAAGCAATAGGGGTGGCACAGGAGACAATTCACAACATCAGACAATCAAATAAGAAAGGGGCTGTAGTAAAAATTGATCTGTCCAAAGCATATGACAAGATCAGCTGGACATATCTCAAGATGTTGTTGACCCATCTGGGGTTCAATCTGGAGTTTATAAATTGGATTATGGGATGTGTAACCAGTGTAAGTTTTGCAGTCCTAATTAATGGGGCTTCTTCACAATTTTTCAAAGGCCAAAGGGGACTGAGACAATGATGTCCTCTATCGCCATTGCTTTTCCTCCTAGCGGCAGAGGGCCTAAGCAGACTCATCTTGGAAGCCAGGAGATTAGGTTTGGTTAAAGGTTTGGAAGTTGCTGTAAATATGTGCATTACTCATCTCCTTTTTGTAGATGATATCTTACTATTTACAAATGGGAGCCTGAATGAAATCAAAGAATTAAAAAATATTCTTGATCTATTCATGAAAGCCACAAGGATGCAAATAAACCTCAGAAAGTCTCAGTTAATAATGGAAGGTTTCAATAGGCAGGAAAGGATCCAGATCTCATCTATCTTGCCCTTTGAGGTCTATAATAAGGAGAATCCGTTCAAGTACTTGGGGTTCTGGCTTAAGCCAAATGCATACAAAAAGCAGGATTGGAACTGGCTGGTGGCCAAGATAGAAGCAAAAATCACTCATTGGAGCTATAAGTGGCTATCTAGAGCTGGCAGGCTAACCCTAGTAAACTCAGTGCTGCAAGCCATGCCAGTGTTCTGGGCAGCCCTAACTTGGATTCCAAAAGGGATTCTTCACAAGATAAAAAAGATCTGCAGTAGATTTCTATGGTCAGGATCAAAGGAGGATTCTATTCTTCCCTGGGTAGCTTGGGAGAAAATTGCAAAGCCAAAATATTGGGGAGGATGGGGAATAAAAAATCTATATGACTTCAGTGTTTCGTTGGCAGCTAAATCCGGATGGAGGATCATCAACTCTGAGAACTTGTGGACAAGAGTGGTGAAACGAAAGTATATAGATCCTGTTCCTTTGGAAGAATGGATCCGTAACCCAAATAAGAAAGGACGGAATGTTTCAGTGGTATGGAAAGCCACTACTGAGGCATTTAAAATCATAGAATAAGGACTGGCTTGGCAGGTAGGAAATGGAGAAAATTTGAGGATAGGCAGGGACCCTTGGGTGGGTTGCAATGAATTGTTTGCTTTGTCCCCAGGACTGATTAGACACCTGGAATCAAAGGGCATCATATATTTAAATCATATTGAGAAAATAGGTCAGTCCACTATATGGGGGCAAGCATGGAAATCAGGAGCAGAATTAGAGCTCAGACCTCTTTGGTGGAATGAATGGCAGGTTTTCATCCAGGAACTTATTAGATCTAATGTAAGATTAAAGGATAGACCAGACCATTTGGTATGGGCTCATGCAGACTCAGGAGCCTACTCCCCTAAGGCCGGTTATAAGTTCTTAATGTCGCAAAAAGGATGGGATGAACCAGAATGGTGGTCAAAATCTCTGTTGAAATTAAAATGCGCAAAAAAAGCTAGACTGTTCTTTTGATGTGTATTAAAAAAGAAAATTCCAACATGGGATATCCTCCAATCAAGATATAAACAAGGACCCAGAAGATGCCCTTTATGTATTACTGACTCGGAGACCATCTCTCATCTTTTTCTAGTTTGTCCTTTCGTTAAAAAGGTATGGGAAGAGGTGCAAAAGCTTTTAAAGAAATAGTTAAGTTGGGAAGGGGAAAATATAGCGGTAGCATGGGAAAATTGGTGGAGACTTAGCACAGAAGGGAATATGAGGAATCTTCCACCCATCATCTATTGGGGGGTTTGGATAGCGAGAAACAGAAGCATCTTTAATGACAGATCTCCCTCAGCTGAATCTATTGCTATCCAAAGCGCAGCCATCCTGTCCAGCATCCCTGTTCCAGAGGAGTCAAAAAAATCAGCTCAGAGTAGGGAAGAACAAATCAGAGCGGGGATCCCTTGGACCTACTTTGATGGGGCCTCTCAGAATCATGCAGCTGGGGCAGGGATAATCATCCATTTAAATAATTCACACTCTTTAAAAGCTTCAGTGGGCCTCGGAACCGGATCAAACAATTTTGCTGAACTTTCTGCATTAAAATATCTTCTATGTTGGCTTATCCACGGGAACATTTTCTCAGTTCAGATCTTTGGAGACTCATTGAATGTTGTGAAATGGGTTAATGGGAAAAGTATATGCCAGAATTACTTGTTGAGACCGCTATTAGAAGAGATTCAGAATTTAAAACTCTCTTTTAATGTGTTTTCAATTGATCATATTTACAGGGACTGGAATGAAGCAGCGGACAAGCTTTCTAAAGATGGTCTGCAGCAAGCTATGGGCAGTTGGATATTAACTGAGCAAGTGCACAATCAGATCCATGTGTTGGATCTTCCTCCTTATGCTTAATCTTTCAAATTACTGTTGTTTAGAGTCCTTTTTTGTTTCTTTCATATATTATATAACTGATGTAAAAACAATGATACAGACTTTGGTACTGGACAAGTAAAATTTTGTTTGACTATGTACTTTCCCAGGATATCTCGGTTTCCTTTTAGTGGGTTTTTTTCCTCTATGAGGAGGCCCACGATTCGAAACCCATCTTGTAACAGCATGTCTTTACTGGTCTTTTACTGTTTTCTTTAGTGATATTCTGGAATGGTGAATGAGCTGTTCGGAAACAGGGGAACAGTGTTTTGTTTTTTCTCAGTTCGTACAGAGGAGACAGTTTATTCCTCTGGGGCTGCTGTAGTGTTCATGCCTACAGCAAACTGAATTCTATGCATCTGCTTGTAACTTTTAAAAATTTCCTCATATAAAAAGTTCGTTTTTTTTCTTTGGAAAAAAAAAACACATATACATAGATATTTTCCCCTGGATCCCAAAACCGGGAATACTAGCTTGATTTTTCATTATGTTCCTTTCAATGTTACAATACATATTTATACATGCCGAAGCATCCAATACCATGGACCGAAAACCATCGCGTCCAAAACCATGGACCAAAAACCATTGCGTCCAAAAAAACATGTGCGAAAATCATGCACAAAACCATAAGTGGGTCCGCCCAACCTAACATAGGGTCCAAAACCAAAATTTTCTGGGGCGCTGCCCTGGACCCCATAAAGTGGGGTTATGGGTACCCCTCAAACCCCCTGTGACATCCCTCCCTCTAACCCCCAGTTAAATACATGGGCTAGTCATGGAAAGAATATAACATAACCCAACATTCTCCCACTTGTTGTTTTCTTTCCACAGGGAGCCACAAGAGAGCTTAGTCATTTATCCAGCCCTGCAATGCCCATTGTTTCTCTACACCAAGAGAACTTCTCAGAGCTCACAGATTTTGTCAATGCATCTGCAGTATTCTTCAAAGTGTCCACCTTTACCAACAACACCTTTTTGTCTTCTATCATATCCCTCACAAAGTGATACTGGACATCAATGTGCTTTGTCTTTGAATGATATGCGGGGTTCTTTGCCAATAAAATTGCACTTTGGCTGTCACAGTCTATCCTTATAGCTTCCTATACTAACCCCATACTTGAACACAATATCTGCAACCAAACTGCTTCCTTACTTGCATGAGTGGCTGCAATGTATTTTGCCTCTGTAGTTGATAGTGCCACTATAGATTATTTCTTACTCATCCAACTGACTACACCTCCAAATAGGTTAAACACATACCCACTTGTAGATCTTCTCTAATCTAGATCTCCAGCCCAGTCTGCATCAACAAAGCCACGAATATCCAACACTCTGTCCAATCCTAGTCTTCTTTGGTAGCACAAACCATAATCACTAGTGCCACACAAATACCTGAAAACCCGCTTCACTGCTGTCCAATGCTCCTTTCTTGGTTTTGACATAAACCTGCTCAATACTCCCATTGCATGTGCAATGTTTGGTCTAGCACAAACCATTGCGTACATCAGGCTACCGACTGCGCTTGCATATGGAACACGGGACATTGTCCTCTTCCTCTTCTTGTGTCTTGGGACACTGCAGCAAATAACCTTACACCTACATGAATAGGAACCTTCACCGATTTACTATCTTGTATATTAAACCTCTGCAGTATTGTCTCGACATACTTCCTCTAGTTTAACCAGACCTTCCTCTTTGCTCAATCTCTTTTAATTTCCATGCCTAAAATATAGTTTGCAGCACCAAGATCTTTCATGTTGAGTTTGGAGGACAATTGGGTCCTCAAATCCTGGATAATTTCTTTGTCATTTCCAACCAGCAACATATCATCCACATACCAGACCAGATAAATAACAGGGTCACCAATTAATTTAAAATACACACAGTGATCTGCTTTGCTTCTTGTGAAGCCAAGTCCCCGTATAAATGTATCAAGTTTATGATACCACATCCTTGGTGATTGTTTTAAACCATACAGAGACTTCTTTAACTTGCATACCAGTTCTTTCTTATGCTTCACCATGAAGCCTTTAAGTTGCTTCATGTAGATTTCCTCTTCCAGATCCCTATGAAGAAATGTTTTCTTCACATCCATCTGTTCTACCTCAAAATCAAAAGCAGCAACAACAGATAAAAGTAATCTAATAGAAGTTACCTTGCAACAGGAGAAAAAATATCACCAAAATCAATTCCTGGCACCTGGGAATAACCTTTTGCTACCAACTGAGCTTTGTATTTCTCCATTTTTCCTTTTGCATTTGTCTTCTTTTTGAGCACCCATTTTCTGCCAATGGGTTTCCTTCCATTCGACAACTCCACCAAATCCCAAGCCTCATTTTTGTGCAAAGATGTCATTTCATCAACCATGGCCTCTTTCTAGAGTTTTCCATCCTTTGAATCCACTACTTCCTTCACAATTCTAGGATCATCATCAGTAACAGACAAAGCAAAATTTGAACAGAAAGTAGATGGACTATACCTTTTTGGCTACCTTCTTTCTCGAACTGATCTTCTCATAGCCAGAGTTTGTGGCTCTTCATCTTCTGATTCCTCCTCTATTGTAGAGTCTGATTCTTCCTCCTTTAGCTCAAACTATATCTTCTCAAGTTCCTTTGGTTGGACTTCATGTTAATAACATATTTCACCTCTCTGAACACCACATCTCGACTGTACACAACCTTCCTTGTTACTGGGTTCCAAAGCTTATAACCCTTTAAACTATCCTTATACCCAATAAAGATGCACTTTTCAGATTTACTATCCAACTTGGTTTGTTTCTCCTTTGGAACATGTACATATGCATCACATCCAAATACCCTTAGATGTGAAAGAAATGGTTTCTTACCAGTCCATACCTCTTGTGGAGTCTTATCCTCCAACGCTGATGAAGGTGCCCTGTTGACCAGGTAACATGCAGTATCCACCGCCTCTGCCCAGAATTATTTTCCTAACCCGACACCACTAAGCATGCTTCTTGACCTTTCCATCAACGTCTTGTTCATTCTTTCTACAACTCCATTTTGTTGATGTCTATATGGAGTAGTCTTCTGTCGTGATATACCACACTTCTTATAGAATTCTTCAAATTCCTTGCTGCAAAATTCTCCACCATTATCTGTCCTCAGCACCTTTATCTTCTTCTCTATTTGATTTTCCACGAGAGCCTTAAATTCTTTAAACCTATCAAAGACTTTAGATTTCTTCTTAAGGAAATATATCCATGTATTCCTTGAGAAGTCATCTATAAATGATACATAGTACACAGACTTAACCAGTGATGGAACCTTTACAGGTCCAAACACATCATTGTGCACAAGCTCTAATATTTGTTTCGCCCTCTTACCACCAGACAGGAAACACACACAATTCTGCTTCGTGTATACAAAATTTCACAAAAATAAAAATCCAAAGAGCTATTACTCATACCTTCTACCACACCTTTACCATGAACTATTCGAAGGCCCTTCTCTCCAATATGTCCAAGCCTTTGATGCCACAACATGGTCTTCTCTCAAGAGACCACTAGTTTTTCAACTCCACTTTCAGGAACCATAGAACTGTTTCACCCATCAACAACAGTGCTACCTTGCAGCTTGTACAGAGTTCCAATCCAAACTCCCCGCATTAATACCAGTGCTCCACGAACCATCTTGCAAGTATCTTTCTCGAACACTATCTTTGCACTATTGAGCCTCAACCTTGCACTCATTTATCTATCCTCCCAACAGCTTTTCCCTATTCACTTCTCTCTTTTGTCATCATTTCCTCCATCAACTTGTTCAATTCATTGCATTATATGTCTTTTTAACATGATTTGTTGACTGTGCTAATGATTGACTGTTGGTTTAGAATTTTGGTACAAGTGCTGCAATTCCGCAGCTAATACAGCGTTTCCGCAGCCGATCAGAGATTCCGCAGCCATTTTCTTGTTTGCTATGTTCCACGTGTCCTCCAAAGGAAAGGGCCACATGGGCAAGTTGGTATGACTGTGTACATGGTTCGTGTGCTATCAGCTAAGCCAACTCGCTCATATATACCCCCGGTCAACGCAGATGTAACCACGGTCAAACAGCAAGGTTCCAAGCAGCGGCACGGCTCTGCGTGAGCAGGTGAAGCACGTAACCACAGCTGGCATCTTCTTCGAGCCACGAAGACGGCAGGGGACAAGAATCTAACCGTGGATTTATCATCCACGATGACCGTTTCCTCAAACAGTGCACGGTGTTGCTGCGTGTCTTTTGCACAGTTAATTAGTTAGCTGGTGTTAGCCTAGTTTGCGCAGAAGACAGTTTGTCTCTGCTCCTATAAATAAAGCGTTTGCATACGCTTAGTAGTTAGTCTTCAAGTTAGTTTTTGGCTGTAATCACTTTGTTTATAAAACTCTGTTTTAAAGATTGTTTCATACAGCGTTTACGCTTTTGTATTTTGACATGCTGATTTAATATTCAGAAGACTGTTTTGCTCCTATACGTGTAGCTGATCTTTAACTGGTTGAGTAGATGGAGGGCCCCCGTCTGCCACAACCTATGTACAGTAGTGTTTAATTTCATTTTCCTGCACTTCTTTTTGTTTTCATTTTCACATGTATACTAATGTACAGTTTGATTTCTGCAATGTTCATTTCTTTTGACATGTATAATATTGTACAGTTTGAATTATGCCTTTACATTTCCAGCACTTTTCAAAACTGATCAGTTTGTTCTTGCAGGTGTGTTAGGAGCCCAGGATAGTGTGTTTTTACTTCTTTTTATCACTAGTGGCATTTGAAGTTTTCTTATCTAAACTGCTGATTTTTACCTTGACTTGCATTAGTTTCATTGCTTAGTTACTTTACCAGATTTTGTCAAGTTGCTAATCTCTTGATGGTTCTTCTTATCATAATTTCACTAACTTTCGTGGGACCAAAATATCATCTAATTGCAGCTTGGTTTATTTAGTTTTGGACTCATATTGCTAATTCACTCCTAACTCATTTTCACATGATCGATTTAGCTAAAGGCAGAACGTTAAGGGAGAATTAATTAAGTAGTGTGATTTGTCACTTAATCTTTGCATTGCTTTAGATTCAATAGAGGAATTAGAGTAGTGTTCTTGCTTTCAATTGAGTTAATATAGATGTCATTTTCGTCCTTATCAGCAGTAAAGGTATTGGACTAGTGCCATTGGTCTTTTGTTTGATGCTTTACTTTCGTTTGAAGCTTTAATTTCATTCCAAGTTATTGTTCAAGTTTTCTCTTTAAATTTCAAGAAGCAATTAGAAATCACCACATACACACACATTTACTCACTTGTTTATAACTCCATCACATCACATTAGGAAGATAAGTCACACATGAACTAAAAACGACAAAAAGAACTAGAAAAGGCCACTTAAGTACATATTGTACACTTCACTTCATCAGCTTACGAGCCCCGGGTTGACAATTTATGATAGTAATTTAGACAACACTAAATTGACTAAACATTTTGGCGCCGTTGCCGGGGAAGTGAAATTAGGTAGCCAATTTCTAAAAAAAAAATTAAGAAAATTTCAAGAAAGGGAAATTGATAACCTCTCAAAGTATGCTCTCCTCTTGCACCTAGAGTGATCTGGAGGACCAGAAAAGAGAAAGTTATTGGTTTAATAGTTTCTTAAGTATGCTCTCTTCTTGCACCTAGAGTGACCTGGAAGATCAGAAAGAGAATTATTAGCCTGACTTGAAGAAAAAATAAAAAAAATGACATGCATAGAGCTAGAGATTCTAGGGGAAGGTTTTTAGCTAGAGCCAAGAGTTCGATTTTTACAAGTCCATCTACTTCAAGGAATAGACAAGAGACACCTCCCTCATCTCCAACTGACACTCCTAGCCCTAGGATTCCTGGAATTCAAGAGGCAAGAATTGACTCTCCCACACCTTCTATTGAATTTGAATCAGAAAGAGATCCTTTCCTTCCTTCTACAGAAAGACCAATTGTAATTGAAGAAGTAGAATCATCGGAGGAAGAGGGAGAAATTCCTTCTCATTCACCCTTTGTAGAAGAACCAGAAAATTCTGAAGTCTCTAGGGAAACAATTATGACAGAGGAAGGAGGTGGTAGAGGTAGAGGTAGAGGAGGAGGAGGAGGAAACAATGGAGGAGGTAGAGGTCACATTGGAGGAAATAGAGATGGGGATAACTCATTTGGGTTTCCTATCGTTGATGAGGATTCTCGAGCCACTATGAAAAACATATCACCATCTGTCCTCCTAAACTTTCATGGGTTAAGAACTGAGGACCCTGAAACATTTTTATTCGAGTTTGAAGTCGTATGTTGAACTTATGACTATCTGGATGACACTCAAAAACTCAAATTGTTCCCTTCCACATTGAAAGGACAAGCTTTGAAATGGTTCATGGGGTTACTCACTCAATCCATTAGGTCTTGGAATGATATGAAACAGACATTTTTGGATAGGTACCTAGACTATTGTATGCCCACCAATCACAAGGATGAGGTATTTAAAATGGTACAAAGAGAAGATGAGAACTTAGAGGATTTACTCGAAAGATTTCAATATAACCTGAAAAGAGCAAAAATGAGTAGCTTAGATGAGGAGACCTTGAAAGCCCTCCTACTAAAAGCCATTAGAGATGAATGGATAGACATTCTGAACATGATGGGGAAAGGAGATATATCTCAACTTTCACTCAATGATATAGCAGAGCTATGTATCCATCTCTCAAGGGGCAAATCAAAAACTCAAAAAGGGCCTAGAGATCCTTCTCTCCTCAGAGCAAATAAATCTGCAACTGGATCAGTAAGTAGGGCTGAGATCGGCAATATGCTTGATGAATTCAAAACTGACATCTTAGGGAGTCTTAGTGAACAATTAGACACACTTAAGATCCACAATAAACATAAAGCAGAAGCCAAGGCCTTGGCCATCTTTTGCCCGAAATGTAGGAAGAAACATGCTTTAAGGGAATGTCCCTTGGAAGCACAAGTTGTGGAAACATGTGTGATTTGCTCAGAAAACCATGAAACCAAGGATTGTCCTTCAATCCCTGGGCTCAAAGCAGTCTTTCAAGAAGATCCAAATACACTTGAATCTCTCTGTTTTGTTGCAAGGAGACCTTGGCAGGGGCAACAAAATCAAGGGTTTAACAACTCTATGAATTTTCAACCTCAACCAAATTGGAATCCTTGGCAACAACCTTGGCCTCAACCTCAAAATCCTTTTCAATCATGGATGCAGAGCATGCAAAATCCTTATAGGAGATTTGCTCAATTCTATCAATATCCTCCATCTTTTCAAAACCAGCAAGCTCCACAACTTCCAAATCAAATTCAGCAACTATCATTGCCATTCCCTCAACAGCAACCTTCTCCACAAAATCAAAATTCTCAACTCTTGCTTCAATCCCAACAGAAGTCAAATCAACTTCCTTCTCAGCCATTTCCAAACCCCAATAATAGGAACCCTCAAAATACTTACATGATGGAAGGTCAACCATTCCCTACCTATATGATTGTTCCTCTCAATGAAGTACAACTCAGATCAGGTAGAATCCTAGATCAACCTTCTATAAATGTTCAACAGCCAAGCATTTCTGAGGAAGAGTCTCTTAAAGCTAATAAGGGTTCTGAAGCATCCCTTCAAAACCCAAACATTCAAAAAGAAAAAGAAAAATAAAAAGAATCAACCCCCACAACTCCCATAGTTGAACAACCTACATCTTTAGCCACACCTCCTTTTCCTGAAAGGTTACAAATTGACAAAGGAGTGGAAAAACAAATTTGGTTGCCTGACTATAATTTTCTAGATGAATTGAAGAATGTCTGTATCAAGATTCCCTTGTTACAAGCCATTAAAGAAATTCCCATTCTAGCCAAAACAATAAAGGAGTTGAGCCTTAAAAGACCAGGAAGGAAACCAAGAGATACCAGAAGGATCCACCTGGTAGGAAAAATTGCAGATATTATGATGGGAAAGATTACCATGCAGAAATATGTAGATCCCGGTAGTCCAATTGTCAAAACACATATCAATGGGGTAGAAATACCAAATACTTTGATTGATTTAGGGGCTGCTATCAACATTATGAGTAGATAGACCATGGACCAGTTAAAACTTCCTAACCTTCTCTTTACACCTACTTTACTGCAACTCGCAGATAGATCAATCATTAAACCTGATGGTGTATTGGAGGACATTCCAGTCTCCCTAGACTCTTGGGAATATCCAGTTGATTTTATGATTTTAACTCCCAAGAACAATCTAGGAGGACATCCTCTTATTTTAGGAAGACCTTGGCTAGCCACGACTGATGCTTTCATAAGTTGTAGGTCTGGGGATATGTATATTTCTGATGGCAATTCAACAAAGAAGTTCAATCTGTATCCTCCAGCGAAAGAAATTACAGAAATAGGAGATAATGAGTGGGTTGATGATGAAGATACTATACAACCTGTCTTTACCATTTCTGAGATTAGTGAAGATAGTCAAATTTTGAATACATTAGAAAATTTTGAACCATCTTCAGAATATGACTCTACACAATTTCAGTTGGATTCTGACATAGAGTGTCTATCATCTAGACAAATGTCTCTTTTCTCTATGGAAGAATTTGGTAGTTCTGCCATTGAGATCTTTCCAGGAAAAACATTAAGCATTAATAAAAACTTGGAAAAATCCCAACAGGGAGAGCTAACCAAAGTCTTGCAAAGACATTCTACTGCTTTTGCATGGGAGTATACCGACATGAAAGGTATTGACCCTAAGACTTGCATTCATCACATCTACATTGAGGAAAATAGCAGACCAATCAGACAACCTCAAAGAAGGATGAATCCAAACCTTAGGGAGATAGTGAAAGAAGAGCTCCAGAAGTTACTCAATGTAAACTTCATTTACCCCATTTCAGATAGCCGATGGGTTTCTCCCTTGGTTATAGTACCTAAAAAGAATGGTAAATGGAGGGTTTGCATTGATTACAGAGAATTGAACAAAGCAACCTTGAAGGATCACTTTCCTTTGCCCTTTATTGATCAAGTATTAGATACTTTAGCAGGTAAAAAGTTTTTCTCATTTTTGGATGGTTTTAGTGGTTACAATCAAATTCAGGTAGCACCTGAAGATCAGGACAAAACCACATTTACTTGTCCATGGGGAACTTTTGCCTACCGAGTACTTCCTTTTGGATTATGCAATGCACCCGCTACATTTCAAAGGGTTGTACTAGGAATCTTTTCAGATCTAATTCATGATTGTGTAGAGGTCTACATGGATGATTTCACAGTTTATGGTAACACATTTGAAGAAGCATTAGAAAATTTGGAAAAAGTCTTAATTAGATGTAAAGAAACAAATCTTTCATTAAGTCATGAAAAATGTTTTATGATGTTTACTGAAGGGATTGTTTTAGGACATCATATTTCAGGAGATGGAATTAAAGTTGATAGATCCAAAGATGAAGTTATCTCCAAGTTACCTGTTCCAAATTGCCAGAAAGATGTTAGAAGTTTTCTTGGGTTTACTGGGTATTATAGAAGATTTATTGAAAACATCACTAAGATAGCATCTCCTCTTTTCAAATTACTTACCAAAGACTGTGAATTCAAATGGGATCCTGAATGTCTATCTGCATTTGAAACTTTAAAGACTAGAATATCTGAAGCACCCATTTTGAGAGGGCCAAATTGGAAACTCCCTTTCCACATTTCTACTGATGCTTTAGATACAGCTCTAGGAGTTGTCTTGGGACAAAAGAATTTGGTCCCTTATGCCATTTATTACACCAGTAAAAATTTGACTCCCACTGAGTTAAATTACACTGTGACTGAAAAAGAATTCTTAGCCGTTTTTCATGCAATCAACAAGTTTAGACACTACATAACCAGCTATGAAACTTTTGTCCATACTGATCACTCTGCAATTAGATATCTCATGAAAAAACCTGTTACTAATGGCAGAGTTACAAGATGGCTTTTACTTTTACAAGAATTCAACATTATTGTGTTAGATAGACCAGGAAAACAAAACACAGTAGCTGATTTCTTGTCTAGAATCCAAAACACTAACGAAGATTCTCCTGTAGAGGATAAGTTTCCAGATGAATACTTGTTTGCAGTAACTACCAAAACTCCTTGGTATGCAGATATTGCTAACTATCTAGTTATAGGGAAGCTACCTCCACACTTATTTCCTAATGAGAAAAGGAAAATCATTCAGGAGAGTTCACATTATTCTTGGATTTCTAATGAATTGTTCAAAACAGGGCCAGATTGTATGATCAGAAGATGTGTTCGGGAAGATGAAATGCCTGACATCCTTAAGGCATGTCATGATGAACCGTGCGGCGGACACTTTGCTGACAAGAGGACGGCCTATAAAATCCTTTCTTTAGGATATTATTGGCCTTCTCTCTTTAAAGATACAAAGCAATATGTTAGAAGGTGTGACAGCTGCCAAAGAGTTGGGAGACCAACTCCTTCAAATGAAATGCCACTACAGCCACAGGTATGCATCGAACCCTTTGAGAAATGGGCTCTAGATTTCGTTAGACCTATTAATCCACCATCTAAGCAAAAGAAGTATATATTGGTTTGCACTGATTATGTTACTAAGTGGGTAGAAGCCAAGGCATTGCCTTCTGCCACTGAAAATTCAGTTGTTCAATTTCTTTTTGAGGATATTTTTACTCGTTTTGGTGTCCCAAGAGAAATTGTGACAGATCAGGGAAGTCAATTTACATCTAAATTGATGGAGAAGCTGATGGAGGAATACAAAATCAAGCACAGAACATCTACTCCATACCATCCGCAAGCAAATGGTCAAGTGGAATCTACAAATAAAGTTCTTGAAAGCATCATCACCAAGACTGTTCATCTTCATAGAAGAGATTGGGCAGAAAGGCTTCCTGAAGCCTTATGGGTCTATAGAACTACATGGAGGAACACAACAGGAAATTCTCCCTATGAACTTGTTTATGGGAAAGAAGTCCTGCTCCCCATTGAGTTCCAAATCAAGACCTTCAAGATGGCAGTTCAATTGGGGATGAGCCTATCAGAAGCCCAAAAACACAAAATGGACCAGCTAAATGAGCTAGATGAAATAAGACAAGATGCAATTCTAAGGACCGATCTAGTTCAGCACCAAAGAACTAAGTGGCATGATCGACACATCAAAGAAAGAAAGTTTCAGAAGGGAGATTGGGCACTATTGTTTGATTCCAAGTTTAAGGACTTCAAAGGAAAATTTCAAACTCATTGGCTTGGGCCATATGAGATTGATGAAGTCTTTAACAATGGAGCAGTTCGAGTGAAGACCATTGATGAGCTTCAGACTCCTCTCATTGTGAATGGCCACCGATTGAAAATCTACCACAAGCCACTCTCAAGGGAGGAATTTGTTAAAATGTTCCAAGAAGATTCTGCAATGAGGCTGGTGGAGAAGGATTCTTCTCCTCCATCAGCCTAGTCTTTGTTCCTTTCAGATAAAAAATAAAAAATAAATAAAAAATAAATAAAAATAAATAAATAAATAAATAAATCTCTTGTATAAGACTGAAAACCAATCTTGGATTGGCGGTCTTATGCAGAAAATATGAAGTGAAAATCAGGGTCACCTCACACTTTATATTTTCCAAAAAAAAAATATCTCTTTCTCTTTCCATCTTATTCGCCATTTTTTCCATCTCATCATTTTCACTTCATTTTTCCTTCTAGTCCATTCATTCCATCTCATTTCACCAATAAAGTCCCTCTCAGGACTATTCCATTTAGTCAAGTTGTTTTAATCCTCTTTGTGCAGGCAGAAAAGTGTTGCTGCAATTTCCACAGCTAGGAGCCAATTCCGCAGCTGATATCAAGATTCCGCAGCCAATACACTCTGTTCCTGCAAATAAAACAGCTCTGTTTTCAAAAAGAATTTTTTTTTTAGTCAGAAGCACCATCATCATCAAAGAGCAAGGACACCTACAAAGTCAGCAACAAATCAAAGGTTAGCCACCATAATCAACAAAGGGATCAAATGCAAATGCATGAAGGTATGTTCCAAACTTTTAACCAACAGTTTGATATCATTCACGTATGGTTTTCAAATCATGGTAGGAGGAACTTAATGTAATGATTGACAAGATCCCCGTCCACTCCTCATCCATTATTCTGCGTAATCCACCTCACCACCTTCCTAACGGTTCCCTAATTGCTGTTGATTCGAACTTAATATGAACTGCTCTTCCATTAACTACTCGTACCTCAGTGACGTGTACTGATGTACTACGACTCTACATGTGATCATTTCCGCAGCCAAATGTATGCAGCCACCCGACGTTCAGGGATTTGGCCGTTGTATCCTCTACTCATAGCTCCACTTCTCGCATGCATAACCTCATCTTCGTATTGTTATCTACTCTCTCACTCCACTGTTTTCACTCTCATTTCCATACACCACTCTCGTTCTGTCGTAAACCTCTCTGTTTTATTTTCCTCACCACTCCACTCAAAACCCCGATTACCAGTCCTGCACCTTACAGTCCATTGCATCACGGCCACTCTGTTATAGCCGTAATTTCCGTTGTTGAGCACTGTTTTCCCGTGAAGCTTTCTCCTCCAGCGTTCAAACACCACTGTCAGAGCTGCAAGTGAACTAATAACCGAAATGGGAAAATTGTTGAGAGCAGAACCGGAAGGTTCGAAGTTTTTAGAGGGTTACCCACAAATCAAGGAAGCCCTGCAGAAAGCCAAATGGGTGAAATTCATTCAGAAGTTTAAGGGGTATAACAAAGAAGTTACAAAAGCATTGCCCGATCATTTAAGGAAAATAACGTGGAGGTAGGCGACCTACAGTTTACCATCACAGAGAGCAGCCTGGCCCAAGCAACCTCTTTACCTCAGACAGGAGAACGCTGGTTCAAAAACCGAACAGTTGAAGATCAAGAGTGGAAGAATATGCTAAAGAATCCAGGTATGGATACCTCCATTTTCACTAAAGGAATCCCTGTACGTGTTATTAAAGAGGAATGGACTTCATTACTGTTGCTTGTTCAGAAATTTTTAACATGTGAAGGCCGTTTCGGTGTCATGTATGTATACCATGCAAGAATCATGATGCACTTCATGGATGAACATGCTATCAACCTACCTTATTTCTTGCTAGCTAGTCTAAGAAAAATGAGTGCCACTGTTCAGAAACATGTGGGAAACATTGAGTCCCACTTATATCACCATGGACTCATTAAAATCTTGATTGAGGAACAGTTAAAAATTAAAAAGGATACATGGGAGAAGTTCCTTGTTAGAAACCATTTTCAAGAGGCAGCTGAAGCCTCTAGTAGCTCTCCTAGGGTACCAAAGAGAAGTAGAAGAAAAGGGAAAGAAATGGTTACCCAAGAAACTGCTGTAGAAGAAACTACCCCAGAAATTGCTATAGAAGAGACTGCTGCCCAAGACACTGCTGT